>CANTUQ010000121.1:15175000-15677500 GCA_947683425.1 Excoecaria cochinchinensis | reverse complement strand
CCTAGCTTACACCCTAGCCTACCATTCCGGATTCAGATTTTCTAAAATATGCACCTACCATTCCGGATTCAGCACATAAATTAGCTTCAAACAGGTCTTAAGTCCTAAGCTTAGATAATCCTACCATTCCGGATTCAGGCATCTAAATCCATTTATCCCCTTCCATTCTGAACCTATTAAAATAATTATCCATAGGTTTAACTGCCATTCCAAATTCATTAAACCGGCAAAAAACTAACAGAAATAGAACAGATTGAATGAATCAAATACACACAACAGATCATCACACTGAATGAACCTCAAACTTGCATTAGAATCAATCACATACAAATAAACTTAGAGAAGATAAAACTGAAGCATATGCTGAAATTAATCCAAATAGTCAACAAGAAAAAGAACTACTCACTCATTATTGAAATAAAAACTGAAATAGATAAAGAGAAATTGATATTACCCATTTAAGATCTGAAAATGAAGTTCTTACAAAAGTATATGGATGATCTTCAATCTAAATCAGCTATTACAACTTTGAATATAAAGGTAACTATGGAATCTAAAGCTGAAAGTGTGCTGAAATCAATAAAAACTGAGTATCTAAATGCTAAGTATGAAACCCTAAATCTAGATTATAGAGAAAAACCAAATACAAACAAAATTTGTTTTGAAAAAGAAAATCCAAATCCTCAATTTTCGGACTTTCCCCTATATATAGTAGTTCAGGTTACACGGCGGTGAGAAATTCCTTACCACCGTGTAAAGTCGGTTTACAGCTGAGAGTGGAAAATTACATGGCGGTATAAAAATCCTTACCGTCGAAAAAATTAGCTATTGGACGAAAACTTTAAAAGCATTCTCAGTGTATACGGCGGTAAGGCTTTTCATACCTCCGTGTAAACTGCTCCTGGACTGCAACTTGATTTCCTCTTGATTTACACGGTGACAAGGTGATTTCTGCCCATCGTGTAA
Source organism: Excoecaria cochinchinensis (assembly GCA_947683425.1). NCBI lineage: Eukaryota > Viridiplantae > Streptophyta > Magnoliopsida > Malpighiales > Euphorbiaceae > Excoecaria > Excoecaria cochinchinensis. The sequence continues at coordinate 15,676,534 of CANTUQ010000121.1, read as the reverse complement.
AACTCCTTCAAAACTTTAAAATTCTCGATTACACGGCGGTAAAAAAATCCTTATCGTCGTGTAACATTCCATGCACGTGCTTCCTAACTTTTTGTTGCTACACGGCGATATGAAATTTTTTACCGCCGTGTAAATTACCTAAAATCTGCCAAAAATATAATAAAAGCTCAATTTAGTCCATTTAAAGATCTAAGATTATTTTAAACAAAAATAACCTAAAATAACAACTACAAAACTCAAAAGTAACTTAAAAATTTACATAAACAAAGCATAGATTTGAACTTATCACATTCCCATCCGAAATCTACAATTTAGATGTCATTTATCAATCTTCTAAAAACATCCACAGATTTATCCAATCTAGCCCTTCTTCCCCTTTTCTCTAAAATAATCAAATTGCATTAAAGTCCCCCAGACACACATAGTGTTTTTTTAGCTAACTTTATTCTCCTAATCTCTTCAATCACCCATCTTTTTTTTATTGCTATTAGGGTACCAATTCGCCAAAGTTAAAAAGAAAAACTTATCGGAACCAACAAAATAATGAATGAAGTTCATGTTTTTCACCAACACTTTAAAAGTAACCTCGTTTTACGACTATAATTTAAGGCCCACTGCCTGTCCATATAAATCCACACAACAAACATTTACAAATTCCTTCATGTAAACCTGTCCAATCTAGTATAGTTTACTTTATTTTCCATCAAAAAACAAACATGGTGTCATTTAAAGCATATAAGCTCTTTAAGGAATGAATTCTTAGGCAACACCCTAACCCCTAACAATTTCAACATATAATCCTCATGGCTGCCTTAGTGGATTAAGGCTGGCCATGATGCCTTTGGATTCTGTAATGTAAAATTTTTTCTCCTCTATGCCCAAATTTAAATTAACTTCACCCAAAATTTTTCACCTCTACATCACTTGCATTCGCATTTGAAACGCTTTTCCTAACTTACTGCATCCATTTGTTACTCATAAACCCTAAACTCTAGTTAATCTCCACCACACCTTATTACGGTTTTCCTCATCCTAAATCATCCTAAATCATATTTCTTTCCTCTTTTCGAGTCACTTCGTATAATTCAATCGCAAGATTCAACAATGATTCAAGCTCACTTTTCCCTTTTACAAACTTGATTTTCTTCTATAAGACAACACCTTCTTGACCCTTCCCTACCTATTTCCTCTTGTTAACACCCATACGATCCTTTCCTATCTCCATCACATCTTGAACATCTCCCTTTATGTCTGAATCAAAGCCATTTGATATTGGATAAAGGTGAAGGTTTGTGAAGCATAAGTTAGGGCTTTCTTTTTGTGGCGATAAAGGAAAATTATCTAGAATAGGTTTAACAGTGCTTATTTGACTATAGCTTATTTGGTAGTTTTTAGGACCTGATCAAGTTTCAAAAGTAAGAGGTATATTGGGCAATAAAGTTTTGCATGATAATAGATTGGGCTTCTGTAAGGACCTAAAATATACCCTAGATGTATTAAGATGTGCGTAGTTGCTTGATACTTAAAGATTAAACTAGTAAATGGAAATCAAAATATTTAACAGTCAAAAAAGGGATTAAATTGAAAGAAATTAAAAGTTCAGAAAGGACTTAATTGAAGGAAATTAATAAATTAGTGGCTAAAATGTAAAAATGCAAGATTAGAGTTAAATGTGATATTAATTAATTAAAACCATGGGATTACATTAAGTTAAGAATGCTGACATGTGTGTGTGAGTGGAATTTATGTGTTGCACTAAGGATAAGCCACATATTAATTTGCATGCATATATATAAAAGAGGAAATTCAAATGTGATGGGGGGGAGAGAGCTTCGGGTCAGCCATTCTTCTCTATGTAAATGTGTTTAACATTAAGATGATGAGTTTGAATTAAAATTTTGGGAAGGAAGGAAGTAATAGCATGAATTGCTAAGAGAAGTTGATGGCTAATTGAATTAATTGATTTAAGTAAGTAAGTTTAATTCCTATTTTCTTCTCACGTGTACTTCTATTCCGTTGCTATTTTTTGTTCCGAAATTTCCCGCCACGTTTTGGCGTATTATTTAGCAATGGAAATATTATACCGTTGCTAAATTTCGTTGCTAAATGTTGGCGCTAAAAATTCCCTCCACTTTTAGCGACGGAATATCACCAATTGTATTTTCGTTGCTAAAGTTTTAAAATTCAACCAATTTTAGCAACGGAATCTAGTTTTTGTTGCTATTTAGCAACGGAAATCAATTTTCGTTGCTAAATTAGCAACGGAATTATTTCCGTTGCTATTTTTCCGTTGCTATTTTCATTTTTTCTTGTAGTGATAATGGTTTGATGTTTAAATGGTCGGATTAAGGGTCTAAATTAGTAGGGAGTGATTTTGGTTAATTTTCAGCTTTTAGTCCACTTGAACCAATTCTAAAACTTTGATTATAAATTGCTTTATAGATCTCTAAATGATATGATTCTAGTTGATAAAGAACCATAACAAATAGATCTATAAATGTCTAGAAGAAATAGAAATCTAATTCTATTCCTAAGATGTGTGAAAATGCAATTGAATATCTGAACTGGATGTTGTCCCTACTATTGGAGCAGTTTGTGTTCTAATGGGTATATCTCTTAGATTACAGGTCTAATTGAAATGTTTTTTACGTCATGATAAAATTAAGACATAATGTAACATTTGTCATGAAGGGACTTCTGCCCAAAAATAACTTTTGCTTAGTGAAAACCTTTGGAAATATGAACTTAAGATTTTGTCTAGTGTCTAAAATTGCCTAGCTACACTACTGGAGCAGTTCATGTTCTAATAAGCATAACTCTTAGGTTCGATGTCCAAATTGGATGATTTGTGTGCCAAAATAAACTTAACACATAGTGTAACAATTGTTCAAAAGACATTTTTGCCTTGGTGGAATTGCTTACACTACAAAAAAATAGGGAATTAGCGACTGCAATTTCTGTCGCTAATATGGGAAATTCTATTGCTAATTGATTTTAGCGACAAAACGACTAACCATCGCAAGTAATTTTGAGACTAAAACATAAAATTGTCACTAAAAACAAAATGTTCTATCACTAAATAACCCCTAAAATCAGTCGTCATAAATATTTTAAAAAAAAATTAGCAACAAAAAATTCTGTCGCTAAAAATTTTAATTTTTTTATTATTTTTAATTTAATTTATTATTATTATTATTACATCCAAAATTTAATTTATGTAAATAATAATTATGCAATATTATTAATGATGCTATTAATTTAAAAATATAATATTATAAAAGTACATTAAATTGTACAATTAAGAGTGTACAAATGGTTAGTTCGGTTCGATTTTGGAAAAAACAGGATAGACCGAAAATAGAACTTATATTCAACAAAATAAGACCATTTAAAATAACTAAAAGAAAAATAACATACATAAAATTTTCATATTATGTTCTTAATAAATACTAAGCAAAATTACACAAAAATTATATTAAAATAAATACAATATAAATTCTGATTAATAATACATTTAATGTCCTCCGATCTTGGTCTAATAGCTTTCCTCTTTAAATTTTTAGATGTTGCCTATGATTTCGTAGCTTGATTAGCCTCGGACTGATTTTGTGTCTCACCTTGAGTGATGAGAGTTTGAGTCTCATCATGAATAAAGGGCTCAAAAAAAAAAGCAAACTAGCAATATACGTAGATTACACAACAAACCCAAATGAATTAATCTTCAAAAATTAATAATAAGAACAAAGTAGTATGATGCGGAGTAGATCGCTGCAGATTTTATGTATCACACAAGCAGTTTATTCATACTCTTTACAGCCAATTTATTGCTCATTATTCATTTGTAATTTATCTGTATTAATTCTCTAATATACATATCTCATGCAGCATAACACAATCATGGTTTCATCACAAGAGAGTCTAACTAAATTAACATAACTTATTGTTGGTATACAACTATTATCAATAGTGTAGTCTGAACTCTCACATTGCGAGTTAATGATTACTTCATCTTTTATTGTACACTAAAATTATCAACAACCCCCACACATGTACATGTATACTTTACACATACTTCATATACATACATAAAATAAATATAATACCAATTCGTATATCAAGATTTAACTATCATAAAATTATATACTACTTAAATGATAACATTCAAATTAATCCAAATTTCTTCTACTCTTGCAGGTCCGTACCAATTCATCAAATACAGAATAATTTACAGCTTTCTTAATTCTTATCAATACATCGAGTGAGTCTAAATATTTATAACTAACTTATATGATTTAACCCATGTTGACACTAGCCAAATTCTTTATATTTTTTATCATGTTAATTAGCTCTTTGCAACACCGTTTTATTCGTCAGAATATTATTAAATGGAAGAAAATTCAATTAGTTCATACCCTTAAATAACTTATACATAATTAACTTATTTGACTCTAGAATTTTTATTAAATTTGGCTCTTTAAACTTTTTCAATTTTAATCTGATAATATTTATCCTTTCTAATTGCAATTAAGAAAACCAACTACATTACCCCATGATACATATTTTGAACACCTAATTATGCTTTTATCAAATTAATTTAACAACTCTAATCATTTCATAATCACTAATATATTCATAATACTCATAATTTCTTCTTTTTATATTTTAGTTTCATATATTTTTTTTCTTTATTAGTCATTCGAACATACAGTTAGATTTCAAGTTTCTAAGTTAAGCTACATAATATACTACCAAAATTCATTATTTCTATTCAACTAAAAAGTATACTACAACTTTGTATTCAATGGGACATTTCCTAATTTGGGTCCAACATATTCAAATATATATAGTATATGCATATTAACAATACTATGCTCACTAATATGCATTTCCTATTTATTTTCATCCTAAACTATCATGATAATCAATTCAAAATAATTAAACTCTTATAGATCCAAGTTTCATGGACAGATTTCAAGTCTTAGCTTAATGTCCATTTTTAACCAATAAAGAGTAAAAAAAACAGGTCAGATGGTATTCTTGAAATTTATTCTTTTGTGTGTTAACTTTCTACAGAAATTTGAATCATTGGATTCTAAGATTCTGAGAGGAAGCTATCATGAAATTCCCAAGAGCTATTTCTACCAATTTATACAATTTTAGATCTGGACAAAATTGATGTCATGTATTAGAGGCCAATTTTAAGCAAGTTAGACACATAATTAGGCTTAGCTCTCTTTATGAAATTTACAACCTTAAACAATGACAACACTTAATTATTCCTACCTATCTAAACTTAAATTTACACAAACTCCATCATTTAAATACCAATATATAGTTAATTAAATTCAATTTAAATCAAGCCAATTCATCAAGCAACACTGCCAATTTACTAACAATTTAGCAACCCACAATAACACATAAATTATATTCAACAATTATACCTAACAGACTAAATTTTATATAAAATTCATAGGCAAAAGAAATTTTAGTAGTCACATACCAGTTGAAGTTGGATTCCAGAATTTTCGCTCATTTCTGCATTCTCCTTCGCCAGTCACCAGTTGCCGGAGCATCGACGGAGTCTCGCCGGGGAGACACCGCAATCACCGGAGGGAAGCTAGAACCGTCAGAAGTCCACCGGTGGTGTTCACGCGCCGGTACACGAACCATTTGATCGAAAATCGCCTTAAAAGATACAGCTCACCTCTACGTCAATTTTCCTATTGTCGGCGTGTAAGAAGGTGAGAGCTACACCGAAAGATGCACCTCATGCCAGGAGTCATCTACCGCCTTACATGTCGCCACCAGTCGCTGAAGGTGGCTGGAACGGGAGGAAGAAGATTCGGTCTTTCTCTCTTTCTCTCTCGGGACGACGACGTCGTGAATGGTAAAAATTGACTGACTGGCCGGTGCAACGGAGAGCGACGATTCATCGCCATCGGTCATTGCCGGAGCTGCTCTCCATCGTGCTGTCTCTCTCCTCCTCTCTCAATTTTCTCTGCCCCTCCCCTATTCTGTCAATTTTCTCTTGAAATTTATTCTTCCGTGTTAACTTTCTATAGAAATTTGAATCATTAGATTCTGAAATTCTGATAGGAAACTATCACCAAATTCCTAAGAGCTATTTCTTCCAATTAATGCAATTTTAAATCTGGATAAAATTGATGTCATATATTACAGGCCAATTTCAAGCAAGTTAGACACATAATTAGGCTTAACTCTCTTTATGAAATTTACAACCTTAAACAATTATTACACTTAATTATTCCTACCTATCCATACTTAACTTTACACAACTTCCATCATTTAAATACCAATAGTTAACTAAACTCAATTTAAATCAAGCCAATTCATCAAGCAACACTGCTAATTTACTAACAATTTAGCAACCCACAATAACGAAGAAATTATATTAAACAATTATACCTAACAGACTTAATTTTATATAAAATTCATAGGGAAAAGAAATTTTGGTAGTCATATACCAGTTGAAGTCAGATTCCAGAATTTTCGCTCATTTCTGGATTCTCCTTCACCAGTCACCAGTTGTCAGAGCATCTATAGAGTCTCGCCGGGGAGATACTGCCATCACCGGAGGGAAGCTGGGACCATCAGAAGTCCACCTGTGGTGTCCACGCGCCGGCACACGAACCATTTGATCGAAAATCGCCTTAGAAGATACAGCTCACCTCCATGCCGATTTTCCTATTTTCGACGTGTGAGAAGGCGGGAACTACATCGAAAGACGTACCTCATGCTAGGAGTTATCTGTCGCCTTACGTGTTGCCACCAGTCGCCGGAGGCTGGAATGGGAGGAAGAAGATTCGGTATTTCTCTCTTTCTCTCTCGGGATGACGACTTAGTGAATGGGGAAAATTGACTGACTGGCCGACGCAATAGAGAGCGATGACTCATTGTCATCGGTCGTTGCTAAAGCTGCTATCCATCATGCTCTCTCTCTCTTCCTCTCTCGATTTTCTCTCCCCCTCCCCTATTCCGTTCTCATGTTAGTGTTTGCTCCCTATTTTATTCCTTTTGTTCTCTTATTTTCTCCTCCTTTTATCTAAAACTAATGGTTTCAAATTTAGCGATAGAAAAATCCGTCGTTAATTCAAGTGTGTTTAGCAACAACAAGAATTCGTCGCTAAAACCGTTGCAAATAAAGGTGCTAAAATTGCCTCCAAATTTGGCGACCAATATTACCGTTGCTATTTTAGCGATAAATTCTTCCATTGCTATTTTAGTCTCAAAAAAGACGCCATAAATTGCCGCCAAAATTTAGCGACTATTTTTTTTTGTCGCTAAATTTGCCACCAGATTGGAAAATTGGATTTTCATGACTAATTTTGAAAACGGTCGCTAATTAGCGATGAAACATGTCCGTCACTAATTTGAGTTTTTTTTTTGTAGTGTTAGTTATAATAGATTTGAAATTCTGCTAATGCTTCGGCAATAATTATGAGTTTTTGTTCTGGTTGAACAGAAGTGACGTCTTTTATATCTATTTCTAGTTAGGCAGAATAGAATAATATGCAATGTATAAATGTGAAATGTGATGATAAACAAAATTGATTTTGAAATGATTTCTTTTAAATCAAGAATTAGTATAATGAAACCTATTCTGGAACTTGTTCTAGAAACTGTTCTGGAGCCTATTTTGGAACTTGTTCTGGAACCAGTTCTAGTACACCAAAAGTGAAAATCTTTATGGAATGTTTTCTAATGATTTTATGAATGTAATGAAATTAGGTAAACCCACGCACTGAAATAAATTATGACTAAACGTATATGAGATGTGTGATATTATATTGAATATGTGATTGAATAAAACGTATGTAAGGAATGCATGCTTGTAGTTGATGTTTCTGTATATGTATTTACTTACATATTTGATGCATGTATATGGATATGCATAATTGGTACATGATCATAATTGAATATGCATTGACTTGATGAGATATATGAGTGAATGTTATGGAAAGTGAATAAGTGGATAAAATCTTTACCTTATGCCTAAATTGTACATAGTCGTAGATAGATAGGCATGCTTATAAGGGATAGTAATTGCAGTTGCTAGTGATGACACCGTATTGATGCCTAGTATTCTAATACCTGTTTAGTATCTAGTGTATCAAATTGAGACCATCGTTTCTTTAGTGATTGATACTATTTATTCAGTATCTAGTGTTTGATACCATTTTTGGTATCCGGTGTTCCCATTATCCACTCTATTAAGAATTCAAGCAACAGAAATGCTTTCAATTTCTTTTAAATTAAATGAGCATGCTAATGAAATGATTGTGAATTATTGAATTGATAATATATGTATACATATTGAAATGGACTAATGTTTATGAAGCATGTGTTTGAATTATTTTTTTTATATTATTGATATTATGTTATTTGTTATTCTGATTATATGCAAGTGATTATGTGCAATATAATAATACATATAGAACTATGTGATTCTGATTTTCAAAATATTGGGATATGTAGGAAGCTTGGAATATTGTTCCAAGTCCGAATCAAATCATTGGAAACTAGTAGGTGTATAAGAATTATTAAGTAACAACAGGTATGAAACTTGACACAAAATTTTGCTTGACTTTGTTTTGAGAATATTTATATGTAAATTGTAAATGGAATACTGTTGAATATGTTAGTTGTATGAAACAGTGTATTTAAGCTCTAATTATCAAGTAAGGGAAAGTCAAAACACAATTTGACTTACTCAAGTAAATGTGTTTATTAAATTAACGTGTGAATTACGAACTTGTGAGATAAGATCCGCTAAAATGGTTCGTAATAAGAAGTTGGACTTGTCACTTAATTGGTAATGAGTTTAGTGTAGTGCACCCAGTTTCTCTTAAGGCTTATGAAGGTGTTACAGCTTCATTAGGGACTTGGTTTCTATTTTGGCTAAAGTTAAAGTCATGTTTAAATTAGGCCAAAAAAAAAAGGATTGGAATTATCCATTTTAGTTACATTAGTGTTACTTTACTCCCTAGGCAGATAAATGTAGTTTATTCATTAATCTTCTCTATCATTCCAAAATTTCCTTTTCCCACACCCTTTTTCAAAATTAGCAGCTTAGGTATCATTGCATCACTATCTTTAAGACCTTTCCTTTGATTTTCCTTGGAGTAGAAGGCTACCCAAACCCAATACTATCTTGAACATTCATGAAACATCTCCACTGCTTCATCTGGCATGTGCACTACAATCTCCTTCCACATACTTTCTTGCACTCCTTCCATGGTTGCACCTTCATCTTTATGATTTTATTCTTCACAATAAATCTTTCCAAATTGAGGCATTGGTCCATTATAGTTCAACTTCAGTCATGGTCCAATTCAGGATGTTACTCTTGCTATAGGATCGGGTTGTTCTCCGTCAAATTGAGGGCATAATCTCTTACATGTGTAATAGTAGCGCAAGCTAGCAAAATACACATCCAATAAATTTTCATAGTGAAAACCTACCCAATAAAAGGTACAATCTTCATCCCATTCATTAGCAAATCCGATAGGGAATCTTTTTATAATATCCAACTCTACCTTCAACCTCATATAAGTGCTTCATCCCATCAAATTATCCACATTTGTATCTATATCTAGATGCTTTTTGAGGAATCCTTCACCAATAACATTAGCCTCTTCCTTGCTTATTTGATTTGGGGGGAAATCATGAATTTGAACCTAGAAAACACATTTCTCAAACTCCAAATTATCAAATGGGGCGTCTTGAAGCCCATTCCTTCAATGCCAATAAACTATCTCTCACTTGGCATGGCCCTTCTTCTAGTGTCGTGTTCCGATAAACTTAATTAGAAAATCTAATTATGAACTAAATGTGTTTGTTCTTTCGATTCTTCACCTAAAATTGGTTAAACTGCATCCAGTGGTTTTTTTCCTTTTCATGAAAGAGTTTTGCGACTAACATCTAGAAAGCTAGGGGCATCTCAATCTTTAGGAGCTTGAATTTAACTTCATGATGTGATACGTTCCATGTTTTCTCCATTAGTTGGTTCATGTTCTCATTTTCCTCCTTGTTAAAAAGAAAAAAATGCTAAGTGTTAGCATGGTGAACAGCTCATTAGAGGAATTAGAGGAGTTAATACTTTCTTTCCTTGTAAATTTTAGGAATGTAATAGCTGTATGTATGTATTTATGTAATTATGGTGTAAATTGCTTTCCTTTTTTTAGAATAATTTGACAGCAGATTTTTAGGATGTACATGATAGAAATTTTTATTTAATGAAAGAGGCTCTCAGTTGGAGAGGTATTCAGCCAAATTGATACCAAGACCAAATAAATTCTTCCTGTAGCAGATAATAAACGACTAATAATAAGTTTTTAAGAGACTCGGAATGGAGAAATACAAACATCAATAAAGGGTTTTTAATGAGATTAAAGAACAATATGATTTAAGGACAAGATGCTAGGGGTGTTCAAAGATGGGTTGAAAGGGTTACAATCGGTTTTCAATTCAACCCATCTAAAATTTTAAATGGGTTGAACCCAACCCAATCTAGCTAGGTTATAACTTAAACTTTTTATATTGGGTTGGTTGGTTTATGACTGGGTTATATGGGTTATGTTAATTTTCTAACATTTAAATTTCATATTATCTATATTTATATTTTTTAAGTATAAAACATTAATTTTATTCTTGTAAATATTTTTTTAAATAACACATGCATATTTCATTTTTTTAAAAAAAAAAATTAATTCCGAAGAATAACGTGGTAAAAAAAAATGAAAAAAATTAATTCCAAAGAATAGTGTGGTATATTTGGAAGGGAAACTGTTAATGGACTGTCATGCTTAGGATTCGAAAGACAATCGGTGCAAAGTTTGTCAAAGAGTTATATCAATCACTACAAGAAAAATGAAAAATAGAGACGGAAATTTTTCCGTTTCTAAATAGAGACGGAAATAATTTTCCGTCTCTATTTAGAGACGGAAAAAATTTCGTCTCCATTTTTCGTCTCTATTTATGGCGGGATCGATTCCCTCCAAAATTTGAGACCGAAAATAGAGACGGAAATTTTTTCCGTCTCTAAATAGAGACGGAAAAATTATTCCGTCTCTAAATAGAGACGGAAAATATATTTCCGTCTCTAAATAGAGACCGAAAAAAAATAGAGACGGAAAAATATTTCGGTCTCTAAATTTAGAGACGGAAAGCAATTTCCGTCTCTAAATTTAGAGACGGAAATTGCTTTCCGTCTCTAAATTTAGAGACCGAAATATTTTTCCGTCTCTAATTTTTTCGGTCTCTATTTAGAGACGAAAATATATTTTTCGTCTCTATTTAGAGACGAAATAATTTTTCCGTCTCTATTTTAGGGATATTTTTTCCTGGACCCTTCTTTTTCTTCTCTCCTTCTTTTCCCTTGGTCCCTGCTTCTTTCCCTTGGTCCCTGCTTCCCCCCTTCCCTCCCCTCGCCAACGGAAGTTGTGCCGCCCTCTTCCCGTCGCCGTCCAACGACCGGCCTACCCCGCCACCGTGCGCCGCCCCTCCTCCTCGCCAGCCCCCTCCCCGCCGTCCTTCTTCTTCCCCCTTCCCTTTCTTCCCCCATCGCGGCTCCCTCTCTTCCTCGCCACCGACGGCGCTGCCCCCCTCCTCCCCACCGACGTGCGAGCCCCTCTCCTCCCCCAGCCCACGCCGGCGCCGACGCAGCTCCCCCTCCTCCCCGTCGGTGGCCAGATCTGCATCTAAAGGTAATTTAATTTATGTAAATTTAATTTTGTTTATTTCTTTATAATTCAGTTATGTTTTGATTTGAAGTTTTTATTTCGTTTCTCTCACTATTTTAATACGTCTTCAGTCTCAAATTGATAGGCATAATTTTCTTAATAAATTTAATCACAATTATATCCATACTAAGTAGGAAATGTTTAAAAGGAACTTTGGTTATTATGAACTTAAGCTAAAGTCTCATTTTCCTAAAAATATATATTTTCATTTAAAAAGATATTTAAAATCATAAAACTTTCAAAAGTCGTGAAAGTTTTGGGTGCAATTTGATGCATGTTTTTCTCTTAAAACTAGTGAATTTGTGCATTCTTAGGTTCATTGAACTAGTTATGCGCGTATCCTCTGATTTTGGTTTGTGATTAGTTCACACTTTCTTTTACTCTTTTGACAAAGTATATATATTTTCTATTGTGGTGCTGCATTTAATTTTAGATCTATTATGAAATGGCCATGCTTTACTTTTAAAATGTATGTTAAGTAAGCTTAATTTAATAGAATGACAAATATCAATTGCTCTATATTACGTGACTGTATGAATGCTTTTTTATATTTTTTGGGTTAAATTTTGTGTCAGCTTAAAATCATAAGTTGTTTTCTTAATATATTCAAATTTTATATAAAGTGAACATATAACAACATCTTATGGTTGTTATTGTTTGCAGATAAATAAGAAGCAAATTGTGGTTTTTGTTTGTCTATATAAAATAAAAACTTATTTAGAGTTTTAAATAGCTACAATTTATTTACAAACTTTCTGAAAAGAATAACAAACCGAAAAATAAAAGTGGTGAAGCAGTCCTCTCGTCCGTCAGCTGGAACAATTTCTTTGTAGCACAACATTGCATACTTACTTACTATTATAATGTTTCAACATCAACATAGTTGCTATTAGAAGTCCTGAAATTTCACAACTTCAAATTTCTAACAAAACAGTTAAGGACTTAATGTGATTGAGTTGTGAGTTGGTATAAACATACAACTGTTGTGATGTTGGCAAGTTATGAGTTTCTTTGAATTGGTAAGTTAAGTGATTTTATATTGAGGTGCATGTATGTTGTGTAGTGTATATTTTGTCAATTTGGTTTTTATGACTTGTTTGTGAGAATAGAAATTTTTGATTTTGTTATAGTTTTTATATTTCAATTGTGTACTTAAGAATAAGGTAAAATATATAAATTATTTTTTATTTGTCATTGCATGTACCTACCACAATCGCACCCGAATCGGCGTTAAACTGTTGGACGCACTGAATAATTGCAGCTTTCCAGCCGCTTTCGTCGAGGTAAGTGTGTTATGTATTAATAATTTATTTTTCAATAGTACGAAATTTTTTTTTAATATTTTTTTAATTGCATCTATATGTTTGAAATATATTGCTTTAATGAGATAAAAATATGTAAGTCATGCATAGTCATGTTGTAATTCAATAGTAACGACTATGCTATTATTAACGATACTGTATTAACGGAATATCACTTTAAGGGATAAATTCACAACTGTTGGTGATTTTATCCGTTAAATTTAGATGTTTGATGTGAATGGGTAAATTTCTTATTACAATGAGTTTGTTGTGGAGTTGCGATTGGTTAATATTTTACCGAAGTGTTAAAATTGCTAATGTTTGACAGGGGGATAGGGACCCGTATAGGGGGAACTCTGTCCGTTTTTTTACAAAATATTTATGATTTTAATTTAGGGAAATGAATCATTATGTAAAACTAATTAGGGATTAAAGCGAAATAGTAGGCTAGAGAATTGAGTTCAAATTAAATACTAACTTCGACCTTATGATTTTTTCTAAGCAGTTTAATATTAACGAGTAATATGGACAGAAGTTGGAGACGGTCGGCGTACTAATGAGGTCATTGAGCTACGCGGTACGGTCGGCGTACTAATGGACCGTATCAATATGCTGGAGGACTTCATTAGCCGTAGATTACCTGTTGACCCGCAACTACCGTCTGCTGGTCGTCCGCATTCTCCTCCATCTTAGTTATTATTTTTAGAATTTTTATCTTTTTTTTATTTGTAATCTCACTACACTTTTTATATATTAATACATTAAATAATACAATATTTTCATATTTATTTATTGTTTATTTAATTTTTTTCATTATATAAAATTAAGAATAATTTATATTTAATATTATTTATTTTTAATATATAAAAAAATCAATAAATTAGAGACAAAAATTCATTATATAAAATTAAGAAATATTTAAATTTAATATTATTTATTTTAATATATTAAAAAAAATTTCAAAAAAATAGAGACGGAATTCATTTTCCGTCTCTAAAAATAGAGACGGAAAAACTTATTCCGTCTCTATTTTTAGAGACGGAATTGAGTTTCTGTCTCTAAAAATAGAGACAGAATCGTTCTTTCCGTCTCTATTTTTAGAGACCGAAACGCTCATTCCGTATCTAAAAATAGAGACGGAAAGCACTATTCCGTCTCTATTTTTAGAGACGGAAACGTGCCTTCCGTCTCTAAAAATAGAGACGGAACATTTTGGTCTCTAATTTTTAGAGACCGACGAAATAGAGACGGAAAATTTTCGTCTCTATTTCCGTCTCTATTTTCAATTAGAGACGGAATTCCGTCTCTATTTTCCGTCTCTATTTCTCAGATTTCTTGTAGTGAATATTAGTTAGTTATACCAATAGGCTTTATACTTAATATTTATTAGGCCCAATAATTTTTCTCTTATTTCTAATAAAAATATATCCATAAATGTCGAAAAATATTTTATAGGGTGCACAAAAATTTCATGTCATCTAAAGTTTCAACCAAGAATTTAACAAAAATTCATTGAAATGGCTTACCATAGCGGTGCTCCATCATTGAAATGGCTTAGTAATAATAATAATAATAATAATAATAATAATAATATCTTGAGAAAATAAAAAGATAAAACAGTAAAATACACATGAATTATATTAAATTAAGAAAACACAAATAACTACAAATAGAGCAAAATATAAAGAGAAAAATTTCGAATTTCTGACTTGAAGCAGTAATTTGCCATGTAAAAGAAAAATGAACTATTGCAAAATATGACTTAGAGAATCCTACTTAAATAATAATTCTGTACTTTATATTCTATCTTTAATTCAGTATATTTTGTAGAGCTTATCTTTCATTTTTTTTTATACATTACTAATAAAACAATCTATTTTATTTTGGATTATGAATTATGGATAATCATCAGGATGCATTCATTGAATTGTAATTAAATTTTAACAAATTAATTAAGTTTTAATTTTTAAATTAATAAGAAAAAAGATAAATAATTTTCTCAAATGCTGGTCTCATAGCTAGAACCACTTTATATATATATAAATATATATATACACGTATGTGTTATGCCTAAATAATTGATGAAAATTATGTAATATATATATAATTTCATGTCAGCATTTAGATATCTAATGCTTGTTTGATGAACATTTCAAGGGGTTATAAGTGTTTTTTCGAAAAGCTAAAACAAGTAAAATAGCTTCTAAGTTAAATAAACATGTATGTATATTTTCATGTCATCTATATATATTATGTAATATATATAGAGCTTATCGTTTGCCGTAGTGTCACTATTCACGACCCGAAAAGTACTATTTACGAAAACTGAAATTTTAGAACATTATATGATAAGTATACGAGTTTAAATATGTTAAATATTTTGATATAAATTTGTATTATATTTTGATATAAATAATAATTTGAGTCAACATTTGGATGGGTTAGTTGGCTGGGTTATATAATAACCCATAACTCATATAAATATTTTGTAAATTTTAAATGGGTTATACGTGTTATAATAATCCATTAAAATTATGAAAAAAATGGGTTAGATGGATTGGGATAAACGGTTTGGATGGATTACACCATTTTTGAACACCCCTACAAGATGCCAAAGGCTTACATCTCAAAACATATTCAAAACAAAACTATTAGTTTCATGTAGTTTTTTCTTTTGACTCCATTAATTTTATTAGTACCATATATCATTGAATAAATATTGTCATTGTGACAACTTTTGACATAAAGAAATTAAATGAATTAATACTAAAAATTCTACATTTATTTTTGAATTAAATTAAAAATATTAGGATTTTACTTTATTATTTTTTTTAGAGAGAAGGATTAAATTTAATCTAAAACTATATATATTATTATTAAATAGTATCTATAATTAAATTTATATGTTATATTAATATTGATATGATAGGGTCAAATATGAAAAAGCAAAATAGTATAGGTTCAAGAATCAGAAACTCAAAATAAGATTATAACAATTGCTTTCTTCTCTCTTTTCTTTACCGTTGGAATTTGCTTTTCCGTTTCTCTTTTCCTTCTCTGTTTTGGATTTCCGAATCTGAGTTATGGAGGCAATGCAGCTGCCTCGTGGTTTCAAATTCATGCCTTCTGACGAAGTACTGGCCGGTGATTATCTCTTCAAGAAACTAAAGTCTACCCTTTTGCCCCTTCAGTCGCTCATCGTCCCTGACGCCGACTTATACGGCGACGAAGAACCCTGGCAACTCTTTCAACGATTTGCCGGGAATCGCTTAGAAGAAGAAGACGATCTTTACTTCTTCACTAAATTGAAGAAGAAGGGTTCCAGATTTGAGAGAAGAGTTGGTCTCGATGGCGGGTCTTGGCATGGGGTAGATTCTGGTTAGAAGATTCACATCAAAGTTAATATCGATGGGGAATGGGTTTCGGCAGAAGCCGCGAAGAGAACTTTTAATTACACAAATTCAAAATGTTTAATATTTATTTATTTCATAATTTTATAATATATGATTTTCTAATATTCAATTATTGCCATTAATTATGAAAGAAATATTTTTCTTTTGATTTTTTTAATAGATATTATATTAGGTTTTTGCATTTCCATTTTCAAAGTATTTTTAACCATTAAAAATAACTTTACAGTTTGTATAGTTTAATAAATTTATAATTAAAAGTTTTTAATATTTAACTACTAATTAAACCCATCCAAAAAAGCTGGTTAAAAACAAAAAACATATGGCTTTCATGCACCTTTTACTATGTAATTTAACAGTTAATTAGTAAGAGGATAATATGTCAATAAGTGATAATTTAGGGAGAAATTTATATATTATCCCATCATGAACTCTTCTCTTTCCCATCCTCTCTCCCTCCAAGTCTTAAATTTTAGCTTTGTAGATTCTCTCCATTACAAATTCTTGAATTGTAGCTTTAAAACAAGCCCTTTTGTAGCATCAATCTAATGGAGAAGATCTTGCCAATCATTTATATGGCTAGTAAAGATCTTAACAACTCTTGCATTGGATTTATAATCCTTTTTTCTCCTTGATTCCATTTGCTTTAACTGCTCTTCAATTTGAAAAGGATGAGAGTTTTGCATTTAACACCCTAGAACGCCATGGGCATCTCAATCTTTGGGAGCTTGAATTTCCTATCATGATAATCTTTATGTTTTCTCCTTTAGTTGGTTTAGAGTAGTAATTTAATGCTTCCCACATCTGGACCGTTGGATTGTACGCATCCATTTGATTCAACAGTCCAAATACGTAGACACCACATATGCATCCACACTGTATTTCATCCCGTTGTTTCATCTTCTCATTTTCCCCCATTTTAGAAAGGAAAAAAAAATGCAAAGAACAATAAATGTTTTCTATAATGATAACAAATGACTAATGAATAACTTAAAACCTTAAAAAAAGCTCAAAAGGCTCGTAGCAGAGAAATACAAACACCAAAAAATAAAAGGGTTTTACACAATTAATTTATGTACCAGGTAATTAAACAGCTAAAAAATATTGATTATTTTCTTGTTCATTAATAGAAAAGTCTGATTGGATGTAAGAATAGAAATTTTTAGTAAGTCTAATTGGATGTAAGAATAGAAATTTTTAGTAAGTCGTGTGTTACATACTGTTAGATTCATCACTCAAGTTAAACATTCATAATTCTACCCGATTTATTAGGATGTATGGGAAGCTTAACACTTTTTTCATGCGTGACCAATTTCTGTACCCAGTTTTATTGCAGACCGATAATTTTTTGATGCCTAATTGCACTTGTCATTTTAATTGATGGCGGCTCTAACAATTGAGTCGAATTAGCTCCCTTAATGAAATTTTAATTTATTTTGCCTTGTTATTGTGAGATAGCTTTGCACATGAAGAAACTAAATCCAATAGTACTAAAAATTCTACATTTATCTTTGAATTAATTTCAAAATATTAGAATTTTACTTTATTGTTCTTTTTAGAAACATTTCTTCCTAAACTACATTTTTTTTATAACCATGCCATCAAATTTTTGAGTTTCGTCATTCCTTGTAAGTACTTTTATTATTTTCATGAAAACACCTATTGATGGCATAATACATAACTGGCCCTTAAAAAAGAATAGCATACCATGAGAGGAAACAATATAATAGTTAGAGGAATAAGAATTTATAAGATTCTATATTTTCACGTCAAAAACTATTAGTTTCATGTATTTTTTGTTTTTTTGTCTGTTTTGTTGAAAAAATATTGTAATTGTGAGACCACTTTTGACACGAAAAAATTAAATGAATAAATACTAAAAATTCTTTATTTATTTTGAATTAATTTCAAATATTATGATTTTATTTTATTGTTTTTTAGAGAGAAGGATTAACTTTAATATAATACTATATAAATTTCTATGATAAGATAGGGTTGAATATGAAAAAGAAAAATAGTATAGGGTCAAAATTTAAAAAAAGTGCAAAATGGGAACTTGGGGTACAAGATTGCTATTTGCTAACCGCAATATTTTGGTACCAAAAGAATCAGAAACTCACAATAAAATTATAAATATAGGCGCGGGGGGTTTCCAACTCCTTACGAGAATCAGTCAATCAGAACTACGAACTTACCAATTGCTTTCTTCTCTCTTTTCTTTACCGTTGGAATTTGCTTTTCCGTTTCTCTTTTCCTTCTCTGTTCTGGATTTCCGAAGCTTTCTCTCTGCGTTATGGAGGCAATGCAGCTGCCTAGTGGTTTCAGATTCATGCCTTCCGACGAAGTACTGGCCGGTGATTATCTCTTCAAGAAACTAAAGTCTACACTTTTGCCCCTTCAGTCGCTCTTCGTCCCTGACGCCGACTTATACGGCGACGAAGAACCCTGGCAACTCTTTCAACGATTTTCCGGGAATCGCTTAGTAGAAGAAGACGATCTTTACTTCTTTACTAAATTGAAGAAGAAGGGTTCCAGATTTGAGAGAAGAGTTGGTTCCAGTGGCGGTTCTTGGCACGGGGTAGATTCCAGTAAGAATATTCACACTAAAGTTAATTTCAATGGGGAATGGGTTTCTGTTGTAGCCGCGAAGAGAACTTTTAGTTACAGAAATTCAAAATCCATTCACAATGGTCGATGGATTATGCACGAATTCTCTTTGCCTGGATACGAATCGGTGCTGTGTAGACTGAGGAAGAATTTCCCTGTTGATGTTGATGTTGCTGTTGCTGGTGAGAAGAAAGGAGCGACCTGGCGTCCATCAAAGAAGAGGAAAGTCAGCAATGTTGATGACTCTGTGCCAAGTATTAATTCCAGTAATGTGCTTGCCTTTCAAGCCAATATATTGGCAGATGACTATCTTGGTGGTGCAGATCCTGAAACTGATACAGAGCTGATGGCATTGTGCAAAATATTTGATGATTTGGGGCCACAATTTAGCATTGATGACCTGCTTTGTGATATTTAAAACTCTGATCCTACAAAAACGGTATTTTGTCAATGGAGTTCTCCCACAATTTTGATTACTAAGTAAGAATAGATAGTTTCTTAGTTGCTGATAGGTGCATTTTTTAGTTTTTACTCAAAATTAATGTAGAAGGTGACCTTATGCACAGATACATGCTCTCTACATGTATATCCAACTTACTGATGTAAATAATTATTTTACAGTTAAAAGGAAATATAGCTACTGGCTGATTTACGCCCAAGTATATTCTTCATCATTGAATCTTGTTTTTGTTGGAATAGTTGTTGTCTTTTGTTAATTAAGTTAATTGTGATTGGTTAATGAGATGAATTTAATCTTTCCATGGTTATTTGAATATGTTACTCATAAAACTGAATGATTTATGCAACCTGGACCTTTATTTAGAAGCAAAAGCTGAATGACGGCTACAGCATAATATCAGAACACAGGCTTCCACACTTTGCTAAGTTTGGGGAAAGTTGAAATCCATCTTATTGATTTGAAAATACTACACTTTTTTGAATCCTAAGACATCTCATTGCTTATATATTAGAGGTTTCTTCTGCATGCTGTTTGTTTTTAAATGTACAATTCTCCAAACGAGATTTGTCTTTAGATCTGTTCCATCTATGAATAGGGCCCACTTATTCTCATTGATCTTCTTATTTCCTGATTTTCTTATCATTCGTGATTAAGCTGACATTGATTTAGAATGCCGTTTGTAGTTCTAGATATCAGAACAAGAAATTAGTGGTTCTATTTCGGTTGATGTAACTGTAAATCCAACTTTAAAACTGTAATGAAAAGTGTATCCAACCTATAGTCAGCCTTCCACAAGTGGAGATATGTTATTTTTAAAGAAATTTCTCATGCCAACCCTGAAATGATGCTCGGAATAGGCTGCTGGCATCTAAAATGAGAACACTTCAGAACTGAATTCTATAACGCAGAGTCGACAGGGGCACTCCTTTTCCTGTATCTGTATGGATCACCAAGGATGGTCAAGATGTTATTTAATGGAATCTGTTTCTAAACTTGGAAAGCTTGCTGATGCTAAGGTTAGGTCCCTCGCTTTTTCTCTTTCCATATTTAGTGTGTGTATGTGTATATATATTGTTATAGTTACGCTAATAAATACTATCTAATTATACGAATTAGAGAATGCACATTCGCTATTTCTTTCACATACCTAATAAGAAAGACATGTGATTTAGTTAATGCCAAGATTAAGTTCATTGGTAGAGTTGATTTTGACAAATATGGGTGCAAAGAAAAGAAATACACTTTGTGTGTACTGTGCAGTTGAGTCTCGTGCAAGTTCAGTTTATTTATTTGGTCTTAATGCTGTTTGCATCTATTTTTTAAAAATAAAATTTCTGCCTACGGACAGCTTCTCTACATAACTCAACTAGCAGGTTCCCGTATTACTAATCTTAGATGCCACTTTAATTTTGTTATTTACTTTTGTGGGAAAGTAGCAGTGCATGTTAGTCTGTTTCAGACAATACTTGAATTACTCTTAAGGATTCTTGTTTTTATAGTTGTAATGCTAAATTCTTCATATTTCGCAGGTGTTTGATAAGTTTACCATCAAGTCATTGTCCTGAATTGGGCATGCTTCCACGTGTCAATGGTGTACGCTATAAGACATTGGGTTTTTCATACGTCAATTTTTATTACAGCTATTGAATACTTTCTTAAAGATGTAGCAGCTTAAAGTCTTTTATTGTTTTACCTGATGTCTTATGCTTATAATCCATATAGTTAAATTCAATAGGTGCATATATTCTATGTGCTTCGGTGATTTGGCACAATGATTTAATGTATATATGCATGTGTGTTTCTTTTTTCTTTTGTTTTTACTAGCTCCTTTTGTTTTTGCTAGCTCCTTTTGTTTGTTTAAAAAATTAATTAAATTAAATTCCATTCCATTCTTAAAAAGGAATTAGAATAAGATTACTTATTGAATTAGATTCCATTTTTAATTTATTTTTATTTAGACATATTCAGCTATGTTGGAAGAAATAAAGACTTTAATTGAAAAAATTATTGGAAGGAACAAGGACTTTAAACAAAAGAAGAATAAAATTGCTAAGAGAAATTAAATACTCTTATTATTGTTTTTACCAACACTTCACACTTCACACTTCACACACTTTGAGCACAAATTTCTGCTCTATTTATAGAGCAAGAAAAACAATTAACACCACAATTTTTTCTTTAAATGTCAACCATAAATTTTTGCCAACGATTGCCAACTCAATAAACCACTCATGCTTGCTATAATAATTTATGTCTTCTTGCCAACTAATTATGTCTTCTTCTTAGACAAATATTGCAGCCAACTTATCATCAACTAATTAAATGAATAATACCATGTGCAATTGTCCAACTCATATGTGGCTCATTCTTCTCCACTTCCATTTTTAATTAATTTCTTAAGTTTACCTTTTAACATTCCCCCTTCAACTTAATTTTCGGTAACTCCCAATAATGCTCGCAATTGATTAAACACATCAGATTTGAGTGACTTTGTGAAAATATCCGCAATTTGATCTTGTGTTTTCACATATTTCAATATCACCTCCTTCTGCTCGATGCATTCTCTAATGAAATGATATCTCATGTCGATGTGCTTGCTTCGATCATGAAAGACCGGATTTTTTGCCAATGCCAATGCCGATTTATTATCAATAAAAATTTTCGTTGGATTGTGTTGAGCCATCTGCAATTTCTTCAGTAATCTTCTTAGCCATATTGCATGACACACACATGCAGTCGCAGCAACATATTCAGCTTCACAAGTTGACAAGGTCACAATAGGTTGCTTCTTTGAACTCCAAGTGAACGCCGAGTTACCAAGAAAAAATACAAAGCCTGTAGTACTTTTTCGATCATCCTTGTCACCAGCCCAATCACTATCACAGTAGCCAACTAATTTGAAATCTTCAGATTTTGAATAATGTAAACCAAAATTAGTTGTACCTTTCAGATATCGGAGTATTCTTTTTGCTGCATTCCAATGTGACTCCGTTGGTGACTCCATGTATCTGCTTACTAGTCCAACTGCATATAGAATGTCGGGTCTTGTACACGTCAAATATCTCAAGCTTCCAATCAAGCTTCGAAATATTGTCGGATTGACTTTCTTTCCATGTTCATCCTTGGTCAATTTCAGGTTGCATTCAACAGGAGTGCTGACAGGATTGCAATTCTCCATCTTGAACTTCTTCAAGATCTCCTTTGCGAAGCCACTTTGAGAAATAAAAATTCCATCATCATTCTGCTTCACTTCAATGCCAAGATAAAATGAAATGAGGCCAATGTCAGTCATTTCAAACTCACGAGCCATCGTCTTTTTAAAGTCTTCAAACATTTGCGGATTGTTCCCTGTGAAAATTAAGTCATCTACGTACAAACAAACAATCAACAAATCTCCATTTTTTACTTTCACGTACATGGCATACTCGTGGGGACATTTGACAAAACCATTTTCCTGAAAATATTTGTCAATGCGACTGTTCCAGGCTCGTGGTGCTTGTTTGAGTCCGTACAATGCTTTCTTCAATTTCAGCACTTTATCTTCATGCCCTTTGACAACATAACCAGGAGGTTGCTGAATGTAAATTTCCTCCTCTAAGTATCCGTTGAGAAACGCTGACTTGACATCCATCTGATGAATTTTCCACCCATTTTGTGCAGCAATCGAAATTACCATCCTGATGGTTTCTAGTCTAGCAACTGGAGCAAAAACTTCGTTGTAGTCAATTCCGGGTCTTTGACTGAACCCTTTTGCCACTAGTCTTGCTTTATATCTCACAACATCTCCTGCTGCATCTTTCTTTGCTTTGAACACCCATTTGACACCAATGGGTTTCTGGTTAGCTGGAGGTGAGGTTAACTCCCATGTCTTATTCTTCTCAATTGCTTGAATCTCCTCCTCCATTGCTTTTCTCCATTGCTCATCTTTCATTGCTTCCTCTGCATCAATTGGTTCACTATTAACAAAATGACAATAAAGAGTTAGTTCTTCACTAAGATCTCTTGTGACATCATATAGATCTTCAACTCGTCTCAACTTTCTTGGCCTTTGTCTTGGACTTTCACTCTGGTCTTTATCTCCTTCAGGAGATGCACTTGAAAGAGGTGTATTTGACTCTGGTGTTGTGGTTGCTTCTTCTGGATCACGATCATCGTTTTCATCCATAGTGAATGGATAAAAACTATAGTTCTTCTGCTTATCACTGCTCCAATCCCAAACTGCTTCTTCATCAATAGTCACGTCCCTGCTGATGATTATCTTTCGGGAATCAGGATCAAACATCTTGTATCCCTTTGAATGTTCCGAATAGCCAACGAACAAGTACTTCTTGCTTTTGTCGTCAAGCTTCTTTCGTTCTTCATCTGGTATATGAACATGTGCAATACTCCCAAAAATACGCAAGTGAGAAATAGTTGGCTTTCTCCCACTCCATGCTTCTTGGGGTGTTTTATTCCAGACACTTACTGTTGGAGATCGGTTCAAAATATAAACTGCACAATCAACTGCTTCTGCCCATAGCTCCTTTGGCAAATTTTTGCTTTTTAACATGCTTCTCACCATGTCAAGCACCGTTCTATTCTTTCTTTCCACGACACCATTTTGTTGGGGGGATCTGGGAACAGATAGAAAATGACGGATCCCATGCTCCTCACAGAATCTCTTGAATTCATTGGATGTGAATTCTCCTCCTCGATCAGATCGTAGGGCTTTGATGTAATGACCGCTTTCTTTCTCAACGAGAGCTTTAAATTTCTTGAACGCTCCAAAAACTTCTGACTTTTCCTTCAAAAAATAAACCCACGTCTTTCTGCTATAATCATCAATGAATAGCAAGAAATATTTATTATTTCCTAATGACATTGGAGTCATTGGTCCACAAACATCCGCATGAATTAGCTCAAGTGGTGCCTTTGCTCTTGACATAGACTCCTTCGGAAAACTGGTTCTAAATTGTTTGCCAACAAGACATCCCTCACAAAGTTGTTGTGGTTGATCAATGGGTGGCAAGCCATGCACCATCTTCTTCTGACTCAATAACTTTAGGCCTCCAAAGTTGAGATGCCCAAACCTCAGATGCCAAAGCCAATGAGAGCTATTCACACAAGCTTTTAAGCATTTTGCCACATCCGTCTGAATGTTGAGTGTGAACATGCGATTCTTTGACATGGGCACTCTAGCTAATAGCTCCTTTTTCTCGTTCAACAATAACAATTTTCGGTCCACCATATGCACTTCATAATTTTTCTCCAAAAGTTGTCCCAAACTCAAAATATTACTCTTCATATTTGGAACATAATAAACATTGTTAATGAACCGGTGAGCACCATTCTTTAGTCGAATAAGAATGGTTCCTTTGCCTGTGATGGGAACCTTTGAGGAATCTCCAAATACAACATTACCGCTGATGGACTGGTCAAGTTCCACGAACATCTTCTTATCTCCACACATATGGTTACTCGCTGCGTTGTCAAGATACCATATGTTGTTCTCGTGACTTTCTTCACCTTCATAAGTGAGCAGAACTGTGCCTGCAACATCTTCATCTTGGATGTTATTTGCCTTTTCCTCCACCTCCTTAGGAGAACTCCAACATTCTGATGCGTAGTGACCATACTTGGAGCAGTTGTAACACTGGATGTTGGATTTATCACGTCCATCATTCGGCCTCCAAGGTCCTCTTCCATGTCCGCGTCTATGTCCTCGACCTCTTGTGAATTGAGTGGCTCCTTCATTGTTGTCATAATTATTGTCTCCTCTTCTTTGTTGTTGATTTCGTCCTCGTCCTCGTCCTCTTCCATTTCCTCCTCGACCTCTACCACGTCCTCTTCTGGAATTGCTTCCTTCTTGGTTGTTTTCTCTATCTTTGAACGAAGTCTTTATTGTCAAGACATGTTCTGTTGACTCTTCTCTCTGCTTCATAATTCTTTCTTCACGAGCTTGCAAAGACCCTATGACTTCATCAACAGTCATAGTACTAATGTCTTTAGATTCTTCCATGGCTACTACTATGTAGTTAAATTTTGGCAATAGTGATCGCAGGATCTTTTCAACTATTCTTGATTCTTCAATTCTTTCTCCATACTGTCGCATTTGATTAACGACAGATTTTACTCGTGAGGAGTAATCGGTAACTCCTTCTGTCTCTTTCATCTTCATCATTTCAAATTCTCCTCTCAGCATCTGCAGACGAACCTTTTTTACTTTCTCTTCACCTTGAAGAGAAACTTGTAAAATTTCCCATGCCTTTTTAGAAGTAGTAGCATCAGCTACCTTTTCAAACATCACGTCATCCAATCCTTGGTGGATGAGAGTAAGTGCCTTCTGATCGTTTCTACGATTTTTCTGGAGACTATCTTTTTCTGCCTGTGATAGTCCTGTCTCGTCTGCCGGAATTTCATAGCCTTTTTCAACAATTTCCCAAACATCCTGGGATCCTAATAAAGCTTTCATCCGAATGCACCAATTTGTATAATTGGTTTTTGTAAGCTGAGGGAATTGAAAAGAGATACTGGAATTGGCATTCATTTTTTTGTAGGATCTCTCAAACACTCACTATAGCCCAAGAAAAATTCTTTTCTGATGTGGAAGATCAGACTATGCTGCAACCACAGAGCATACTAAGAAAAAAGACTGGGCTCTGATACCACTTTGTTGGAAGAAATAAAGACTTTAATTGAAAAAATTATTGGAAGGAACAAGGACTTTAAATGAAAGAAGAATAAAATTGCTAAGAGAAATTAAATACTCTTATTATTGTTTTTACCAACACTTCACACTTCACACACTTTGAGCACAAATTTCTGCTCTATTTATAGAGTAAGAAAAACAATTAACACCACAATTTTTTCTTTAAATGTCAACCATAAATTTTTGCCAACGATTGCCAACTCAATAAACCACTCATGCTTGCTATAATAATTTATGTCTTCTTGCCAACTAATTATGTCTTCTTCTTAGACAAATATTGCAGCCAACTTATCATCAACTAATTAAATGAATAATACCATGTGCAATTGTCCAACTCATATGTGGCTCATTCTTCTCCACTTCCATTTTTAATTAATTTCTTAAGTTTACCTTTTAACAAGCTATTCATGTGTGTTATAATGCAGTGTCTGAATTTTCAAGTTTTCCTTGTTTGTGGTAATTTCAGGGAACCCATTTCCACCATTGGCTAGAAAACAACATCAATTTGACAATTAGTCGAAGTAGATCCTGGGGGCACTCCTCTTCTTGCATGTATAAGTGAGGATGGTAAAGAAGTTATTATCATTGACCCTGTTTCTAAATTTGGATAGCTTTATTCTCCATTTCTGAATAAATAAATGCCTTAAGGGCATGGAATTGTTAATGCTCCTTGACCCTTGATGTATATTCTTTCGATTTAATGCACCGTCGTAAGAATTGTGAACATATTTGATGATAGTCCTTGTGGGATGGAGAAATCACAATTGTGATTTTTCATTTTTTTTTCTCCTTATGGCTTGTCACCATTCTGTTGCATAGTTGTCGAGGTTGGAATTTCTGCTTTAGGTATGAGGAGTCAAAATGCAATAAATTACGAGCAGATTCAAAAGGGAGCTTATTTTATTTCATTGTGAAGGCCCAGTCAGCTCAATTCCAGTTCATGGGATGGAATCTCCTACACGGAGGTCTCCAATCATGACTTCAGTATGCCATGTATACCCACCTCAGAATAAAGTACTAATTTTATTCAAAATAGTAGATGTTCGAGCCCTAACCATTCCAGAAGAAGACAACAGTGTGAGCAGAAGTTGTTGATGAAGAAAAAATAGAATCAGCAGTAACCCAACGGCCACAATCTGTTGGCAAATTGGGTACTTATGCAGAAGGACATGCTTCACTATCATCCTTTGAGGGAATTATTGTATCAATAATAAGGGCAGAAGAGAGTATTGATGAAGCTACTTGAATTGCCATTGAGTGTGCAAAGTTTCGTTTCTCTTCCAAGGTAGGGTTACTGTGCTTGTATGAGTGGTTTTAACTTTTAAGAGATACTTTGTTATGATTTATATCATGATCTGATATTGAATTAGGAGAATTGTTGTTTGGCAAGCTTAAATTTCAGTAATTGAATATGCTAGTCTTTTGACGTCTAAGATACATGTGTTTCTTTTATGGGTTTTGAGACTTCACCTCGATGGAAGGACCCTTCATAGTCTGTTGTTCACCATCACTTGGCAGTTCATGTTCTGATGGAGAGAGTCTTGGGGCTGCCAATCCTGAAGAACAGGAGAAAGCACACCTGTATGTAGTGATCCAGAAAAGAAAGAGACTGAAGCTGAGGTTGGATGAAAAAACAGTGGAAGAGGATTAGAAAAAACAGAGCAGCTGAGTTGGCAGCTGTTCTGGATGGAATTAGTTATATTTAGTGATCCACATATATATATATGGAGGCTGGACTAAATAGATCCCAAAAATGGTACAAATAAATTAATTGATGCCTCATAAAAATATTATTTCAAATAAGGTGCATACAGTCTAATCCACAATTATAATTATAAATGTCAAAAAAATGAATTAAAATTAAAATTGTTCACATTTTTAATTGAATAATACCATTAATTTTTTTTTTTTTGAAAGGGCGATTAAATTAAGTTTTAATAGTTAAGACTTTGATAAATTATTTATTGATAAAAAAGAAGATTAATTATTACATGCAAGAGAAAAAAAAAAGATGACACTAATATCATCTTTCAGAAATTTTAAATTCGAATTAATTGTACTAATAGGATACTAATGTTAGAATGGTTGTATGACTTAGAATTCACAAGTTAAATACATGAATAAATAAAAGATCAAGGACAAAAGAGGGAAAAGTAAAGAAAAATCAATGAGATGCAAACATATAAGCAATCTAGAAAGGTGAAGAGAGAACTTGCATGGCTTATTTAAGCCATGTAAGTTGGCTGGGATGAGGGAGAAAATGGGGCTAGTTCTTCATAAAAAACACAGCCATTTTCTTCAACTAAATTGCATACAATTACAAGAAAATGCAGAAATAGCGAGTACGAAAATTAGCGATGAAATTTAAATTTCGCAACTAATTTTTAGCTAAAAGAGTGGAAAATTTTCTCCCACCAATTTCTACAAAAATTAGAGATGAAATTTAAATTTCGTTGCTAAGAATTTTATTTCCATTGTTAATTTCCGACGGAAAAAAATGAGGAAAATTTCCCTCCACTTATATTTACGGAAATTAGGGATAAAAATAAAATTATGTGGTTAATTAATATTTAGCAATGAAATTTCGGTCGCTAAAAACTTGTATATATAAAAAAAAATCAGCCAATTTTTTCTCCCTTCCCCCTCCCTCTCTCTCTCCCTCGCAGATCGCCCCCCTCCCGGCTGCCCCACCCTGCCGCTCCTCCCGCCCCCCCTGGCACCGTTCCTTTGCTCGGCCCTCCCCCTGGCGCCGTTCTGCCGCTCAGCCCTCCCCATCCGGCCTCGTGCGCTTGTTGCTCCTCTCTTTCCCTCTCACGCATGCGGCTCCTCTCCTTCTCTCCGCCCTGCTGGCAGCTGGTGGCCCCCGCCGGATTTACTCCCCCACCATCGCCCCCTCCCTCTGCCGCGCTCTCCCTGTCACCTCGCATCGCCTCCCTCAAATTTGCAGATCTGAAGACAAGGTTCTTCATTCTTTTTATTTATTTTTTATTTTTTTCTCATTAATTTCCTTCATTTCTCACTTTATTATTTATTTATTTATTTATTAGTTGATTGTTTTTATTGTTCTCTCTGCAAAATGTTTTAAGGATAGAAAATTGGAGGTAAATCTAACATTTATAATTTTGTATGAAACTAAATGCAAAATGAAGGCAAAATTCGGTTATTCTAGATAAATTTCTTTTTCACTAAACTTCTAGAGCTGCTCTCCATCGTGCTCTCTCTCTCTTCCTCTCTCGATTTTCTCTTCCCGTCCCCTATTCCATTCTCATGTTAGTGTTTGCTCCCTATTTCATTCCTTTTGTTCTCTTATTTTCTCCTCCTTTTATCTAGAAGTGAAGTAATGGTTTCAAATTTAGCGATAAAAAAATCCGTTGCTAATTCAAGTGTGTTTAGCAACAATAAGAATTCGTCGCTAAAACTGTTGCAAACAAAGGCACTAAAATTGCCTCAAAATTTGGCGACCAATATTGTCGTTGCTATTTTAGTGATAAATTCTTCCATTGCTAATTTAGTCGCAAAAAATGCACCATAAATTGCCGTCAAAATTTAGTGACTGTTTCTTTTTTTCGTCACTAAATTTGCCACCAAATTGGAAAAATGGATTTTCATGAATAATTTTGAAAACGGTCGCTAATTAGCGACGAAAACATGTCCGTCACTAATTTGAGTTTTTTTTTGTAGTGTTAATTACAATAGACTTGAAATTCTGCCAATGCTTTAGCAATAATTCTGAGTTTTTGTTCTGGTTGAACAGAAGTGACGTCTTTTATATCTATTTCTAGTTAGGCAGAATAGAATAATATGCAATGTATAAATGTGAAATGTGATGATAAACATAATTGATTTTGAAATGATTTATTTTAAATCAAGAATAAGTATAATCAAACCTATTCTGGAACTTGTTCTAGAACCTGTTTTGGAGCCTGTTTTGGAACTTGTTCTGGAACCAGTTCTAGTACACCAAAAGTGAAAATCTTTATGGAATGTTTTCTAATGATTTTATGAATGTAATGAAATTAGGTAAACCCACGCACTGAAATAAATTATGACTAAACGTATATGAGATGTGTGATATTATATTGAATATGTGATTAAATAAAACGTATATAAGGAATGCATGCTTGTAGTTGATGTTTCTATATATGTATTTACTTGCATATTTGATGCATGTATATGGATACGCATAATTGGTACATGATCATAATTGAATATGCATTGACTTAATGAGATATATGAGTGAATGTTATAGAAAGTGAATAAGTGGATAAAATCTTTACCTTATGCCTGAATTGTACATAGTCGTAGATAGATAGGCATGCCTATAAAGGATAGTAATTCCAGTTGTTAGTGATGACACCGTATTGGTGCCTAGTATTCTGATACCTGTTTGGTATCTAGTGTATCAAATTGAGACCATCGTTTCTCTAGTGATTGATACTATTTATTCAGTATTTAGTGTTTGATACCATTTTTGGTATCCGGTGTTCCCATTATCCATCCTATTAAGAATTCAAGCGACAGAAATGCTTTCAATTTCTTTTAAATTAAATAAGCATGCTAATGAAATAATTGTGAATTATAGAATTGATAATATATGTATACATATTGAAATGGACTAATGTTTATGAAGCATGTGTTTGAATTATATATTTTTTATATTATTAATATTATGTTATTTGTTATTCTGATTATATGCAAGTGATTATGTGCAATGTAATAATACATATAGAACTACGTGATTCTGATTCTCAAAATATTGGGATATGTAGGAAGCTTGGAATATTGTTCTAAGTCCGAATCAAATCATTGGAAACTAATAGGTGTATAAGTATGAAACTTGACACAAAATTTTGCTTGACTTTGTTTTGAGAATATTGATATGTAAATTGTAATTGGAATACTGTTGAATATGTTAGTTGTATGAAACGGTGTATTTAAGCTCTAATTATCAAGGGAAAGTCAAAACACAATTTGACTTACTCAAGTAAATGTGTTTATTAAATTAACGTGTGAATTACGAACTTGTGAGATAAGATCCGCTAAAATGGTTCGTAATAAGAAGTTGGACTTGTCACTTAATTGGTAATGAGTTTAGTGTAGTGCACCCAGTTTCTCTAGGCTTATGATGGTGTTACAGCTTCATTAGGGACTTGGTTTCGGTTTGGGCTAAAGTTAAAGTCATGTTTAAATTAGGCCAAAAAAAAAGGATTGGAATTATCCATTTTATAGTTACATTAGTTTTACTTTACTCCCTAGGCAGATAAATGTAGTTTATTCCTTAATCTTCTCTATCATTCCAAAATTTCCTTTTCACACCCTTTTTCAAAATTAGCAGCTTAGGTATCATTGCATCACTATCTTTAAGACCTTTCTTTTGATTTTCCTTGGAGTAGAAGGCTACCCAAACCCAATACTATCTTAAACAATCATGAAACATCTCCACTGCTTCATCTGGCATGTGCGCTAAAATCTCCTTCCACATACTTTCTTGCACTCCTTCCATGGTTGCAACTTCATCTTTATGATTTTATTCTTCATAATAAATCTTTCCAAATTGAGGCATTGGTCCATTATAGTTCAACTTCAGTCATGGTCCAATTCAGGATTGTCAAATGCCTTGAATTTGTTTTGTCAATTAATGTTGTACCTACCTTCTTCAACCTTCATCAAAATTCAAAAGCCACCTTCATCAAAATTCAAAAGCCACTAAATTTTTGTTGAATTTGGTGGCACAATCACATCCCATTTTTCCTATAAAAGGGCTTCCCCTTGCCATTTGTAGAGACATAAGTTTTGAGAGTTGTGTTAAAAAGATTTGTGTTGTATTATGCTCTAATTAATTAAGAGAGCATTTTGTGAGCGGGTGTAATTGGGTTTTGGGTTGAGTGTTACTCCACTTGTAATATTGTTTATCTCATAGTGAATTTATTGCTCCACTTCTCCCGTGGACTTAGGCATATTGCCGAACCACGTAAATTTTTGTGTGTTTTATTTTTCCTATACTTTGGCTATTTTTCATTGTTGCCATTAAAATCACTGTTTAAATAAGCCATCGATCCTAATAAATTGGTATCAGAGCCGAGATTTTTTCTGAGTATGCTCTGTGGTTGCAGTATAAACTCATCTTTCACATCAGAAAAGATTTTTTCTTAGATACTGTTCACCTATATGGCACTGTTCACGTATACGGTACTGTTCACATATATGGTTACTATTCACATGTACAGTTACAATTCACGTGGAATAGTGGGAGCTATTTTTTTATTAAAAGAAGTTCGTGACAGAAGCAATGGCAACTACAAGATTTGATATTGAGAAATTTGATCGTAACATAAATTTCTCTTTGTGAAAGATTAAGATGTGTGCTATCTTAATTCAGAATGGGCTTGAGAAAGCTTTATTGGGGAAGAATAGAATGCCAGAGTCAATGACTGAAGAAAAAAAGGAGGAGATTATCAACAAGGCAGTTTCCACGATTCAGCTCTGTTTGTCTAATAAAGTTCTTCAGGAGGTCATCAATGAAGATACAGCAGCTGGCTTATGGGCGAAGTTGGAGTCTTTGTACATGTCCAAAACCCTGACCGATAAGTTATACCACATGACGCGGTTCTACACATTTCAAATGCAGGAAGGTACTTCTATTAAAACCTATCTTGAAGAATATACATCAATTTTAGTAAGTCTAGAAAATGTTGGTGCTAAAGTTGATGATGAAAATGCTGCTTTGAAATTATTGTGTTCACTACCACCGTCATATAAAAGTTTTAGGGACATAATGCTTTACGAAAAAGATAGTGTGTCTTTGGCGGAGGTTAAGACAGCTTTACTCTCTAAAATTATAATTGATAAAAGAATTGTCAGTACTAAAGAGGATAATGTAGCAGAAGGCCTTGTTGCTAGAGGAAGGTCTAAAAATAAGAATTCTGGCAGTAGCAGGTCTAGGTCAAAATCTAGACATAAAAACTTGATATGCAACTATTGTCATAAAAAGGGGCACATTAAAGCTGATTGTTATAAGTTGAAAAACAAACAATCAAATGAAGAAAGAAGGAAAAAATTCGCCAAAACTAGTATTGCCGAAAATGAGTTCATATTTGATATTCTTTTAGTCACTAACAATGAAAGGTGCAGATTCAAGGATGACTGGATTATGGATTCAGATTGCTCTTATCACATATGTCCCAATAGGGACTGGTTCTCCACATATGAATCTTTTGCAGGTGGAGTTATTTTGATGGGAAATGATACAGCTTGCAAAGTTATTAGTAAGGGCACAATCTGAATCAAGATGTATGATGGCGTGGTACGAACTTTAACAGATGTTCGTCATGTTCCTGATTTGAAGAAGAATCTCATCTCCCTAGGCACTCTTGATACTGGTGGGTGAAAATACTCAGGTGAAGGTGGAGTTATGAAAGTTAGCAAATGTGCTCTGGTGGTGATGAAGGCTCGAAAGGTTGGAAGTCTTTATATTCTACAAGGAATCACAGTTACAGGAACTGCTGCTGCAATTACTACTCAAATGTCTGAAACTGAAATCACCAAACTGTGGCATATGAGGTTAGGCCATATGAGCGAGAAAGGCTTGACCCTGTTAAGCAATAAGGGCCTTTTGTGTGGACAAAATACTGACAAATTTGATTTTTGCGAGCACTGTATTTTCGGAAAGCAAAGACGTGTTAGTTTCAACAAAGGTACCCACACAACCAAAGGTACTTTAAATTATATCCATTCTAATCTTTGGGGGCCATCACAAGTTTCATCAAAAGGTGGTGTCAGATACATGCTTGTCATTATCGATGACTTCTTGAGGAAGGTTTGGGTTTACTTTCTTAAACACAAGGATCAGGTGTTTTCCACATTCAAGCAATGAAAAACCATGATAGAGAAGCAGACAGGAAGGCAAATAAAGAGGCTGAGAATAGATAATGGCTTGGAGTTTTGTGCTAGTGAGTTCAATGACTTCTGCAAAAATGAAGGCATTATGAGGCATCACATGGTTCGAATGACACCCCAATAAAATGGAGTTGCTGAACGTATGAACAGAACCCTTATTAAGAGAGCATGGTGTATGCTTTCAAATGCTGGATTACCAAAGAGTTTCTGGGCAGAAGCTGTTTCAACAGCTTGCTATTTAGTCAATCGTTCTCCATCAGTTACAATTGGCTTTAAGACTCCGGAGGAAGTTTGGTATGGCAAACCTATAAATTATTCAAATTTGAGAATCTTTGGCTGCCCAGCATACATGCACGTAAATGATGGCAAGTTAGCACCAAAGGCGAAGAAGTGCATTTTTCTAGGATATCCATCAGGGGTAAAAGGATATAAACTTTGGTGTCCCAAATCATCCAAATTTATAATCAGCAGAGATGTCACATTTGATGAAGGTTCCATGCTTCACTCAAAAAATAAAGTATTGGTACCTTACAGTTTGATAAGTAGGAGGAGGCTAGTCAGAGACAGGAGATGGATATTGAAGACTATCCTGCTCAGCAAGATTCAACTTCACTATCAGATTCACAACCATCCAGCTCTCAGCAAGGTGATTCAGAACCTAACTTACATAAGAATGGTACTTGGGAGCTCGTTAGACTACCAAAGGGAAAGAAGATTATCGACTGCAAATGGATCTTTAAGAAAAAGCAAGGCACCCCAGGCGTTGAAGAAACAAGATACAAAGCTCGTTTAGTTGCAAAGGGGTTCAAACAAGTACAAGGTGTGGATTTCAATGATGTCTTTTCACCAGTTGTGAAACATTATTCCATTCACATGTTGCTTGCTATGGTTGCTAAGTATGACTTAGAATTGGAGCAGTTAGATGTAAGAACTGCTTTTCTACATGGTGATCTTGAAGAGCAAATCTACATGCAACAACCTGAAGGTTTCAAGGTTGAAAAACCATGTTTGTTTTCTGAAGAAATCTCTATATAGCCTTAAGCAGTCACCCAGGAAGTGGTATAAGAGGTTTGACTCCTTCATGCCCAGTAATAATTTTTTAAGGAGTAATTATGATAATTATGTTTACTTCAAAAGATTAGTTGATGGATCATTCATATATTTATTGTTAAAGTTGATGATAGGTTGATTGCTGCAAAGAATACTTTTGAAGTTAAGAAGCTGAAAGTCTTATTAAGTAAAGAGTTTGAGATGAAAGATCTTGGAGCAACAAAGAAAATTCTCGGGATGGAGATTAAGAGGGATAGGAAAGCAGGGAAGTTGTTCCTCACTCAAAAGAAATATGTTGAGAAAGTTCTGGAGCGTTTTGGCATGAAAGATGCAAAGTATGTAAGTACTCCATTAGCTGCTCATTTCAAGCTTTCAGCGGCACTATCACCACGAACAGATGAAGAGCAAAGATACATGGATCATGTTCCATACTCCAGTGTAGTAGGCAGTCTCATGTATGCCATGGTATGTACTCGACCAGATATTTCTCATGCAGTTAGTGTTGTGAGCAGATTCATGGCAAATCCTGGTAAAATTCACTAGCAAGCAGTAAAATGGATTTTGTGATACTTAAAAGGCTCAGTTGACACCTGTTTGGAGTTCAGTAGTGGTGACAGTAGTTT
This sequence comes from Excoecaria cochinchinensis, assembly GCA_947683425.1. Lineage (NCBI taxonomy): Eukaryota > Viridiplantae > Streptophyta > Magnoliopsida > Malpighiales > Euphorbiaceae > Excoecaria > Excoecaria cochinchinensis. The sequence goes on along the minus strand of CANTUQ010000121.1, from coordinate 15,640,737 downwards.
GGTTGGTTATGTCGACTCAGACTATGCAGGAGATCTCGACAAAAGGAGATCTTTGACAGGCTACGTATTTACTTTTGAAAACAGTGCTGTTAGTTGGAAATCTACATTGCAATCTATAGTTGTGTTATCTACAACAGAAGCTGAATACATGGCAGTGACTGAAGCTGTCAAAGAGGCTATTTGGTTAAGGAGCTTAAACAATGAACTCAATTCAGACCATCAAGTGACAGTTGTCTTCTGCGATAGTCAAAGTGCAATACATCTGACCAAAGACCAGATGTTTCATGGAAAGACAAAGCACATTGACATCAGGTACCATTTTGTTCATGATATTATCGCACAAGGAAATATTATGGTTAAAAAGATTGTTACTGCAGACAACCCAGCTGACATGTTGACGAAGTCTCTTCCTACTACCAAGTTCAAGCATTGCTTGGATTTGGTCGGCATATGTACGTAGCATTTAAACTTATTTGGAGAAAGTGGAGTTAAATTCACTATTGATAAAATTCAAGTTAAGGTGGAGATTTGTCAAATGCCTTGAATTTGTTTTGTCAATTAATGCTGCACCTACCTTCATCAACCTTCATCAAAATTCAAAAGCCACCTTCATCAAAATTCAAAAGCCACCAAATTTTTGTTGAACTTGGTGGCACAATCACATCCCATTTTGCCTATAAAAGGGCTTCCCCTTGCCATTTGTAGAGACATATTGAGAGTTTTGTTAAAAAGATTTGTGTTGTATTATGCTCTAATTAATTAAGAGAGCATTTTGTGAGCGAGTGTAATTGGGTTTTGGGTTGAGTGTTACTCCACTTGTAATATTGTTTATCCCATAGTCAATTTATTGCTCTACTTCTCCCGCGGACGTAAGCATATTGCCAAACCACGTAAATTTTTGTGTGTTTTATTTTTCCTATACTTTGGCTATTTTTCATTGTTGTCATTAAAATCACTGTTTAAATAGTCCATCGATCCTAACAAGGATGTTACTCTTGCTATAGGATCGGGTTGTTCTCCGTCAAATTGAGGGCATAATCTCTTACATGTGTAACAGTAGCGCAAGCTAGCAAAATACACATCCAATAAATTCATAGTGAAAACCTACCCAATAAAAGGTACAATCTTCATCCCATTCATTAGCAAATCCGATAGGGAATCTTTTTATAATATCCAACTCTACCTTCAACCTCATATAAGTGCTTCATCCCATCAAATTATCCACATTTGTATCTGTATCTAGATGCTTTTTGAGGAATCCTTCACCAATAACATTAGCCTCTTCCTTGCTTATTTGATTTGGGGGGAAATCATGAATTTGAACCTAGAAAACACATTTCTCAAACTCCATATTATCAAATGGGGGGTCTTGAAGCCCATTCCTTCAACAAAAATAAACTATCTCTCACTTGGCATGGCCCTTATTCTAGTGTCGTGTTCCGATAAACTTAATTAGAAAATCTGATTATGAACTAAATGTGTTTGTTCTTTCGATTCTTCACCTAAAATTGCTTAAACTGCATCCCGTGGATTTTTTCCTTTTCATGAAAGAGTTTTGCGAGTAACATCTAGAACGCTAGGGGCATCTCAATCTTTAGGAGCTTGAATTTAACTTCGTGATGTGATACGTTCCATGTTTTCTCCATTAGTTGGTTCATGTTCTCATTTTCCTCCATGTTAAAAAGAAAAAAATGCTAAGTGTTAGCATGGTGAACAGCTCATTAGAGGAATTAGAGGAGTTAATACTTTCTTTCCTTGTAAAGTTTAGGAATGTAATAGCTGTATGTATTTATGTAATTATGGTGTAAATTGCTTTCCTTTTTTTAGAATAATTTGACAGCAGATTTTTAGGATGTACATGACAGAAATTTTTATTTAATGAAAGAGGCTCTCAGTTGGAGAGGTATTCAGCCAAATTGACACCAAGACCAATAAATTCTTCCTGTAGCAGATAATAAATGACTAATAATAACTTTTTAAGAGACTTGGAATGGAGAAATACAAACATCAATAAAGGGTTTTTAATGAGATCAATGAACAATATGATTTAAGGACAAGATGCCAAAGGCTTAGATCTCAAAACATATTCAAAGCAAAACTATTAGTTTCATGTAGTTTTTTCTTTTGACTCCATTAATTTTATTAGTACCATATATCATTGAATAAATATTGTCATTGTGAGACAACTTTTGACATAAAGAAATTAAATGAATTACTACTAAAAATTCTACATTTATTTTTGAATTAAATTAAAAATATTAGAATTTTACTTTATTATTTTTTTTAGAGAGAAGGATTAAATTTAATCTAAAACTATATATATTATTATTAAATAGTATCTATAATTAAATTTATATGTTATATTAATATTGATAAGATAGGGTCAAATATGAAAAAGCAAAATAGTATAGGTTCAAGATTGGAACTTGGGGTTCAAGATTGCTATTTGCTAACCGCAATATTTTGGTACCAAAAGAATCAGAAACTCAAAATAAGATTATAACAATTGCTTTCTTCTCTCTTTTCTTTACCGTTGGAATTTGCTTTTCCGTTTCTCTTTTCCTTCTCTGTTTTGGATTTCCGAATCTGAGTTCTGGAGGCAATGCAGCTGCCTCGTGGTTTCAGATTCATGCCTTCTGACGAAGTATTGGCCGGTGATTATCTCTTCAAGAAACTAAAGTCTACCCTTTTGCCCCTTCAGTAGCTCATCGTCCCTGACGCCGACTTATACGGCGACGAAGAACCCTGGCAACTCTTTCAACGATTTGCCGGGAATCGCTTAGAAGAAGAAGACGATCTTTACTTCTTCACTAAATTGAAGAAGAAGGGTTCCAGATTTGAGAGAAGAGTTGGTCTCGATGGCGGGTCTTGGCATGGGGTAGATTCTGGTTAGAAGATTCACATCAAAGTTAATATCGATGGGGAATGGGTTTCGGCAGAAGCCGCGAAGAGAACTTTTAATTACACAAATTCAAAATGTTTAATATTTATTTATTTCATAATTTTATAATATATGATTTTCTAATATTCAATTATTGCCATTAATTATGAAAGAAATATTTTTCTTTTGATTTTTTTAATAGATATTATATTAGGTTTTTGCATTTCCATTTTCAAAGTATTTTTAACCATTAAAAATAACTTTACAGTTTGTATAGTTTAATAAATTTATAATTAAAAGTTTTTAATATTTAACTACTAATTAAACCCATCCAAAAAAGCTGGTTAAAAACAAAAAACATATGGCTTTCATGCACCTTTTACTATGTAATTTAACAGTTAATTAGTAAGAGGATAATATGTCAATAAGTGATAATTTAGGGATAAATTTATATATTATCCCATCATGAACTCTTCTCTTTCCCATCCTCTCTCCCTCCAAGTCTTAAATTTTAGCTTTGTAGATTCTCTCCATTACAAATTCTTGAATTGTAGCTTTAAAACAAGCCCTTTTGTAGCATCAATCTAATGGAGAAGATCTTGCCAATCATTTATATGGCTAGTAAAGATCTTAACAACTCTTGCATTGGATTTATAATCCTTTTTTCTCCTTGATTCCATTTGCTTTAACTGCTCTTCAATTTGAAAAGGATGAGAGTTTTGCATTTAACACCCTAGAACGCCATGGGCATCTCAATCTTTGGGAGCTTGAATTTCCTATCATGATAATCTTTATGTTTTCTCCTTTAGTTGGTTTAGAGTAGTAATTTAATGCTTCCCACATCTGGACCGTTGGATTGTACGCATCCATTTGATTCAACAGTCCAAATACGTAGACACCACATATGCATCCACACTGTATTTCATCCCGTTGTTTCATCTTCTCATTTTCCCCCATTTTAAAAAGGAAAAAAAAAATGCAAAGAACAATAAATGTTTTCTATAATGATAACAAATGACTAATGAATAACTTAAAACCTTAAAAATAGCTCAAGAGGCTCGGAGCAAAGAAATACAAACACCAAAAAATAAAGGGTTTTACATAGGGGTGAGCATGGTCGGTTAACCGGTCTATTAGACTTAGTTCATTAACTAGTCCATTAATATCGGTTTTTTGAAATTTCAGTCCATTAACAGTCCATTACCATCGGTTAACCAGTCCATCGGTTTCGGATTTTCGGATCGGTTACCTAATATTTTTCGGTTAACCACTATAACTATAAATATATTCATAAATAAAATTAAAATGTTCAATATATTTAAAAATTAAATTTTTTTCACTATAATATAACATTATTATTGTTAAAATAAAATTTTTTGGTGGATATAAGCAAATTTGTTTTTAAATTAATATTTAATAATTAAATATATTAACCGATTAATAATCACTTTTAATTAGATAAATTGTTATATTTACTAATAGCCAATTAAAAAAACTTAAAAACTTTAAAATAATTAGTATAATGAAAAAAATTACATGATCACCTTTAATTAGGATAAATTGTTATATAAATTATTATAAATTATTAATAAATTAACTAAAAATTCGGTTTCGGTTCGGTTAACCAGTCACATGATTCAAAAACCATTAACCAGTCCATTAATATCGGTCTTTTCAAAACACTAACCATTAACCAGTCCATTACAATCGGTTAACCAGTCCATCGATTTCGGTTTCGGATTTTTTTTCGGTTAACCGAGTCCATCGGTTTTTTTGCTCACCCCTAGTTTTACACAATTAATTTATGTACCAGGTAATTAAACGGCTAAAAAATATTGATTGTTTTCTTGTTCATTAATAGAAAAGTGTGATTGGATGTAAAAATAGAAATTTTTAGTAAGTCTAATTGGATGTAAGAATAGAAACTTTTAGTAAGTCGTGTGTTACATACTGTTAGATTCATCACTCAAGTTAAACATTCATAATTCTACCCGATTTATTAGGATGTATGGGAAGCTTAACACTTTTTTCATGCGTGACCAATTTCCGTACCCAGTTTTATCGCAGACTGATAATTTTTTGATGCCTAATTGCACTTGTCATTTTAATTGGTGGCGAAATTAGCTCCCTTAATGAAATTTTAATTTATTTTGCCTTGTTATTGTGAGATAGCTTTGCACATGAAGAAACTAAATCCAATAGTACTAAAAATTCTACATTTATCTTTGAATTAATTTCAAAATATTAGAATTTTACTTTATTGTTCTTTTTAGAAACATTTCTTCCTAAACTACATTTTTTTTTATAACCATGCCATCAAATTTTTGAGTTTCGTCATTCCTTGTAAGTACTTTTATTATTTTCACGAAAACACCTATTGATGGCATAATACATAACTGGACCTTAAAAAAGAATATTTTCTCGAAAACACCTATTGATGGCATAATACATAACTGGACCTTAAAAAAGAATATTTTCACGAAAACACCTATTGATGGCATATTACATAACTGGCCCTTAAAAAAGAATAGCATACAATGAGAGGAAATAATATAATAGTTAGAGGAATACGAATTTATAAGATTCTATATTTTCACGTCTAAAACTATTAGTTTCATGTATTTTTTTTTTGAGTCTGTTTTATTGAATAAATATTGTAATTGTGAGACCACTTTTGACACGAAGAAATTAAATGAATAAGTACTAAAAAATTTTTATTTATTTTGAATTAATTTCAAATAGTATGATTTTATTTTATTGTTTTTTAGAGAGAAGGATTAACTTTAATATAATACTATATAAATTTCTATAATAAGATAGGGTTGAATATGAAAAAGAAAAATAGTATAGGGTCAAAATTTAAAAAAAGGTTTAAAATTGGAACTTGTGGTACAAGATTGCTATTTGCTAACCGCAATATTTTGGTACCAAAAGAATCAGAAACTCACAATAAAATTATAAATATAGGTAAAAATTACAAATTTGAAATTACAAATTCTGAAAGGGGGGTTTCCAACTCCTTACGAGAATCAGTCAATCAGAACTACGAACTTACCAATTGCTTTCTTCTCTCTTTTCTTTACCGTTGGAATTTGCTTTTCCGTTTCTCTTTTCCTTCTCTGTTCTGGATTTTCGAAGCTTTCTCTCTGCGTTATGGAGGCATTGCAGCTGCCTAGTGGTTTCAGATTCATGCCTTCCGACGAAGTACTGGCCGGTGATTATCTCTTCAAGAAACTAAAGTCTACACTTTTGCCCCTTCAGTCGCTCTTCGTCCCTGACGCCGACTTATACGGCGACGAAGAACCCTGGCAACTCTTTCAACGATTTGCCGCGAATCGCTTAGTAGAAGAAGACGATCTTTACTTCTTTACTAAATTGAAGAAGAAGGGTTCCAGATTTGAGAGAAGAGTTGGTTCCAGTGGCGGTTCTTGGCACGGGGTAGATTCCAGTAAGAATATTCACACTAAAGTTAATTTCAATGGGGAATGGGTTTCTGTTGTAGCCGCTAAGAGAACTTTTAGTTACAGAAATTCAAAATCCATTCACAATGGTCGATGGATTATGCACGAATTCTCTTTGCCTGGATACGAATCGGTGCTGTGTAGACTGAGAAAGAATTTCCCTGTTGATGTTGATGTTGCTGTTGCTGGTGAGAAGAAAGGAGCGACCTGGCGTCCATCAAAGAAGAGGAAAGTCAGCAATGTTGATGACTCTGTGCCAAGTATTAATTCCAGTAATGTGCTTGCCTTTCAAGCCAATATATTGGCAGATGACTAACTTGGTGGTGCAGATCCTGAAACTGATACAGAGCTGATGGCATTGTGCAAAATATTTGATGATTTGGGGCCACAATTTAGCATTGATGACCTGCTTTGTGATATTTAAAACTCTGATCCTACAAAAACGGTATTTTGTCAATGGAGTTCTCCCACAATTTTGATTACTAAGTAAGAATAGATAGTTTCTTAGTTGCTGATAGGTGCATTTTTTAGTTTTTACTGAAAATTAATGTAGAAGGTGACCTTATGCACAGATACATGCTCTCTACATGTATATCCAACTTACTGATGTAAATAATTATTTTACAGTTAAAAGGAAATATAGCTACTGGCTGATTTACGCCCAAGTATATTCTTCATCATTGAATCTTGTTTTTGTTGGAATAGTTGTTGTCTTTTGTTAATTCAGTTAATTGTGATTGGTTAATGAGATGAATTTAATCTTTCCATGGTTATTTGAATATTTTACTCATAAAACTGAATGATTTATGCAACCTGGACGTTTATTTAGAAGCAAAAGCTGAATGACTGCTACAGCACAATATCAGAACACAGGCTTCCACACTTCTGCATGCTGTTTGTTTTTAAATGTACAATTCTCCAAAGGAGATTTGTCTTTAGATCTGTTCCATCTATGAATAGGGCCCACTTATTCTCATTGATCTTCTTATTTCCTGATTTTCTTATCATTCGTGATTAAGTTGACATTGATTTAGAATGCCGTTTGTAGTTCTAGATATAAGAACAAGAAATTAGTGGTTCTATATCGGTTGATGTATGTGTAAATCCAACTTTAAAACTGTAATGAAAAGTGTATCCAACCTATAGTCAGCCTTCCACAAGTGGAGAAATGTTATTTTTAAAGAAATTTCTCATGCAAACCCTGAAATGATGCTCGGAATAGGCTGCTGGCATCTAAAATGAGAACATTTCAGAACTGAATTCTAGAATGCAGAGCTGACAGGGGCACTCCTTTTCCTGTATGGATCACCAAGGATGGTCAAGAAGTTATTTAATGGAATCTGTTTCTAAACTTGAAAAGCTTGCTGATGCTAAGGTTAGGTCCCTCGCTTTTTCTCTTTCCATATTTAGTGTGTGTGTGTGTATATATATTATGTTATAGTTACGCTAATAAATACTATCTAATTATATGAATTAGAGAATGCACATTGGCTATTTCTTTCACATACCTAATAAGAAAGACATGTGATTTAGTTAATGCCAAGATTAAGTTCATTGGTAGAGTTGATTTTTACAAATATGGGTGCAAAGAAAAGAAATACACTTTGTGTGTACTGTGCAGTTGAGTCTCGAGGATATACTGTAGTGCAAGTTCAGTTTATTTATTTGGTCTTAATGCTGTTTGCATCTATTTTTTAAAAATAGAATTTCTGCCTACGGACAGCTTCTCTACAGAACTCAACTAGCAGGTTCCCATATTACTAATCTTAGATGCCACTTTAATTTTGTGGGAAAGTAGCAGTGCATGTTAGTCTGTTTCAGACAATAAATGTGTATTCTCCATTTCTGAATAAATAAATGCCTTAAGGGCATGGAATTGTTAATGCTGCTTGACCCTTGATTTATATTCTTTCGATTTAATGCACCGTCGTAAGAATTGTGAACATATTTGATGATAGTCCTTGTGGGATGGAGAAATCGCAATTGTGATTTTTCATTTTTTTTCTCCTTATGGCTTGTCACCATTCTGTTGCATAGTTGTCGAGGTCGGAATTTCTGCTTTAGGTATGAGGAGTCAAAATGCATCAAATTGTGAGCAGATTCAAAACGAAGCTTATTTTGTTTCATTGTGAAGGCCCAGTCAGCTCAATTCCAGTTCATGGGATGGAATCTCCTACACAGAGGTCTCCAATCATGGCTTCAGTATGCCATGTACCCACCTCAGAATAAAGTGCTAATTTTATTCAAAATAGTAGATGTTCCAGCCCTAACCATTCCAGAAGAAGACAACAGTGTGAGCTGAAGTTGTTGATGAAGAAAAAATAGAATCAGCAGTGGCCCAACGGCCACAATCTGTTGGCAAATTGAGTACTTATGCAGAAGGACATGCTTCACTGTCATCCTTTGAGGGAATACTTGTATCAATAACAAGGGCGGAAGAAAGTATTGATGAAGCTACTTGAATTGCCATTGAGTGTGCAAAGTTTCGTTTCTCTTCCAAGGTAGGGTTACTGTGCTTGTATGAGTGGTTTTAACTTTTAAGAGATACTTTGTTATGATTTATATCGTGATCTGATATTGAATAGGAGAATTGTTGTTTGGCAAGCTTAAATTTCAGCAATTGAATATGCTAGCATCCGACGTGTCATTTTTTCTTACATGGTAATGGATGTCGTCGTGATTCCCAAACGACGATGGTTAGATTACGCAAATTCCGCTCATTATGACCTTTTTATTACAAAATAAAAGATGAGTTATTTTTTTTGATACAAAATCAAAGTTTAATGACCATAACGTGACAATTGCGAAAGTTTAGTTACCACGGATGAAATTAACCCCGAATCCAATCAGTATCTGACGTGGCAATATATCTCACCGTGACTCTTACGCGTCGGTGGCCGGATTAGTCAAATTTCGGTCATTATGACCTTTTGTTACAAAATAAAATATGGGTTATTTTTTCGTTACAAATCGAAATTTAGTGATACAGGCGTTACATCGCAAAAATTTAGTTAGCACGTATGAAATTAACCCTAAAAGCCGGCCATTTCATGAGATCTAGAGCCACCATTCTCCTAACACCTTAGGCAAATTATCCTCCAACACGCTCAAGTGATTTCCATCACTTAGCCATAAAGGACACTTAAATAGTAAACCTTTAAAATCTATAAAAAAAATTGGGGTGTGTATAACGGATCCAAATTTTGAATTTGAGTCGGAGGATTTTGGATCGGTTTAGGTTATATTTTTAGATTAATTATAAAATTAGACTTGCATTATATGATAGTTTTTAATTTTAGACCTAACAAAAAAAACTTATAATTTTAGTTCCCAACTTCAAATATCGTTTCGATTTAGGACTCCATTAATTTTTCCATTAAAACTAACAAAAATTTAATTTTTTAATTAAAAATTATTTTTTCAATTGTTATTTTGTAATTAATTTAGTGAAAATTAATAATATTATTTTATTGTTATAATTAGTGAATGTTAATGGTAATTATATAAAATAAAATAAATTAAAATAACATTCATATTTCTTAAAATTTTTATTTAGTTATTAATATAATTAAAAATTACTAAATAAAATTTTATTTAGATTTGCTACTATTATCTATAGCTAATACCTTTCAAAAAAAATCACGTAACAAATACCTACTTTTTTCTAAATATTTTTTAAGATAATATTTTTGTAGTGGGCTACTAATAAGTAATGAATGTTTATGATATATATTAGGGGTGTGCAAAACCCCACCGACCTATTGAACCCGAATATTCCGACTCGAAATTTATATTCGGATAAGATTATTCAGAGTATACGGTTCGGATTGGAGACTTAAGATTATTCCGGATCGGATTGGGGACTCTTCCCGACTCAACCGAAATACTATATAAAGTGTTTTTTTACTCTCGGTCTCTCTATCTGCTCTCTCTCTCTCCTTCCTCCTCCGACGATGACGATAATTGCTACCGCCGCCGATCTACTTCCATCTCTCTTTCTATATTATCTACTTTGATTCGATGATCTCTGTATCTCTCTTTCTCTCCTTCCTTCTCCTCTGATTATCGCCACCGCTATCGTCGTCTGCATCCATCTCTCTCTCTTTATCTGCTTCGATCTCTTTCTTTGTTTCCTCCTCCCCAATTTCTAAATTTTTTTCTTTTTTTTTTTACTGAGATTTGTGTTTTTTTTTATAGACCTGGGTTTGCGTGTTTGATTTTTTTAATTACATATTTGTGTTATTTGTTTTTACAAATTTGGATTGGCAATGAATTTTTGATAGGATTTGTTGTTGAAAAATGGATTTTTGATAGAATTTGTTGTTGAAAAATCACATAATTGATTATGAATTTCGAGTTAGTTGGGTTCATCGAGTCAGACTCTGATAATTTTGGCTTTACCGGTTCGGACCCCTCCTAAAACTTAGGTTCAGTTCGGGTTGACCCCAACCCTCTAATATATATTGAAGACAATTTAATTAAAAATAAATAAAAATAATCATTATTTTTAAAAATTGATAAACAATTGAAAAACTCATTTTAGTCATTTATGGATAAAATAATTGATAACACTGAAAATATCATTTGCATAAAGGCCCATCCAGTCGGCCCAGTCCATCGGCAAGGCCCAAGGCCCAACATCAGAGAGTAGCAGGCGGGAGCTCCAAGGCAGCGCACACACCCGATCGGCTGATGTGACCACCAGTCCCATCAGCCGTCTGACATAAGGGAGCGCCTATGCCCATCAACTGCTCCCTGTCATTTCGATGCACACCTACTCTGACTGCCAGTTATCACATCCCAGGTACTCAAGTGCACCTCAACTGTCTCTTATAAATAGCCCAGCCAACGATGGCACCAGGTATTGAATTTCTAGCATTGTATCTCTAAGCATTCTCTCTCTAAAAGCTACTAACATAAGCTTCGGAGTGCTTACGCCTGGTCCGATCGGGGACTTTCTCTTGCAGGATCCACCTATCCGATCGGATCTTCCATTACAGACAAGCCAGCTCTCCTTCTACTCGATAATTACATTTCGCGCTTTATCATTTGGTGCTTTCATTGAGAGACATGGCTAACTCAAGATCTAACGATAGTACATTCCCCATGGAACATGATCACGATGACGGCAGCCACGCCAGATCAGGGACCTCACGGAGGAGGGAGATATCTCCCAGGTCCCCAACTAGGGCCAACCTTCTTCCCGAATTCGACGATGCCATTCTGAGGCAACCGAAAGATACCCCATCACCGTTAAGGACATGCGTGCTCTTCTTAGTGACTTCACCAAGAGCATTGTCCAAACACTCAAAAAAGGCAAGATGCCGAGAACCTCTGAAAGAGCCCATGAGGACTACCTCATAGGCAAAGACTTCAGACGGAGAAGAAGTAAGGGGATCTCCATCAATGAGCCACAAGCTCAGGACAGTCGAAGGGGCGTCATCAGGACCCTAGGAAGGTATGATAAAGGGAAGAGAACAATGTCCACAAGCAGGGACTCCCCCTATTACCCCAGTAGGTCCTCCACTCCCTCCATAGGTGATGATCTGTCTTTTATGCGCACCCCGAATCGCAGCCACTCAAGAAAGGGCAAAGGCGAGTCTACTACCACCGCCATGAGCAAAGAAGACCAATGGTTTAAACAGAAGCTCAGGCAATTCGGCTTCACCGCCCCTAGAAAAGGTGCGTTTGAGGGGAACACATGCGGGAATATCACCTCCCAATTTTACAGGGAGATTACAAACTCTAAGCTACCTCCCAGGTGGAGAGATATAGTGATAGACAAATACACAGGTAAAATCGATCCCACCGCTCATTTAGCAGAATATCTGACTAAGGTGCAGGTATATACCTATGATGATAGGGTGGCCTGCAGAATCTTTCCGACCACCTTGGGAGGAGACGTTCTCAATTGGTTCCATGAGCTGCCACATGAATCATTTACCTCTTTCAAACAACTTAAGGAGCAATTCACCATGAGGTTCATCGTGTAGACACGAGCGCCAAAGTCGATGAGCGACTTGTGCAATCTCTATCAGAGATCTGATGAAAGTCTTCTAGACTACATCGACAGGTTTCAAGCCACCATGTCTGAAGTAAGGAATGTCAGCGTAGAGATGGCGACTAACGCCTTAGCTGGGGGCACCGCTGACCGCCCTTTATTTGAATTAATAACAACAAGACCCCCAACCAGCTTTATCGATCTGATGGAGAGGGCTAGGCAGCACATCCAATTGGATGATGCCCTAAGGTCCAGCAGGGGAAGAAGGACCAATGTAATGGATCGGCTACAACACCCGGACGGTCACTTATTCAATAGAGCGTCCAGATCCGAATGGACAACAAGAAGCCTGGACTAAGCTGCAACTTCAAGGAATCTGGGCAAGAGGAAAGAATCCGGACGGGGCAGGTATGACCGCTCAGATGACCGCCTGCCCAGAACCTTCACTCCGCTCAACACCAACCCAACCACAGTGCTGATGTAGATCAAAGAAAAGCACAACAAGGTCAACTGGCCCATGGCGCTGTTTGAGAGGAGCAGAATTGGGAGGGACCCCAAGAAATATTGTGAGTTTCACAGAGACATTGGTCACCTGACTGACAAGTGTACCTCGCTGAAAAAGGAGATCGAAAGGCTGATATGAAGGGGGTCCCTCAGAAAATTCATAGGCCCGGCTAGAGGGGAGAGTCCATGTAGATAGCCAAAGCCTCAGAAGAATGATTCTGGCTCAAACGATGATGATGAGAACAGAAACCCGAGGAATGCCGACCCGCGCAGACCATACGTCGGGGTAATAAATGTGATCACTAGAGGATCATCCTATGGAGAGGACCTCTCCAGGAAAAGAAAGGGGAAAGGTGTTTACCTCTCTCATCAGGCCAAAAGCCTGCCTCAGTCACCATATCCAGCGAAGATGCACGAGACGTCATGTTTCCACATGAGGATGCTCTCATTGTAAGAGCTCGGATTAACAACTTCAACGTTAAAAGAATCCTGGTGGACAATGGCAGCGTTGTTAACGTACTCACCCTTCAAGCCTACCGAGCCATGGGACTCCCGGTCGGAGAGTTGAAACTAAACGCCACACCACTGATTGGGCTCGGCAATGCTATTGTCCCAGTGGTGGGATCCGTCGAACTCTTCGTCGAACTAGGCCAAGAGGCAATCGCTCATGCTTGCAAGGTAACTTTTATGGTGATTGATGTGACTTTTGCCTATAATGCCATTTTCGACAGGCCGCTGCTTTTCCAAACCGGAGCTGTTACCAGCGTACGGTACATGGTGATGAAAATCTCAACAAAAGGGGGCATCGCCATCTTGAGAGGCAATCAAAAGGCATCACGCGAAGTGTACGTCACTATGATAAAGCAGCAACGGGAGGACATGATTGTGGAGCCGGGTCTTGAGCGGTTTGAGCAGGCGGAGAGGCCAAGAATGGACCTTGCTGAAGAGGTGAAGGCAAGGGCGCTGTCAAAAGGAAAAAGCATTCAAGTTGGGACCAGCATGGATGCGAAAATAGAAGATGCTATTATGTGGGTCTTGATGATAAATCAAGCGTCCTTCTCTTGGAAGCCAGAGGATATCTGTAACAACCCGATTTGGCCCTAGTAGAATTTTGAATTTTTTGTTCGGGAATTCAAGAGTTTGTATGTATAAGAGAGTGTATTTGAAGGAGTTTTCGAGTTGATTAAGGTTATAAGTTTTGCTAGAAGAAAATTGTTTTGAGAAGATGAATGAGTGGCTTGTGTATGGGTTCTGTCGCGAGCGCGATAGAATGCTTCACGGAAAGCCTATTAGAGTTAAATTATTTGATGTGTATCGGACACATGGCGGCATAGGAGTTTGACAAGTGGCATTGTAGGAGGGTGACATGTGGCATGGGATATTATGTGGTTTGGTCAAAATACATGTATGTATTTATTAAGAAAAGAGATATACATATGAATTAAAAGGAAATAAGGGAGATATACATGTATTTAATTTTGGAAGGTGGGAATTTAATATTTGGATGAGCATTGACCAGCTGCTCCTCTTCTTTTCTCACGTTGGTTTTGCTTTGCCTTGGAACAATTGGCCTTTTGTTCCTTCTTTTCTCTTTGGCTTTTTGCTGTTCTTTCTTGCCTTGCCATTCCTTCCTGCTTTTTCGCCTTTCCTTCTTCATTTTACATGCTCCTTGAGTGAAATACTTGGATTAGTTTGAACAGAGTGTAGTAAGGCTTGATTAGATCTCTTCAGAAGGTAAGTTGGATTTGTTCTTCGATCTGACCTCCTTTTTCTTCCTGTTTTTGATTTAAAGTAAAGAAAAGAGTAACTCTAGTGTTTTGGATAGTTTGTGCTTGGAAGCTGTGGACAGGAGACTGAGTAAAGGCAAAGAAAAGGTCAGAGCTGAATAGAGAGCTGAGGTAGGAATCGTGTGCGAATCTTATTTTGATCATTTGATTGCTTGCAGTGCTCTCATGATGTATGTATGTATGTATGTATGTATATATGTTTGTGATTATGTATTGGATCATATTGAATGAGTTTTGGATGTATTAGATGGTTTTCATATAGCTTTTGTGTGTAAAGTATGATTTTGGAGGAATTCTGTTCAGTTTTCATTAGACCTCTGTGTATTGTTTTTGTCATTAGTAAAGTTATAGGACTTCAATTGGGTTGATTCAAATTGCATCTAAAATATAAGATCCGTAGCTAAATATGTCTAAGAGGGAGCTAGAGCTAATTCTGGCTCTACGATCCTCGAAAATGTTAAAAACCGATGTGTCTCTATTTGGGTCGGGTTACTGGAACAGTATAGAATTTTTAGCTTATATCTGGAGATATGGATGTCCAATTGATCTAAAATTTATCCCATTTGAAAGTTAACATCTTAGGGAAAAATTATTAAGAAGGATGTTTTGCTCAAAAATGACGCTTAGATGTCGTTTTAGATGATACAAGTTTTAGGTGAGAGCAATCGTTAAAGAAAGTGATTCTGTCGCCAGCGAGACTTGAGTTGCGATCGCGACAGAAACACGTTCTTCAAAAGTTTGGTGTTGTCTTAGTCGTGCTGTGTAGCACATCTCGGAGAGAAAAGGGAGAAGGAGCACGAGTCGTGCTCAAGGAGCACGAGTCGTGCTCAAGGAGCACGAGTCGTGCTCAAGGAGCACGAGTCGTGCTCAAGGAGCACGAGAGAGAAAAGGGAGAGGGAGCACGAGACGTGCTCCAGGAGAGAAAGAAGAGGGAGCAGGAGCACGAGTCGTGCTCATGAGCATGAGTCATGCTCAACCAGAGAGAAAAGAAGAGGGAGCACAAGATGTGCTCCAGTGAGATGAGGGAGTGAGCACGAGTCGTGCTCAAGGAGCACGAGTCGTGCTCATGCCCTCTCCTTCTCTGTTGCTTCTGTTTCGATCTATTGCTTCTGTTTTGAGCTAATATATGTCTATGTGAAGTTTGTATGCCACCATTTGGTCCGTGTTTGGTTTAAAATTTATCTTTTAAACCTCTTGCGTGATAAATATAAGTTAAATGAACATGATTAATGAAGATTGTACAAGAATTAAATGCCTCTGAATTTGATGAATGCACTTGAATTATAGTTAATAAATTGGTATCTGTGTATAGAATATGTGAGTTGTTTATTGAGCCTGATCACCGTTATAGTGATAGATAAGCATGCTTATAAAGGGTTAGAGTGTAGCTGCTAGAGTTGGCCTTAATTGTGCCCATAGTTTTGAATACCTTGTGTATTCCATAGAGCTTGAGTTAATTCTCCATATGTAAGATACTGTAAACAGTATCTAAAGTTACCCGTATCCACCATGAAAGGAATTCAGGCTTATTAATGTTGTGTAGTGAACTTGAGACGATTAAAAGTATTGCTCTGAATAAATGTTATAGTACATGAGAATAATGTTTAAAGTACATGGCAGTTTTATATACAAGTACATGTTTACATGAATGTGGACACACGATTATTGAATATTTATGAATAAATGATCTGTACAATTGAGAAGGTTATATGCACGAATTATTTGATTAGTGTTGTGTGAAATGTGTAAATTATTTGTGACTTCGTAAAGAAGTCCTTTGCATTATTTTCATCCCCACTAAGCGTTATCGCTTAGCACGGATGTTTGTTTCCGTGTAGGTTTATAGGATCGGATCAATGAGTAGGCATCTGCGAGTCAAAGCCACTAGGAGTTTTGTTTTGATCTTTTTTTGTATAAGATAGAAATAGAGTTTGTGATGTTTTAAGTAACATCATTATGTGATAAAAGAGTATAGTTGTTACATGTAAAGTTTATTGTAATATATGTACAGAAACGAATATGTAAAGTAAAATGGCAATAGTTTTGTAATATGTATATGTAAATGTAGTTAATATGAAATACATGTTGGGCCCTAGTGTAGTATTATTTTATGTTATTATTCTTATATGGATGTGTATAATGCTATTGCTTCCGTTGGTGTACGTATATGTACGCATCAGTGTCCGCGTGGCACCCCGATATCCTCCCAAGGGGTGTTAGGGTGTTACAATATCCCTGGCATAAACCCAAAAGTGATCGCCCACAAGTTAAATGTGGACCCAACTCATCCCCTGGTTAGGCAAAAGCTTCGGAGGCATACGCCCTATCGGAGGAAATTTATATCTGAGGAGGTGGATAGGCTACTTAAGACCGAAACAATCCGAGAGGTAGACTCTGCTGAGTGGCTCACCAACGTGGTCCTAGTAAAGAAGAAGTCAGGGAAGCTGCGGATGTGCATGGACTTCACGGATCTGAATAAGGCATGTCCTAAAGACAGCTACCCCCTGCCAGATATAGACCAATTGGTGGATGCCACTGCAGGCCATGCCATTTATTCCGTCCTCAATGCATACGCTGGTTATCACCAGATCCTGATGTGGCTTGCAAATCAGGAAAAGACCAGTTTCATCACCGACGATGGAACCTTTTGCTACAGGGTGATGCCGTTCGGTTTAAAGAATGCTGGTGCCACATATTAGCGTCTCATGAATAAAATTTTAAAAGACCAGATCGGGCAGAACATTGAGGTATATGTGGACGACATGATCGTTAAAAGCAGGAGCCCCGAAGAACATCCCGTCGATCTGGCCAAAGTTTTTTGCACACTAAATAAGTTTCGGATGAAGCCCAACCCCGAAAAGTGCGTCTTCGGAGTCCCTTCAGGAAAGTTTTTGGGCTTCATGGTTTCCCAGAGGGGGATTGAAGCTAATCTGGAGAAAATACAAGCCATCCTCGAGATGCAACCCCCCAGGAGCATAAAAGACGTCCAGAAGCTGAACGAAAGAATCACTGCTCTCGGACGATTCATCTCCTCCTCAGCCAAGCGATGCACTCCTTTCTTCAAAAAGCTAAGGAAGAGTGAGACCTTCAATTGGGGGTAAGACTGCCAACAAGCCTTCAAAGAGTTAAAGAAATTCCTCACCAACCCGCCACTGCTCAGCCGATCGATACCAAGTGAAAATTTATACCTTTACTTGTCCACCTCTGATGAAGCCATTGCAGGTGTCCTGGTAAGAGAAGAAGGGACCCAACAACTGTCGGTGTATTATGTTAGCCAAGTACTAAGGGGTGCGGACTTAAAGAAAGGACCGGTTGAGCAACTCATCATCGCCCTCATGATGTGCGCAAGAAAACTAAGGCAATACTTCGAAGCGCACACGATAGTGGTCCGGTCGGGTCATCCGATCAGGAAAATTCTTCAGACACCAAACCTTGAAGGCAAGATGGTGGGCTGGGCGATCAAGCTGCAGTCGTGGGATGTGAGGTATGAGCCCAGAAAGGCAATAAAGGCTCAAGCTCTAGCAGATTTTGTTGCTGAATTCGCCGATGAAGAACCCCAAGATCAACCCAAACGCCCAAGTTGGGAAATGATAGTGGACAGTGCAGCAAATGACACTCGAGGAGGCATGGGCATCATGATAACGGGCCCTTGGGCATTGCAATAAGGTATGCAATAAAGCTTAGTTTTACAGCTTCCAATAATGTGGCAGAGTATGAGACGCTCCTTTAAGGATTAAGACTGCTCCATGCCATCCGGCCGGAGTCAATGACCATTAAAGGCGACTCTCAGCTCGTGACAAGCCAAGTTTTGGGCACCTTCGAAGCTAGAGAAGCCAGCATGATCCAGTATTTGGTAAAGGTTAAGGCCACCATCAAAATACTTGAAGAATCTGGATCAGAATGGAACCTCCAGAAGGTGCCGAGAGACCAAACATCTGAAGCCGATGGGTTGGCAAAAATGTCTGCTTCCGACCAAGGAATAATAGAAGAGTATATCACTGTCATCGACCAAACCTCCTCCTCCTTAGATGAGCCGAAAATGATGGAGATTGACCAAGGGGAAGAAACCTGGATGAGCCCGATCAAGCAGTACCTACGGACAGGACAACTACCGGAGGATAAAATCGAAGCTCGAAAGGTATCACACAAATCCCTCAATTACTCCATTATTAACGGTGACTTGTACAAAAAAGCTTTCAGCCATCCTTGGCTCAAAAGCGTGACGAAGGAAGAAGGAGATTACATCCTCAGGGAGGTTCATGAAGGCATTTGTGGAGCACATGAAGCTAGCAGAGCCATGGCAAGGAAGGTACTCCAGATAGGGTACTTCTGGCCGAGCATTTTTAGAGATACTCAGGAAAAAGTAAGGAGATGCCCACAGTGCCAAGTTCATGGAAGGGTCATAAGACAGCATGGAGCAGACCAGCAGCTGATCGGGGTCGCGTGGCAATTCGATCAGTGGGGCTTGGACATCTTGGGACCCTTTCCCTATGGCAAGAGGCAGATGAAGTTCCTCATCATAGCAGTTGACCACTTCTCCAAGTGGATTGAAGCAGAACCTCTAGCAACAATCACCGCAGAGAGGGCCAAAAACTTCGTTTGGGGGAACATCGTCTGCAGGTATGGCTTACCTAACATTTTTATTACAGATAATGGCAAGCAGTTCGACATCAATCTGAGATTCACCTCAGTCACCCACCCTCAAAGCAACGGGATGACAGAGGTTTCCAATCGAACCATCCTGGAAGGTTTGAAGAAGCGGTTGGGTGAGGCAAAAGGCAATTGGACTGAAGAACTGCAGAGTGTCCTGTGGTCATACAGAACTTCGCCAACGGCGGGCACTCATCAAACGCCATTCTCCCTTGTCTATGGCTCCGAAGCAATGATACCCGTCTTCCCTCCTATCGGTCAGCATTCTATTCCGAACGGGCCAATATCTAGGAAAGATGCCAGGACCTAGACTTAATAAAAGAAAGGAGGGAGGACGCCTATGCCAAAATCGCAACCTATACGCAAAGGGTCGCCAGATACCACAACGCCAAAGTAAAGTCTAGAGTGTTCAATGTGGGCGACCTGGTGCTCAGGAAGGCGGACATAGGAGCAGGAAATGCGGGAGTTGGGAAGCCAATACCGAACTGGGAAGGACCCTATGAGGTCTCCAAGGTCTTGAGCCCGAGCACATACAAGATCATAACATTAGAAGGGCAAGATATCCCGAGGAGCTGGAATATCAAAGTGCTCAAAAAGTACCACTTATAATGATATGTCCAGATTCAACGAATGTTCAATCAATAAAGAAGTTCCTTTTCATCTTTGTGTAAAGAGTTTCTTTTTCATTAATTATCTGCAAAACATATATATCATAACTTATACGCTAGGCTCGACGTTCGTCCCGAGCCAAAAATGTAAAAGTTGGAACCCACTTCTTTGCAGGTACAAAACAACCGTTAGGATCGATGTTATTCCCGATCTGAAAATATGGAACAACTTAAAAACAACCATTAGGATCGATGTAACTCCTGATCCCAAGATACGAAAAAAGACAAGCACCCGACAGTTCGACCGTTAGGATTGACGAATATCCCGATCCGAAGATCACGGGAACCACGAACCTTATGTCGATCTCGTCCATAAGGATCGGCTATACTCCGATCCAAAGATACGGAATGAGCTCCACTTGCCCTGACTCATTCGCTAGATTCTACACCTATCCCAAATCCAAGATGCGAGCACTTTGGTTAGATTAAGGTAAACGTTTCTCCTAAGACAAGTGTTGTGTAACAGTCACGAGCCGGAATGCAAATCAAACACTAACTTGATGAAGGAAACTATTCGCCTGATTCTAAGTCTAACTATAGAGTCATTCCAGATGGTCGACTAATCGTGCATTCTAAACCAGATTGGGCAAATCGGTCACTGGACTTAAGAAATTATTCCAATTCAGGAAGTATATGAGATTAATTAATATGTTTTGCATTAGGAAGTTATATGCATTTTAGCGAGCCATATTCGAACCTAGGAAATTTTATGCAATTTTACAAGTTATTGAAGATCTGCGAATACATAACTATGGAGGTTTGCAAACTATGCAAAATTTACCATTTATTCAAAAAATTGTATACAGTACAATTTATGGAAATCAGTACAACGAACAAAGTATACAAAGGAAAATCTCTACATATTTATAATTTCTAACCTACGTTTCTATATCTACAATTTCTACGTTGCCAGGAGGATCGGTAGGTGGTCCCGTATTCGGCTCAGCTGAAGCTTAAGAAGGGTCAGAGGCAGGCTTTGAAGGCTCGGCTACCCCTTTGGAGATAGGCACAGCCAACAGAGGCGCCCCAGCTTCGGTCCCAAGGGATGTGTCTTGATGAATCTCGGTCGAAGAAGGATCTTCCCCAGTAACTTGCTCGGTAGCTCCCTCTCTAGGAGCATCGCCTTCATCGTCACTTGATGGCGGATCGGGCAAAGCCGTTGGATCCTCCATCCAGTTGAGATCAGCATCAGGGAAGCACCTCCCAGCCTCATAGATCAGCCGAGATAGCAGCTTTGCCTGAGCCTCGCCCAGTTGATCAAGCAGCTGCTCCTCTCGAGAGGTGAGCTCCTCTTCAAGCCTCTTCTCCCAGGCCATCTCTTTGTTCGCCAACATGGTGCGCAGCCGGTCGCACTTCGCAATAGCTAGGGCCCTCTCCTCCAATGCCTTGGCCTTTTCAGCGCCTAGAAGCTTGCATTCAGCGCCCAGTCTGGCCGCCTCTTCCTCGAATCTTTGGCATTGAGTACTGTCGGCTGTCAGGCGTGCTACCTCACCCTTCAGCAGATCGACCTCGACCAGCCGCGACTTAAGCTCCCGAGCATGCCGAGTGGCCTCCTTCCTCGCGTCCACCACCTCCCCATGGAGAGCAGAGGTGTCCTTCTGGAGATCTGATACCTCAATGCGAAGGGCAGAGTTTTCTTTTTGAAAAGCTTCACTTTGAGCAATCGCCTCTCCCCTCGCCTTGGCAGCGTCTTTTGATCTTGCCTCCAAAAGGTTGCCCATATCGTGCAAGCGCTGGCTCCTCCTGATCAGCTATAAAAAAAAAAAAAAGAAAACAGTAACATTAGCACAGAAGTTTTGCCAATTTTTAGGCAAAAGCGATCAGACCGGTCAAATCTCACCTCCAGAGTCTGCTGGTTGAACATGCTGAGCTCCCGAGCGAGCGAGCTAGGGTCTCCTATAACCTTAAAGTCATCCTCTTGGAGAATGCCCCGATAAAGATAACTGGCAACTGCTTTGTTGCTTGTTGACCAGTCGTTGCCAAAGTTCTCTTTCAAGAACTCCTTCAAAGGCATAGGCCTGTCCGGCCGCCAAGCTGGCTCGCTTGGCACAACAGCTTTGCCTTTGGCCGCCACATCAGCAGCCTTCTTCTTGGTGGCCTCCTCGGTCTGCTTCTTTGCGGCCTCGTCCACCCGCGCTGGTCTCCCCTAGGCCATCTCCCCCAAAGTTTGAATGTCGGGAGGACAGACAGCCCCAGGCATTTCCTCTTCCCTCGACTCATCACGGAGTACCACCTTTCGGCGGCGAAGGGGTTGATCCCCTACTTTGGGATAAGGCACCGAAGGACCTGATGTGACTGGAGGTTGACGAGCAGCTGGGGCAGTTGCAACAGCAACAGTCGCAGGAGGAGTAGCAGAGATCGAAACTGCAGCGATTGGAGCAGCAACGGAAGAAGCGTCCTTTGAGCCTTGCTGCAGTTTGTGTGCTTCTGAGGCAGGGAAGATCTTTCGCCTTTTCCTCTCCTCCTTGGCCTTCCGATCGGCCTCTCTCTTAGCAATGGTCCAAGCCCCCAGCCGCTGTGACGTGTCATTCCCACCAGCCATCGCAGCTGTAATGAACACAAACAAGATAAGTTTTCAAAAAAACAACAAATAAAATAAAATGCAATGCAATGCATGAGTAACAATTTATGTTATCCCCTCTACTACAATCCCGATGCTCACGTTCTGCATTCTCGGCAGCCTCGGAGCTAGAAGAACCGAACAGTGTAGTCAGGAGAAAGCTGGACTTGTAAGGTTCTCCATGTCTCCCCACGGCGTCCATCAATTTCTTGATGTCGGCCTCATACATGGGCTGACCAGCAGCTAGATCCTTCAAGATGGTGGCCCCACTCGATCGGGTAAGGCGCACCCCGAAATCGCCGATCATCCCCACCAGGAAGTATCTCTCTTTATATCCCTTCATTGAGGTAGGGATGTGCACAAGCTTCTTCTTTAGGTGGCTGGTAAAGAAATATTTTGTCCTATTGCTCCGACCCGATATGTAGAAGAAATGGGTGAAGAGGTCCAGAGTCGGAGCTACCCCCTCTATTTTGCAGAGGATCTTAAAGCAGGCCACTGACCTCCACCCGTTCAGATGTAACTGATTCGGGGCGATCCCATAACCATCCAATATCGCCATCTCAAAGGCGCCCAAGGGAAATCTCAGACCTGCATCCAAGCTCCAAAGATGGCAGATGAACCACTCGTTCTGCTCTTTTTCAAATGGCCCCTCCATCACCGCTATAGAGTCGGGGCACAGCATCACAAAAATGTCATCAGGGAAACCATATTTGGCAGGAATCTCAGCCACCTCTCCAGAGCTCAGGCGGGAGCAGCGCTCAACTGGTGTCCTACCCCTGTACTCCTCCATGAAACTTCTATCTATGGACTGGTTGCTATTGGAAGCCATTTTTGACAAAAAAAAGAAGGAAGAAATGCAAATCCCTAACACCTAAAGGGAATTAATGCAGATGAAAAAGCAAAAACAAGGAGAGGAAAGTGTGAAGGAGGTACTTACTTGATAATGGGTAACTTGAAAAATTTTTGGGAAGAAGTAAAAAAGATCGCTGGAACTCAAAGAAAGCAAGGAGAAATTTTGGCAGAATTTCGCTAGGGATTGCAAAAGTGAAGAGAAAACTGCACAGGAATTGCCCTATTTATAGGCAAAACTTCTGGGGCACGTCAACCGTTCCACCATAGGAAGTACGCCACGTGTCCCTAAGGCATTATTGCTATACGGAGAATGAAGTGCCACCCTCGGAGCACGCGCATCATTAAATAAAGATAGCTGTATAAACAGGCACGCCTCTTCAGAAAAAGCACCGTGCAAAATTCAAAAGTCCCGCCAACGTATGTCTCTCGAGCGGAACAACTAGAAGCAGGCACTATCCGAACGAATTCACTCAACGTAAATCTATGCCCAATCAGACCAGTTTGAGGGGGGACAAGTGATAACACTGTAAATATCATTTGCATAAGGCCCATCCAGTCAGCCCAGTCCATCGGCAAGGCCCAAGGCCCAACATCAGAGAGTAGCAGGCGGGAGCTCCAAGGCAGCGCACACGCCCGATCGGCTGATGTGATCACCAGTCCCCTCAGCCATCTGACATAAGGCAACGCCCATGCCCATCAACTACTCCCTGTCATTTCATCGCACACCTACTCTGACTACCAGTTATCACATCCCAGGCACTCAAGTGCATCTCAACTGTCTCTTATAAATAGCCCAGCCAACGATGGCACCAAGTATTGAATCGCTAGCATTCTATCTCTAAGCATTCTCTCTCTAAAAGCTATTAACTTAAGCGTCGGAGTGTTTACGCCTGGTCCGACCGGGCACTTTCTCTTGCAGGATCCACCTATCCGATCGGATCTTCTACTACAAACAAGCCAGCTCTCCTTCTACTCGATAAAGACATTTCGCGCTTTATCAATAATTTTTTAAAATAAATTTTAACTTACAAAAAAATAAATAAAAAATAAAGTTATAATTAAAAATTCTAACATTTTATTATTCTTTAATTTAAACTATAAATATTTTGTAAGATTTTTAATTAGTTGTCTCACTAATTAATTCTCTGTACAAAATATTTCATATTTTGTTATGTATTTATTAGGTTATTTAATATATTTTAAAAATATTTGGTACTTTTTTCTTTAATTTAATTTTTTTGGTTGAACAAGAGTTGTTTCTAAAAATAATAAAAATTATTCTAATATGATTAAAATAAAAAAGTAATATTGTGATAATTTTTTAGTTAATCTAAAAATAATAATGACTTTTTAATTTAATTTGTTTGTATAATTATTATTACAATTCATTAATTATAACAATAAAAAATTATTCTAAAAAAATAAAAAGTTATTCTTAAAAAACAATAAAAAAATTTTCTTAAGTTATTCTTAAACAATAAAAAGTTATCAATATTGTTATTCAAAAAAGGATCTCGTGGTTTGGTGTTTGGAACGTTTTCTTCAATTTAATTAGGCTCGTATTCGAAATTATTAATGTTGCGATTGGAATAAATGAATTTAAATTTTAGAATTTATTTACAAATAAATTGCATATGAAATTTATTTGTAAATGAATTCCTATACTTGGAATAAAATTACTAAAATATAAAATTAAAAATGAATTTCTTATTTTTATGGTTGGAATAAATAAATAAATAAATTTATTTCTATTTTATTTCCTAAAATATCTTTAATGCCAATTTTGATGCTTTCTTCTAATTATTTACAATAAAAAAAATTTAACAACAATTAATCATTTTAAAATGACACATCATTTTAAAATTTTCAACAAACACTGAATCAATTATAACATAATTTTTTTTTTATAAAAAATCATATATATATTAACATTCAGTGCAGAATATTGGTAGTGATACGGACCAGCCAACCAATAAAGACCCATTGAAGATGCCAAGTGGTCCAATCACAAGAGGGCGAGCTAAGAAGCTGAGGATGGCTATGACAGCCTATGTGCAAGGCTTTGTTACTCAAGAACTACAAGAAGATGCCTTTGAAAAGTGTCAAAGACAGCTTGAAGGAGGCTTTCACAAAGTACTTAGCCTTTTGGAAGCTTCTAATGAAATTGGGTCAATTTAAGTCATTTTTTGGTTTACACAACTTTGGGCTTTAATTGTACAAGTCATGTGCTTCATTTAAAAGGTCACATGACTCATTTAAGTTATTAAGATGGGCTACACGTTTTGGGCTTTTTAGATTGGGTTTATTTTAATTATTTTGGGTTTTAGTTAGTCTTTTATATTGGGTTTAAGAAATTCGGCCAACTCGTTTAAAATTAATGGATTTTGTTTTAAGTTATGTTTAATCTTTGTAAATGGGCTTATTTGATAGTTTAAGCCCATGGACAATTCGGCCTACCTTAGTAAAAGGCCTCATTAGGGTTTTCTTTAGGTTATTTGCTAGTTAGGGTTAGCCACCCTATAAATAGAATATGTTATGTTGAGAATTTCAGAATTTGAATGACATTTTCTTGGCATAGCCGAATTTATTTGCTTAGATTGAGAGAGTGAATTGCTTTCTTTTCTATTGCATGAAGAATTTGATTAACTTATCAATTGTTTGATTGTGGCATTTTTCAGGTTCTTTAATTTCCGATTATTTGTGTTTCCATTCACAAGTTGTTTGGGGGGTTCAATAGGGAGGGTGTTTATCTGATTTTGCTTTGTTATTCGAATCGTATGTGTGGGTTTGTAGCTCGTTAGCTATTGGGTTCCGGATCAGTTAGGAGATGAATATTTTTATTCTTAAACAATAAAAAGTTATCAATATTATTATTCAAAAAAGGACCTCGTGGTTTGGTGTTTGGAACGTTTTCTTCAATTTAAATAGGCTCTTATTCGAAATTATTAAGATTGCGATTGAAACAAATGAATTTAAATTATAAAATTTATTTACAAATGAATTACATATGGAATTCATTTGTAAATAAATTCCTATGTTTGAAATAAAATTACTAAAATATAGAATTAAAAATGAATTCCTGATTGTTATGCTTGGAATAAATGAATAAAGAAATTTATTTCTATTTTATTTCCTAAAATATCATTAATGTCAATTTTGATTCATTCTTCCAATTATTTACAATAAAAACAATTTAACAACCATTAATCATATTAAAATGACATATCATTTTAAAATTTTCAACAAACACTGAATCAATTATAACATAATTTTTTTAAAAAAAAATCATATATATATTGACATTCAGTGCAGAATAGTGGTAAGAGAGGAAGAAGAACAATCATGGGGAAGGAAGAAGAACAAACTACGTTAGCTGCATAAAAATATTTTATTTTTAACAAATGATCAAGAAGGTATTATAATATTTTTAAATTTAATCCTTAAAAATATGGAATTCATTTGCAAATTCCATCAATTTTGATGGAATTTGGTGAAGGCATGATGAATTACATGGAATTCAATTCCTATATTTTTTGCATACCAAGTATAAAAAATAAGAATTACAAATGAATTGTATAAAATTTTATGGAATTCATTTGTTTTAAGCGGAACCTAAAATAGAAGAAAAATAATTTAGTTTTAAAACGTATCAAAAGTCTATTTAGGAACAAAATTTTCCAATTTTAATCCCTATTTCTGGTCCTAGTATCCTTCCAACACTCTTAGTAGCTTCACTTGATCTTATTTTGGAAACTTTAAATTCTGATTCCAGACCTCAACCTCTCATGACCACTCCACAATAAACCCACGTCATTCCAAAGATAAATGAGCTTTATGTTCTGGAATCGTCAGGGTTTATGGAACCCCCTGAGAATCCATTACATAAAAAGTTGATCTCCAACCATTTCCCACATTGTGTCTTTCTGTCTGAAACTAAGAATAAAACCTGGCATGTACAGAAGTTGCTTGCTAAATGCCATGGTAAGCTTTATAATCAGTATTTTGCAGTAAATGTAAGATCAGTTTGGTCTGAAAATTGATCAAATTGAATATACCAAATTATTTTTAAAATATAATAATCAAATTTAAATTTAAAAATGGAATCGAACGTACTTAATTGGGTCGGTTCAGTTTCTTCAATTCTGGGCCATTGGACTTTTTTTTTTATACTATTAAATATACTTTAAATAAAAAATTGTAATAAAATTTAATAATTGTCAAATCATAAAATTCAAAAAATTATAATTTGAATATTAAAATTATAATGAAGTAATTATATAGTATATTTTCAATTATAACTAACTAATTACAGTTAACTCATAATTATTACATATACAAAATAAATATTATAATAAATATGTATTATTTATAATTATAAATATCATATTTATAATTATATATAAAAAATAGTTAATTAATTTAAATAATTATTTTATTGAATTGTAATTAGTTTATATAACATACTAAATTAATCATATAATTAATTGTATGTTATATAGATAAAACAAATTAAAAAGAAACCATATAAAAGAGTATAGTTCGATCTGTTCGGTCTATTCGATTTTTTAATATGAAAACTGAACCAAATGAACCAAAAATGCAAACAATAAAAACCAAATATATCGAATAAACCAAAGAAATTGAACCAAAATTACCAAATTGTATACAGTTTGATTCGATTTTCGATTTAAGTTGAGTTTTGCACACTCTTATTTTGTAGCCCATCATGATTCTTCTAGAGGACTAGCATTTTTATGGAGAAAAGGAGTAGTGCCTCAACTGTTTTGTTTTTTTTGTTTTTTGTTTTTTGTTTTGATGATCTTCAATTTAACTAGACCTTGTGTTTATTTCAACTCTGATGTATCTCTTCGTAATACACAATTTTTGTAATGCCTCATAATTTCCAGCGTTGTGAATAATACCTTTCTGGTTATAATGCACTTTTTTCAAGCATTAGAAAGTATAATTCACGGAGAGTTCGATAATATAATTTGAGATGAAATCGAGACTAAATAGTCTCAAAAATTAAAAATAAAAATGAATCATTACACTACAAGAAAAATTGCATTTAGCGACGGTAATTAACCACGGATTTCCGTCGCTAATTGTAATAGCGACGAAATTTTGAGACGGAAGTGTTTCGTCGCTATTCCAACCGTCGCTAAATTTAGCGACCGAAACTTGGTTTTCGCCGCTATTTTTAGTGACGGAATATATGCTTCCGTCGCTAAAAATAGCGACGGATATTGCAATTTCGTCGCTAAATTTATGATTTTTTTATTTTTTTAATTTTTAAATTATAAATTTATCAATAATATAAAGTATGGAACATATGAATATTACAAATTATTAGAGATCAAATTTTTATCCTCTTGCTAATAATATTTTTAATAAATATTAATTTCTTATTAATAAAATAAACTGAATATATATATATATATATATATATATATATATATATATATATATATATATATATATATATATATATATATATATATATAATGCAATAATATTAAAAAAATCACATTAACACAAAATACTTAATTAAACAACATTCATCATCATCCTAATAAATTATTATTTACGATAATAATAATAATAATAATAATAATAATAATAATAATAATAATAATAATAATAATAATAATAATAATAATAATAATAATTACATATACAAAATAAATATTGTAATAAATATAATTATAAATATCATATTTATAATTATATATAAAAAATAGTTAATTAATTTAAATAATTATTTTATTGAATTGTAATTTGTTTATATAACATACTAAATTAATCATATAATTAATTGTATGTTATATAGATAAAAAAATTAAAAAAAAACATATAAAAGAGTATAGTTCAATCTGTTCGGTCTATTCGATTTTTTAATATGAAAACCGAACCCAACAAACCAAAATAACAAACAATAAAAACCAAATATATCGAATAAACTAAAGAAATTGAACCAAAATTACCAAATTGTATGCAGTTTGATTCGATTTTCGATTTAAGTTGAGTTTTGCACACTCTTATTTTGTAGCCCATCATGATTCTTCTAGAGGACTAGCATTTTTGTGGAGTAAAGGAGTAGTGCCTCAACTGTTTTGTTTTTTTGTTTTTTTTTTTTGATGATCTTCAATTTAACTCGACCTTGTGTTTATTTCAACTCTGATGTATCTCTTCGTAATACACAATTTTTGTAACGCCTCATAATTTCCAGCGTTGTGAATGTTGGCCCAAGGTCACATCCTGATTTTGATAATTATCAAACCTTAAATAAACTCTATTAAGAATTATTTTCTAAGCAAATTTATGCAGAAACTTTTCTATATATTTATCTGATGAAAAGTATCACATTTCTGGAGATCAAGCTACAACAAGGACGGATTTAAGTTGTAAATTTGTTTATTGCCTTAGTCTGTTAGGAATTAGGTTATTAAAATATAAAATCAAATTGAGGCAAAATATTCTCACTCATGCATACACATTGGCTTTAAAATTGCACAAAAATGTTTTTAGGTTAGAAAATGAACTTTTGATCAAAACTGGTTTTCGTCAGAAAATGGTTCTTTAAAAAATGAATTTCTGACTGCATCAATTTTCTAACTGAATTTTTGATCATATCAGAATTTTGGGCAAAATCCAGAATTGCATTACAGGACAAAATAACGGCTAGATAATGGCTAGTTGGATTTTATCTAGTCTGTTTTACCCTCCAACAGCCATAAACGGCTAGTTTTTTATTTAAGCACCTAAAACTGATTTTTTGAGCATAAATAGATGGTGTTCTACCCATTAGAAGGTTAGAAAAAGTTTGGAAATAAATTCTAACTCTTAAGAGAAAAGCTTAAATTTTTTATCTCACTTTCCACATTTTTGCACTTCATTCTTTACATATTCTCCTCAATTTGGTTATAGTTTTTTATTGTAATCTTTGTGTGAGGAAATTTTATTGTAAAAGATTGTGACTTGGGTTGGCTAGAAACCTAGGAAGAATTCTAGTAAGTGTTTTAATCTTTTACTTTGGGAAAAAGATTGTGGCTTTGGGAAAAAGATTGTGGGTAGATATACAAATCTAGGATTGTATATTGGCTTTGACTCTTGCCCTTAAAAGAGTTAAGAGTGGAGAGAAAAGCTCAAGAACTATATCTTGGGGAGTGGATGTAGGCAAGTTGACCGGACCACTATATTTTCTGTGTGTCAGCTTTTCTACTATCTTTTCTGATACTCTGCAAATTCTGCTACTCTATTTTTGATATTCTGATTGTCGTGATTTCAAAATCATTTCCTAGAAAATATTCTAAAATTGTCACAACAAGTTTCATTCAGTCATTTTTAAAGTTATTACTTGAGTTTTTAATTGCAAAAGATTTTAGAAAAATCTGTTCCTTGCTTGTACTGCTTTTCTGTATTCTATAGTTAGAATTTTGTATTTTTCAATAATTCCGTTCCATTAGAAAATCAGCAAGAAAATTTTGAGACACCTAATTCACCCCCCCTTTTGTGTGTCTTTGGGACCAACATTTGGTATCAGAGCGGTTCTCAATTTCCCTAAGGCTTAACATCCTTGAGTGATCCTACAAATGGCTGATACTCCAGTAGCAACTCCATTCAAGGAAGGGCATTCTGTTCATCGTCCTCCTATTTTCAATGGTGAGAATTATCCTTTCTGGAAAGTTATAATGAGGCATTTCATTCAATCGCAAGACATGGATTGCTGGGACATTATTGAAGATGGATATGAAAGGCAATGAGTATTCTATTTTGCTCATTACAAACTAATGAGTTCAACAGAGTCTCTGGGTGTGACATAGCTAAGGAGATATAGGACAAACTTCAAGCGATATATGAAGGTACAAATCAAGTCAAGGATACCAGGCTTCATGTACTTATGGTTGATTATGAGAGCTTCAAAATGAAACCAGAGGAATCAATTTCTGAGGTAATAAAGGTATGTAAAATTAACCAATGATATTAAAGCACTGGGTAAAAAATTAGATGAGCATGATAAGATAGCAAAGCTTGTTAGAGGTCTCACTCCTAGGTGGAAATCAAAAGCCTCAATACCGTTAGATAAGGATCTTAGCACACTTAATTTTGATAATGTATGTGGATCTCTTATTTCGCATGAGCTTTACATCAAATCTCAAGATGCAGAGAAAGAAAAAGACAGGAAATTGAAGGCTATTGCTCTCAAAGTAGAATTTGGGAGTGATTATTCTACAGGTGATGATGAGATGGCGTTGATTACCAAGAAATTTAGAAAGCTGTACAGAAAAGGGAAGAAATCCTATAGAAAACAGCATCAAAAATTTCCTTATCACAAGGGAGAAAATTCCTCAAAATCTGCTGGTGAAGTTATATACTACGAATGCAACAAACCAGGTCATATCAAATCCAAATGTCCAAACTTGAAAAGAAAGGAGAAAAGATTCAAGAAGAAGGCTATGAAGGCTACGTGGAGTGATAGTGAATAATCAAGCATGAGTGAAGGAGAATCTGGAAATTCTGATGAAATCGGTCTGATAGCAGTCTCTGATGATGAAGAACGAAATTCATCTTCTGATGAAGAAGTAAAAGCCACAGCTGATAACTCAGAAAATTCTGAGCTAAGTGATTCTAACTCCAATTCTGATGGTAATGAATATGAAAGAATGCTTGATTGTTTTGAAAAACTGCATCATAAATATTGTTTGCTTAAGAAGATGTATGTTGAAATGAAAAAGAAATTTGATGCATTAAAATTAGAACATAAAAGTGTTAGTAAATCAGAAACTAAATTGAAAAATGATTATTCTAATTTAGAAAGAAAATATGCATCTTTACATGAAAAATGCAAAGGAAAACAAATATGTGTGTGCAATGGCAATACTGTTGAAAATGTGAAATCTGTTCATGCAAGCTCATTAAAGAATTTTTATAAGAAAAATTATTTTCCAAAAAAGGTTGATAAGGTTGTATCTTATGGTAAATTAGCAACTAATTCTTCTGCTACATGCTTTTATTGCTGTAGAAAATGGCATATTTCAAAATTCTATTTTTATAAGAAGAATGCTAGTTTTATCAAACAAAAATGGGTGATTAAAAATTCTGGAATAGTTACTGCTAACCCTGTAGGACCCAAGAAGGTTTGGGTACCTAAAGATGCTTAAATTTATTGCAGGTCTGCCTAAGGAGCACCAAAATAGAAAAATGGTATATGGACAGTGGTTGCTCCAGGCATATGACGTGGGACAAAACTAAGTTTTCAAAATTGGTTAGATCTACTGGTGGTTCTGTTAGTTTCGGTGACAATCGGAAAGGAAAAATTATTGGAACTGGATCAATTGGCACTAATCCAGTTATTGAAGATGTTTCTCTTGTTGAAGGTCTGAAGTATAATTTATTAAGCATCAGTTAATTATGTGACAAGAAGAGAAGAGTAATTTTTGAAGTGGATCATTGTAGAGCTGAAGACGTTGAAACAGGAAAATCTGTTCTAAAGGGTTAGAGATCGGGAAATATATATTTAGTTAGCCTAGAAGATATCAAGAAAAGTGAGGCTAAATGTTTGATCTCAAAAGAAGATTTAAGTATTTTATGGCATAGAAAATTAGGGCATGTAAGCTTTCACGTGATTGAGAAGCTGGTGAGAAAAGATTTAGTGAGAGGAATGCCAAAGATGAAAATTGATAAAGACCATCTGTGCAAAGCGTGTCAGCTTGGGAAGCAAACTAGGAGTTCTCACAAATCCAAATCTGGCGTGTCTACTGAGAAGGCCTTAGAGCTGCTCCACATGGATTTATTTGGTCCAATTAATCCTTCAAGTATTGGTGGAAAGTCTTATGTTTTAAATGTGGTGGATGACTACACGAGATATACGTGGGTATTATTTCTCACTCATAAAGATGATGCATTTGAGGCATTTAATAAATTGAGTAGGAAAATTCAAAACGAAAAAGGACATAAGATCACAAGTATCAGAAGTGATCATGGTGGTGAATTTGAGAATAAAAAGTTTGAAGAATTCTGTAGCAATTTTGGAATCAATCACACCTTTTCTGCTCCAAGAACACCTCAGCAGAATGGTGTAGTAGAAAGAAAAAATAGAGCTCTTCAAGAGATGGCCAGAACTATATTGAACGAGAATAATTTGCCTAAGTATGCTGAGGCAATTAACACGGCTTGTTGTATTTTGAATAGAATTCTGATCAAATCAGTGTTGGAAAAGACTTCATATGAGCTATGGAAAGGCATAAAGCCTAACATCAGCTACTTTCAACCTTTTGGCTGTAAGTGTTTCATTTTTAACGATAAAAATAATTTAGCTAAATTTGATTCAAAGTCTGATGAAGGTATATTTTTAGGATATTCTTTAAATACTAAAGCTTATAGAGTCTTTAATAAAAGAACACATAAAGTAGAGGAATCAATAAATGTTAAGTTTGATTTCACTAACGAAAAATCTTGAGAAATGAGTTTTTCTGATGATGAAACAGGTCATGAGAAAGAAAAAGATAAAGAACAACAAAGTGTTGAAACAGAGAAATCACCAAATCAACAAACAGATCCGGATGACAGAATTTTGGAACAAAATGAAGATGCTAAAAATAATTTAGAAGTTCGGACAGAAAATGAACAAGAAAATCAGACAGAATAACAATCTGAGCAACCAATTGAATTGCCTAAAGATTGGAGATTCCATAAATATCACCCAAAGGATAATTTATTAACTGATCCTTCTCAGAAAATGATGACAAGAAGAGCCTTACGTGAATATTGTGGTAATGTTGCCTTTGTCTCTGAACTTGAACCTAAAAATTATATTGATGCTCAAAATGATGAAAATTGGATTATTGCTATGCAAGAAGAGCTAAGTTAGTTTGAAAGAAACAGAGTCTGGAATTTGGTTCCTAGACCCTCAAATTGTTCTGTTATTGGAACAAAATGGGTGTTTAGAAATAAGTTGGATGAGTAAGGTAATGTTGTCAGAAATAAAGTTAGATTGGTGGCCCAAGGCTACAATTAAGAAGAAGGTATAGATTTTGATGAAACTTTTGCACCAATTGCTAGATTAGAAGCAATTAGAATTTTGTGTGCATTTACATGTTTTAAAAATTTCAGATTATATCAAATGGATGTTAAAAGTGCTTTTCTAAATGTTTATTAAATGAGGAAGTTTACGTTGAACAACCTCAAGGTTTTGAAAATTCTGAACATCCAGATTTTGTTTACAAACTTAAAAAGGCTTTATATGGTTTAAAGCAAGCTCCTAAAGCTTGATATGAAAGATTAAGTTATTTTTTGCTTGCTCGTGATTTTAATAGAGGTAAAGTAGATACCACTCTCTTTATAAAGCATAAATCATCTCATATTCTGATAGTTCAAATTTATGTAGATGATATTGTTTTTGGTTCTACTAACGTTTCCTTGTGTAAAGAATTTGAAGCAATTATGAAAAAGGAATTTGAAATGAGCATGATGGGTGAGTTAACGTTTTTTTCTGAGACTTCAAATCAAGCAATATGAAAATGGTATATTTATAAGTCAGTCTAAGTATACAAAGGAATTGCTAAAGAAATTCAAGTTGTCTGATGCAAAATCTGCCAGTACTCCTATGAGCTCAACTATAAAGATTGACAAGGATGAGAAAGGAAAAAATGTTGAAGAAAAGTTGTATCGAGGTATGATTGGGTCACTACTGTACTTAACAACAAGTAGACCTGACATTCATTTTAGAGTTTATCTCTATGCACGTTTTCAATCAGCTCCAAAGGAATCCCATTTTTCTGCGGTTAAGAGAATTCTGAGATATCTATGTGGAACACAAGAATTAGGACTTTGGTATCCAAAGAACACATCTTTTGATCTCATCGGGTATTCAGATGCTGATTACGCTGGTTGTAGGATAGACAGAAAAAGTACTTCTGGTGCTTGCCATTTTCTGGTAAATTCTCTAATCATGTGGTCAAGTAGAAATTAGAATTCTGTGGCATTATCTATAGCAGAGGCAGAATACATAGCAGCTGGTGGATGTGTAGCTCAAATTCTATGAATTATACAGCAATTAAAAGATTACGGGATAGAGTTTGACAATATTCCAATATTCTGTGATAATACAAGTGCTATTAATTTGACAAAGAATCCCATTCTTCATTCAAGAACTAAGCACATTGAGATTAGACATCATTTTATTCGAGATCATGTGCAAAGGGGAGATATCTTGCTAGAATTTGTTTCTAGTGAAAATCAGATAGCTGATATCTTTACTAAACCTCTCAAGGAAGATAAATTCTGTCAGTTAAGATGGAAGTTAGGTATGGGTACATCAGAAATTTAGTTTTCTGTTAAGGTACGTTTTCTAACGAAATTCTGATAAAAAATCTGCTGGTTAATTTTGAAATCAGTGTGAAAATGCGTGATGCAATTTTTTCATTGTTCTCTTACTGGTTTTAAATATTAAAATATGTTTATGTGACTTTCTCTTCCGTGTTCTATTATAAAAGGCTTATATTTTTGGCTAAAGACAAAATAGTTATTTTACTTTTTACTTTTTCAAAGTAAAAAAAAAGGGTTTGATCTTCTTCCTGGAAACAAAATCAGTTTTTTGAATTTAGCTAATGTGAAGAATGAGGCCAATTTAATTTTTGAGCTTAAAATCAATGGTTATCTCGTTGAAAAATGGATTTTGCTTTTTGATTTTTGTCTTTTCCAAAGTCTTTTCAAGTTACTTTTCATTTAATGCCAAACTTGCTTTATACTCTTCCATTTTAATACTTTATTTGAAAATGGGTTTATTTCTTCATCTCCATCCTCCCGTCACTTTCATTTTCACTTTGTAAAACCAATTTCCTCCTTACCCATTTGCCCAAATTCAAGACAAAAGCATGGCAATTTTGATCACAACCCATTTCTTCCAAACCCAAATCCAAGAAATGCAACCCATGGAAATCAAAATCAAACCCTAATCGAAACCATCACCCAAAATTATATCTGCCATATTTCCTTCGAAATCGTCGATCGAGCTGATCAATTTCAAAATTAATTTTATGGATGGAATTCGAAGGAAGAAAATCGTTGCCGGCATTTCAGGTAACATAATCTTACCCGACTTTGGTAAAATCATTTTATGGGCTTTTGGAAAATTTCACCGAAATTCGATTCATCGTTCAAATTGGTAAAAGAAAATTCAAGTCTCTCCGAATCTGCTCTCCTAAGGTAATTTCTATTATATGTCAGTGACTTGAAAAATAATTTTGTTGCTGGGTTTGCCCTGAAAATATTTTTGATTAAATATTATTGTGATAAATTGGTTGTTTTTTTCTTCCCTTTTACTGATGATAAAAAGGGGAAGAAAAATGTTGAACTTATTGATTGAATTTGATATGTTGATTTTTCGATTTATTGATTGATTTTTGTTAAAAATCAAATTGTTGATTTTTGTTCAAAATCAAAATTTGGAAAATTGGGATATGTTAACTTATTGGCTAAATATAGTGATATATATGTTGAGCTGATATATGTGAATTGATTTTTTATTGAAGAAAATTTGGGATATGCTGAGTTGGTATTTTAATTGAAAAATGAGTTTATACATTGAATTGAATTTTATTGGAGAAAAATTACAATATTGAAAATATGTGATATGTTGGAAATACATGATGTGTTTTATGCAGATCTGATAGTGAAATTTTATTGGATATTGTTGGATCTTTGTGATTATTTTTGGGATTTCTGTGAACTGCTTATTGCTTATGGACTGCTTTTATTTATGGTGCAGGTTCTATCCTTTTTGATTGATGACAAAAAGGGGGAGAAATAGGTTAATTTGCTTATTGCATATGTTGGTTATATTTTGTTGAGAACTTTTATGGATGAATTACTTGTTTAAAATGATTATGAGTCTGAGTTGTTAAAATTGTTTATAACTCTGTACAAGGGATACATATAAGTGTTTATATTTTTTAATGCCCTTGCACATATTCAGGGGGAGCATTTTTTTAACTAACCTAGATAGACTTCTAATTGGAGTTTATTAAGGTTTTGTCATCATCAAAAAGGGGGAGATTGTTGGCCCAAGGTCACATCCTGATTTTGATGATTATCAAACCTTAAATAAACTCTATTAAGAATTCTTTTCTAAGCAAATTTCTACAGGAACTTTTCTATATATTTTTCTGATGGAAAGTATCACATTTCTGGAGATCAAGCTACAACAAGCATGGATTTAAGTTGTAAATTTGTTTATTGCCTTAATCTGTTAGGAATTAGGTTATTAAAATGTAAAATCAAATTAAGGCAAAAGATTCTCACTCATGCATACACATTGGCTTTAAAATTGCACAAAAATGTTTTTAGGTTAGAAAATGAACTTTTGATCAAAACTGGTTTTCGTCAGAAAATGGTTCTTTAGAAAATGAATTTCTGACTGCATTAATTTTCTAACTGAATTTTTGATCGTATCAGAATTCTGGGCAAAACCCAGAATTGCATTACAGGACAAAATAACGCCTAGATAACGGCTAGTTGGATTTTATCTGGTCTGTTTTACCCTCCAACAGCCATAAACGGCTAATTTTTGATTTAAGCACCTAAAACTGATTTTTTGAGCATAAATAGATGGTGTTCTACCCATTAGAAGGTTAAAAAAAGTTTGGAAATAAATTCTAACTCTTAAGAGAAAAGCTTAAATTTTTTAGTTCACTTTTCACATTTTTGCACTTCATTCTTTACATATTCTCTTCAATTTGGTTATAGTTTTTTGTGTGAGGAAATTCTATTGTAAAAGATTGTGAGTTGGGTTGGCTAGAAACCTAGGAAGAATTTTAGTAAGTGTTTTAATCTTTTACTTTAGGAAAAAGATTGTGGGTAGATATACAAATCTAGGATTGTATATTGATTTTGACTCTTGCCCTTAAAAGAGTTAAGAATGGAGAGAAAAGCTCAAGAACTATATCTTAGGGAGTGGATGTAGGCAAGTTGGTCGAACCACTATGATTTCTGTGTGTCAGCTTTTCTACTCTCTTTTCTGATACTCTGCAAATTCTGCTACTCTTTTTTTGAAATTCTGATTATCGTGATTTCAAAATCATTTCCTAGAAAATATTCTAAAATTGTCACAACAAGTTTCATTCAGTCATTTTTAAAGTTATTACTTGAGTTTTCAATTGCAAAAGATTTTAGAAAAATCTGTTCCTTGCTTGTACTGCTTTTCTGTATTCTATAGTCAGAATTCTGTATTTTTTAACAATTCTATTCCATTAGAAAATCAGCAAGAAAATTTTGAGACACCCAATTCCCCCCCCCCCCCCTCTGTGTGTCTTTGGGACCAACAGTGAATAATACCTTTCTGGTTGTAATGCACTTTTTTCAAGCATTAGAAAGTATAATTCACGGAGAGTTCGATAATATAATTTGAGATGAAATCGAAACTAAATAGTCTCAAAAATTGAAAGTAAAAATGAATTATGACACTACAAGAAAAAATGCATTTAGCGACGGTAATTAGCCACGGATTTTAGTCGCTAATTGTAATAGAGAAGGAATTTTGAGACGGAAGTGTTCCGTCGCTATTCCAACCGTCGCTAAATTTAGCGATGTAAACTTGGTTTTCGTCACTATTTTTAGCGACGGATATTGCAATTTCGTCGCTAAATTTATGATTTTTTTCTTTTTTTTATTTGTTTTAATTTATTTTATTTATTTTTTTAATTTTTAAATTATAAATTTATCAATAATATAAAGTATGGAACATGTGAATATTACAAATTATTAGGGATCGAATTTTTATCCTCTTACTAATAATATTTTTAATAAATATTAATTTTTTATTAATAAAATAAACAGAATATATATATATATATATAAATTAAATGCAATAATATTAAAAAAATCATATTAACACAAAATACTTAATTAAACAACATTAATCATCATCCTAATAAATTATTATTTACAATAATAATAATAATAATAATAATAATAATAATAATAATAATAATAATAATAATAATAATAATAATAATAATATTTTTATTATTATTATTATTATTATTATTATTATGAAAATCACATTTGCTAAAAAAAATTCGGCAAAATTTCCTCTATAAATTGGACATTCCTTCTTATAAAAATAATAAAAATCAACAAAACCCAATTTAATTTTCAAATATCAATCTCTACATATAATTTGTCTATTCATTATTCAAATTGAATTACAACACATAAATAAACAATAAATGAAAAAATTACAACAATAAATGAAAAATAAATAAATAATAAAATTAAAAAAAATAAATGGTAAAAAATTACAAAACAAATATAGAAAACAAATAAAAATAAAAAATAAAAAGAAATGAAAAAAATATACTTTACCTATTGAAGCAAACGGCACCGACGAGGCTGAAGCAGCGATCGGCGAGGCTGGAGTCAGGAGCGGCGAAGGCTGGCGGTGGATCTTGCGCGTGAGGGAGCAGTTGCAGATCTGCCTTGCGAGCGAGCAGGGGGTGATAAGCGAGGTGGTGGCGGCGGGGCGGAGCAGTGAGTAGTGCCAGTGGGGGGCAGATTTGCGAGATGGGGGCGAGGCCAGGGCGGCGGCAGGCTGCGAGCATGGGAGGTGACGGCAGCGGCGAGCTGCGAGCACGGGAGGCTAGGGCGGTTTGTTGCGAGCACTGTCGGGAAGTGAGGGCGGCGACGGGCTGCGAGCGTAGGAGGTGAGGGTGGCGGCGAGCTGCGATCGCGGGAGGGAGGGAGGGAGGAGAGAGAAAGAAAGAAGAAAGAGGAAGGAGGGAGGGAGGAGAGAGAAAAAAAAAGCGGAAAGAAAGTTTTTAGCGACGGAAATTCTTTTCCATCGCTAAAAGTAAAATTTAAAAATATTTTTGAGTTGTATTTTTTTTAGCGACGAATGGTCATTTCCGTCGCTAAATTTAATTTTCGTCGCAAATTTATACCGATGGAAAATGACTCAGGCACTAAAAAATATTTAAAATAGTAGTTACTTTTTTTTAGCGAAGGAAATGAATTTCGATCGCTAATTAGAGACGGTAAATAATTTTCGTCGCTACTTTTTAGCGACGGAAATTATTTTCCGTCGTTAATTCCGTAGCTAGTATTGGCGCAATTTTTTGGCGTCATATTTAGCGACGGTTTAATTTATCCGTCGCTAAAAAATGGAGGAAATATTTGCCTACTTTTTTAGCGACTGAAATTAGATAGCGACGGAAAATGTTTTCCGTCTCTATTTAGAGATGAAAAATGTTCCATCGCTAGATTGATTTTTTCTTGTAGCGATGAGTTCGGTATGAATAGTGCACATTTTGATTCAGGATTTGACCAATGTTCAAATTTGATCCAAGACTTCTGAAAAATAACCCGGCCATGGAAATCTATGACAAATGATAGAATGGTAACTACATAGTAGGAAAATGTGAAATAAGTCAAGCTAAAAAAGTGAATTATCAAACCGATATATTTATTATCAGACTAAAAAATTTATCAAAACGACACAATATGGAATTTATAAGATAACCCAAAGGATAATTTTGTCATCTTTTTATAAAATATTTTGATAGAAATTTAATTAAAAAATTTGGAATTTATAAGAAGGTGACATATTAAATATTGACCATTTATTTCATGATATAAAAGCATGGGGAAACTTCAAGAATTTTCACCATTTTTTCTTCTCCTTGAAGCCGGCTATTCGAGCCACTAATATTCAATTTATCTTACATAAAAAAAAATTAAGTACTCGACCCAATTATCCCAAACTCAAGATGTGCATTTTGAGGAATCAAAAACTATTTCTAATAAGATAAAAAGAATTTTGCGATTACTAGGCAACTACGAGATAGGTGTAGATACTGAATTTTGGGGTTTCTTTGTTCAGATGATACCTAATGATGATAGTTATTGTCAAAAGAATAAAGGTCCGAAAGAACTAGGAGTGATCGGGTCAACCAAAAGAATTTAATGTGTTTTTAATTTTTTTTCCTAATTAAAAATTAATTAAGAATTCTTTTTTTAATTTTAATTAGGAATATTTTTTAATTTTAATTTGAAATCATTTTCTTAATTTATTTCTAATTATTTTAGTTGGAAATTAATTAAAAATTAATTTTCAATTTTAAATTGGAACACTTTTCTAATTAGGATTTAATAAATAGTTTTATTTCTATTTGGTTAGAGAATTCCATTCCTATTTTAATTTGAATTTCTCTTCTAACTTAATTAGGATTGACCCTCTATAGCTCTTCTCATAATTTTAAGGAAATAAGTTTAATTAAATTTTCCATACTAAAAAATTTTGCACTCTTTATTAATCTTTTTCTCTCTAATTTTAATTAATTAATTGATTAGATATTTAGATTAGAGATTTAATCACAATAATTTATGAAATAGTTTTTTACAAAATTAATTGATAAATATTCACTTAAATTCCCCTAACTAAGGATCTTGGTGGATTTCGTTTTATTCTTAGAACACGAAACTTCCTGATTATCGTTCCTATGCACATAAAAATCTGAATGTAAAATTATGTAGGGAGCGATCCCAGTATTTATAGTTGTTGATTTATATTTTCTGTTCTTGTTGTTGTTTACATACTATTAAATCTGATTTTTTTAGTGTATAATTAATTTAGAAAAAAAATAAAATTTAATTGAGTTACATTGAGCGTGAAATTTAGTTAAATTTAATAATTTAATGTGTGATAATTAATTTATATATATTTGTATAATTTTTGTTGATCAGTTATGGAAGTTTAGGACCTTATAAACTCATGCCATAAATGTCCCAAATTCACGTTTAGGACCTTATAAACTCATGCCATAAATGTCCCAAATTCACAATGTTGCATGTTCAATTCTTTGGCATTTCGTTAGTTTTCTTTCTTTTATTTGTTTTTTTTTTTTTTATTATTTCTTTTCTTTTCCTTTCTTTTATACATTTATTGTTTTATTTATATTCCTATAATATTCTTATTATTTTCACTTATAATATGCATTTTTAAATGTTTATTGCTTTAATAATTTTTTCTATGATTAAAATCTCACTTCAAAATAGTTTTGTATATAATTAATTAATTTGATATTTTTACTAATTAAAATTTTTATTTTGTTTTCTTTAAAATTCACAAAAAAGACTTTTTCATGAAATAACTAATATCCTAACCCATATGCCATGTGAGACCCGATTACCTCAAAATCAATGAATTGACCCGTTTTTAAATATGTATTTATACATTATATCTTATGTGTATCAAATCAATTATATAAAACCTCATAGAGCCATATATAACTGAAAGCCTTCATACACATAAAATACATTGTACAAATACATATATGAAAATGGGCTAATTCATTGATTTTGAGGTCATTGGACCTCACATGATATATGGGTTAACCCGAGGTCTTCAAAAAAGCCGTTTGGACGCCGAATCAAAAAATAGGTTAAACATTTTTTTTTTATGGTTCATTGTTAGTGACTTAGTGTTTTAAAAAAAAATCAATATTAATAGATTGGTTTATTTTTTTTAGCTCATGGATCGATTAACCGAATTGATACATGAATACTCCTATAGTTTATTAATTTTATTTCACTATTTCTTTCTTTTTATTATTATTTTTTTATTTCATTATTTTCATATTTTCATATTTATATTACTTTAATTTTTATTTACTTTAAAATATATTTCAATTTCATTTTAATTTTTTTAAGACATTTTAGTTAATTTATTAATTGTTCAATATGTCCATATTTAATATTTCTTATTATTTCTTAATTTATCATTTTTCCTTGAATGAAAATCAAAATATATTCGAAAAGTTATATAGCATTAATATATTAACTAAAATTTTCAATAATTTTCAGAAAAAAACTAAAACTTTTAAAAAAAGAG
The DNA here is from genome assembly GCA_947683425.1 of Excoecaria cochinchinensis. Lineage (NCBI taxonomy): Eukaryota > Viridiplantae > Streptophyta > Magnoliopsida > Malpighiales > Euphorbiaceae > Excoecaria > Excoecaria cochinchinensis. The sequence goes on along the minus strand of CANTUQ010000121.1, from coordinate 15,597,488 downwards.
TTGTTAGCATTTGAAGGATTTATTTTAACAATTTTGCATTTTTTAAGTATTTTTGCTACAGTTTTTTCATTATTTTAATTATCTTGAAGTTTTAAAGTTTTTTTCTTTAATTGGCGATTAATAAATGTAACAGTCAATCTAATTAAAGTGATCATGGACTAATTAATTTATTTACTAATTAAGTCTTAATTTTTAAAAATAAGGTTGCTTATATTCACCAAAATCTTTTATTTTAACAAAAATGATGTTATATTATAGTGGAAAAGTTATAATTTTTAAGTACCTTAAATATTTTAATTTTATTTATGAATGCATCTTATAATTGTAGTGGTTAACCAATCCAAAAAATCAAAACCGACAGACTGGTTAATCAATTGTAACGGACTGGTTAATGATTAGTATTTTGAAAAAATCGATATTAATATACTGATTTTTTTTTTAACTTATGGACCGGTTAGAGTTAGGATATTGCTCCTTTCATGAAAAACTTTTATTGTGAATTTTAAAGAAAACAAAATAAAGTTTTTGATTAACAAAAATTACAAATTAATTAATTATATACAAAACTATTTTGAAATGAGATTTTAATAGTAGAAAAATCATTAAAGCAATAAACATACAAGTATGCATATTATAAGAGATAATAATAAGAATATTACATGAATAAAAATAAAACAATAAATAAATAAAAGAAAAAAAGGAGATGATAAAGAAAACAAATCAAAGAAAGAAATTAAATGAAATTTTAAAGGATTAATGCCAAATAATTGAACATGCAAAGTGGTACATTTAGGACATTCATGGCCATAAGTTTATACTTACGCCCATAAGGTAATAAAGTCCTATAACTGATCAATAAATTCATTTTGAGAAAAAGAATTATTTGACGAATTTTAAAGAAAACAAATTTAACAAATGATTTTCTCCATTTTGAACCCAATAAAAATTATACAAACATATATATAAACACATATAAATTAATTATCACACATACATACATATTTAGATGTAAATTTAATTAACACGCATTAAATTATTAAATCTAACTAAATTTCATGTTCAATGTAACTCAATTAAATTTTATTTATTACTAAATTAATTATACACTAAAAATTCATATTTAATATTACGTAAACAACAAGAAGAAAAGAAAATATAAATCAACAATTATAGACATGGGATTGCTCCCTATATAATTTTACCTTCAGATTTTTATGCGCGTAAAGGCGATAATTGGAAAGTTTTGGGTTCCAAGAACAAAAGGAAATCCACCAAAATCCTTAGTTAAAGGATTTTAAGTGAAGATTTACCAATTATAGAAAACTATTTGATAAAATCTAGTGATTAATCTCTAACCTAATCAATTAATTAATTAAAATTAAAGAGAAAAAGATGAATAAAGAGTGCAGAATTTTTTAATATAAAAAATCTAATTAAGCTCTTCTTTAAAATTATGAGAAGATAGGGGTGAGTAAAAAAGCCGTTGGACTTGGTTAACCGAAAAATCGAACCGAAACTGATCCAAAAATAGGTTAACCGAACCAATATTTATGGTTAACGGTTAGTGTTTTACAAAAACCGATATTAATGGACTGATTTTTATTTTTTAGCTTATAAATTTGTTAACCGAACCGAAACCGATAAATGAACACCCCTATATTTTATTAATTTTATTTCACTCTTTTTTTATTTTTATTATAATTTTTTATTTCATTATTTTCATATTTAATTATTTATATCCTTTTAATTTTCATTTACTTTAAAATATTTCAATTTTATTTTAGTTTTTTTAAAGTTATTTTAGTTAATTTATTAAAACTTTAAAATATTTCAATTTTATTTTAGTTTTTTTAAAGTCATTTTAGTTAATTTATTAATTGTTCAATATGTACATATTTAGTATTTCTTATTATTTCCCGATATATCAATTTTTCATTAATTAAAATAAAAATATATTCAAAAAGTTATAGAAAATTAATATATTAACTAAAAATTTCAAAAAAATAAAATTTTTAATATATGTGAAAATAATATTTTTGAATATTTTTAGTTTATGTTTGTTGTTTGAACATCATATTTAATTATTATGTTTGTTTTCTAATTTTAAATTTTAAGTATCTTTGACAATTTAATTTTTTTATAAATGCATTTTATAATTATAGTGGTTAACCAAAAACTATTGGTTAACCGATCCGAAAATCCGAAACCGATTGACTGGTTAACTGATGGTAATGGACTGGTTAATGGACTGAAATTTCAAAAAATCGATATTAATGGACTGATTTTTTTTGGAGGCTCATGGACCGGTTAACCGGTCCATGCTCACCCTAGAAGATGCCCATCATATAGATGGTCAATCTTCATTAAGTTAGTAAAGAAATCTAAATTAAATTATGAATAGGATTCTCTAAACTAATAGAATAAAACTCTTTATTAAGTCCTAATTAAATAAAATTAAAATTGAAAAAGGATTCTGAATTAATTTCCAACTAAGAGAATTAGAAATTAATTAAGAAAATGATTCCAAATTAAAATTAAAAACTAATTCCTATATAAAATTAGAAATGTTGTAAATAAATAATTTATGAATGTCCTTCCAACTCTCCAACTCTTCAACTCTCTAACTCCTCAATTTTCCAACTCTCCACTTCCCCAACTCTTCAACTCATGTAACTCATGCATTTAGTTTGTAACTTGTATATATATTTATGTTTTATTATGTAATTTATGTCACTAAGCCCTATAAATAGAGGCTTCTTCCATAGAATAAAATGATGGTTGAGTGTGGATAGAATATTTTATTTTCTCTCATTTTTCTATAAACTCATTCCATTGCCTTTATTCGTATAATCTATTCATATACTATTCTATATAGTTTTTCATATTTTATAACACGTTATAAGCACGAATTCACTCCACGGTTCATAGTAAAATATTTTTTCCTTTATTTCTTTTCAATTTACATTATGTCAAATATTACTAAACTTGAGTTTGAGACTCTTGACATAACTGGCAAAAATTATTTGCCATGGGTTCTCAATGCTGAAATTCATCTTGATGCTAAAGGGCTTGGGAATACAATTTTAACTAGAAATGAAGCATCCAATCAAGACAAAGCGAGGGCGATGATATTTCTCCGTCATCATCTACATGAAGGGTTAAAAGCTGAATATCTAACAGTGAAAGATCCGCTTGAATTGTGGGATAATTTAAAAGAGTGATATGACCACCAACGAACGACAATATTACCTAAAACTCGTTATGAATGGATACACTTGCGATTTCAAGATTTTAAAACCGTAAATAAATATAATTTTACTGTTTTTAGAATTAGTTCTCAGTTAAAGTTATATGGAGAAAAGATTACTGATGAGGATTTATTAGAGAAAACTTTTTCAACCTTTCATGCTTCAAATGTGCTCCTGCAGCAGCAATATAGAGAAAAGGGTTTCAAAAAGTATTTTGAATTAATCTCATGCTTACTGGTAGCTGAACAAAATAATGAGCTATTAATGAAAAATCATGAGATTCGTCCTATAGGATATGCTCCAGTCCCTGAAGTGAATGTAGCAAAACACAACCATAGCCATGGCCGCGGTCGTGGTCGCGATCGTAGTCGTGGTAGAGGAAGAGGATGAGGACAGGGACGAAACAATTACCGTCATTATAGGGGCAATAATGACAATAATTTTTTCCACCACCTGAAGTGGAACAATAATGGAGAAAAAGGGAAAAATAAGGTTGACCATAATAGCTCTTCAAAAACTAAAGAAAATTAATGTTGGTCCCGTACCTGTCGTATGGCTGACCATCTTGTTAAACTTTATCAAGCCTCCATTAAAAGAAAAGGAAAAAATGTGGAATGAAAGGCCGTTGGTCCCGTACCTGTCGTATGGCTGACCATCTTGTTAAACTTTATCAAGCCTCCATTAAAAGAAAAGGAAAAAATGTGGAAACAAATTCAGTTCACCAAAATAATGATGTTGAGGCAAATTTGGCTTATAATGATGATGACGATTTTGGAGACCTTGCGGATATTACTCATTTGGATGCTTCAGATTTTTTCCAAGAGTCATGAAGAATAATGAAGAAAATAAAAGATAAGAAAGTTTGAAATTATTATCTTATTTCTATATTTCAATAGTGTGTTTATTTAAGTGTTTTTTTCTTATTTGAGTGGTTATATATATATATATATATTTAAATATTTGCCATATTCTAATTATATGTTATGTTTTTCTTTATTTATTTTCAATGAAGGAATGGATGTTTCAAATTCTTTTTTTGAGCCCATACTTAATAATGAAGATGTTTGCCTTGTGATAGTGCTGCAACACATACCATACTAAAAAATAAAAAATATTTATATCATTTGATATTAAAAGATGCTAATGTTAATACAATATCGGGTAATACAAAGTTAATTCAAGGCTCTAGAAGAGCTACTATATTATTACCTGAAGGAACAAAACTTACCATGGATGATGCATTATTTTCTTCCAAGTCTTGAAGAAATTTGTTAAGTTTTAAAGATATTCGTTCCAATGGATATCATGTTGAGACTGGAAATGAGAATGATATTGAATATTTGTATATTACAAATAATGCATCAGGTAATAAACGTATTTTAGAAAGATTGCCAACATTATCCTCTGGCTTGTATTATACAAAAATTAATACAATTGAGATATATGCTACAGTAAACCAGAAATTTACTGATCCAAAAATATTTATAATTTGGCATGACCGGTTAGGCCATTCCGGTTCAATAATGATGCGTAAAATCATTGAGAATTCACATGGACATTCATTAAAGAACTAAAAGATTCTTCAATTCAAAGAATTCTCATGTGCTGCTTGTTCTCAAGGAAAATTGATTATTAGACCATCACCAGCTAAAATTGGAACTGAATCCCCTGCATTCTTAGAACGTATTCAGGGTGATATTTGTGGGCCCATTCATCCACCATGTGGACCATTTAAGTATTTTATGGTATTAATTGATGCATCTACAAGATGGTCACATGTGTGTTTATTATCAACTCGCAACCTGGCATTTGCAAGGTTGCTTGCTCAAATAATTCGATTGAGAGCACAGTTTTCAGATTACACAATTAAGTCAATTCGTCTTGATAATGCTGGTGAATTTATGTCTCAGGCTTTTAATAATTATTGCATGTCAATTGGAATAACAATTAAAAGGCCTGTTGCACATGTTCATACACAAAATGGTTTAGCAGAATCATTTATTAAACGCCTCCAGTTAATAGCTAGACCATTACTTATGAGAACAAAACTCCCCATTTCTGCTTGGGGGCATGCTATTTTACATGCAGTAGCACTTGAGCCCATTAGGCCAACAAGTTATCATAAATTCTCTCCATTACAATTATAGCTTTTGGTCAAGAACCTAATATTGTTCATCTTAGAATTTTTGGTTATGCAGTATATGTGCCAATTGCTCCACCACAACGCACAAAGATGGGTCCTCAAAGGAGGTTAGGAATATATGTTGGGTTTGAATCTCCTTCAATAATTAAATATCTTGAACCATTAACTGGAGATTTATTTTGCCGATTGCCATTTTGACGAAACAATTTTCCCAACATTAGGGGGAAAGAATAAACAGCTAGAAAAAGAAGTTACTTGGAATGCATTATCACTATCTCATTTAGATCCTCGAACAAAAAAATGTGAACTGGAAGTTCAAAAGATAGTACATTTACAAAATATTACAAATCAACTGCCAGATGCATTCACTGATTTAAGAAGAGTTACTAAATCTCATATACCAGCTGAAAATACTCCTATTCGAATTGATGTTCCTGTAGGACAATCTAATACTACAAACACTAGCAAACCATGCCTGAAGCGTGGTAGACCGGTCGGTTCCAAAGATAAAAATCCTCAAAAAAGGAAAGGAGCAAATAACCAAGATGGTCATATCATAGAGGCGGACACTCGTGAAGAGACACAAGACATAACTAATCATAAAACCCCAGAAGAGGTCCAGGTACCTAAAAATAATAATGAAGAGATATCCATAAGTTATATTAACATAAGAAAAAGATGGAACCGAAAAGATATAGTTGTCGACAATATTTTTGCATATAATGTTGCTAGTGATATTTTAAAAGAAATGAGGATCTTAAACCTACATCTGTTGAAGAATGTAGAAATAAAAATGATTGGCCAAAATGGAAAGATGCAATTCAAGCAGAATTGAATTCACTTTCAAACCGTGAAGTATTTGGACCTGTAGTCCGAACACCTAAAGGTGTAATGCCAGTGGGGTACAAATGGGTATTTGTGCGAAAACGAAATGAGAAAAATGAAATTGTAAAATATAAGGCGCGATTGGTTGCACAAGAATTTTCGCAAAGACCTGGCATTAATTATGAAGAAATATATTCTCCAGTAATGGATGCAATTACTTTTAGATATCTAATTAACCTGGCAGTTTGTAAAAAGCTTGACATGCGTCTAATGGATGTTGTTATAACTTATGTATATGACTCACTTGATAATGAAATTCATATGAAAATCCCTGAAGGATTTAAAATTCCTGAAACATATAAAGATTCTCGAGAAATTTGTTCAATAAAATTACAAAAATTATTATATGGATTAAAGCAATCTAGACGAATGTGGTATAATCGTCTTAGTGAATATTTGTTAAAGGAAGGATATAATAATGATCCAATTTGTCCATGTGTATTTATAAAAAGATCAAGATCAGAATTTGTCATAATTGCTGTATATGTTGATGATTTAAATATCATTGGAACTCCTAAAGAGCTTAGAATAGCAGTAGGCTATTTAAAGAAAGAATTCAAAATGAAAGATCTTGGAAAGACAAAATATTGTCTCGGCCTGCAGATTGAGCATTTAAAAGATAGAATTTTCATTCATCAATCAACTTATACGAAAAAGATCTTAAAGCGATTTTATATGGACAAAGCACATCCATTGAGTACTCCAATGGTTGTAAGATCATTAGAAGTAAATAAAGATCCATTTCGTCCTCGAGAGAATGAAGAAGAACTTCTTGGTCCTGAAGTACCATATTTAAGTGCTATAGGTGCATTGATGTATCTTTCTAATAATACAAGACCAGATATAGCATTTGCTGTAAATCTACTGGCGAGATTTAGCTCTTCTTCGACAAGAAGACATTGGAATGAAATTAAGCATGTTTTTTGATATCTCCAAGGAACAATTGATATGGGTTTATTTTATTCTAATAAATCCAAATCACATTTAATTGGATATGCAAATGCAGGATATTTATCTGATCCACATAAAGCTCGATCACAAACAGGCTATCTATTTACTTATGGAAATACACCCATATCATAGCGATCTACAAAGCAAACTTTAGTTGCTACTTCTTCAAATCATGCAGAAATAATTGCAATGCATGAAGCAAGCCGAGAGTGTGTTTGGCTAAGGTCATTGATTCATCATATCCAGAAGATGTGCCGCTTGCATCTTGGAGAAAATATTCCAACAATACTGTATGAAGATAATGCAGCATGCATATCTCAATTAAAAGGTGGGTTCATCAAAGGAGATAGAACGAAACACATTTCACCAAAATTTTTCTTCACTCATGATCTTCAAAAGAAAGGTGAAATAGATATTCAGCAAATTCGTTCAAGTGAGAATTTAGCAGATTTATTTACCAAAATATTACCCACTACAACATTCGAAAAGTTGAGATACGCTATTGGAATGCGTAGACTTAAAGATATGTCTGTATGAGGGGGAGTAATATACAGTGTGCTGTACTCTTTTCCTTTAACCAAAGTTTTATCCCACTGGGTTTTCTTGTCAAGGTTTTTAGTGAGGCAGCTTACTATGTATATTGTAAATATTGTGTACTCTTTTTCCTTCACTTGGTTTTTATCCCATTGGGTTTTTCCTAGTAAGGTTTTAATGAGGCACAGTTTTTCAATTTTTAGCTTTACGGACATTCAAGGGGGAGTGTTGTAAATAAATAATTTATGAATGTCCTTCCAACTCTCCAACTCTTCAACTCTCAAACTCCTCAATTTTCCAACTCTCCAATTCCCCAACTCATGTAACTCATGCATTTAGTTTGTAACTTGTATATTTATGTTTTCTTATGTAATTTATGTCACTAAGCCCTATAAATAGAGGCTTCTTCCATAGAATAAAAAGATGGTTGAGTGGGGATAGAATACTTACTTTTCTCTCATTTTTCTATAAACTCATTCCATTGCCTTTATTCGTATAATCTATTCATATACTATTCTATATAGTTTTTCATATTTTATAACAAGAAAAAGATTCCTAATTAATTTTTAATTAGAAAAAAATAAAAACACATTAAATCTTTTTGGTAAACCCTGTTACACCTAGTTCCTTTAGACCGCTATTCTTTTGATGAGAACTATATATCATCACCAGGTATCATCTGAATAAGTGAGCCCCAAAACTCAGTGTCTACACTAGGCTCACCTGTCCATTCACTCCCTAATTTCTTCTTTAATCAACCATGGAAGTACTAGTTTAAATACACCAATTTAAGCCCTAAATTCATAAGGATAATTATCGATTCTTTCTTCCAGACCTACTAAGCAAGTATTGGTGGAAAATTTTAAGGTTTGGAAGGAAGATTAGTGTCATTCATAAAATTCCAAGTAAGTGAAATTTAGGAATTTTTATAAATTAGTATTATATTTAGTGAGTATAAGTAGTACATAGCTTGATTTTTGATGAATTAGAAGGAAATTTAATGGTAATATTCACTTGAAAATTTGGCTAGGTGAAGAACAAAAGTAAGAAAGAAGAAGAAATAAAGGAAAAGAAAGAGAAAGAGAAGAATAAAGAAGGAAACAAAGGAAATTGAGGTTTGTAGATATCATTGCTACCAATTTCTATGTTTATGCTTATGTATCTTTGTGACCAAGTGTTGTGTAAATGATGAATTTAATTGAATTGATGTTAGATTGATGAAATTAAAATTGAGAGAAATGTGAGACTTGTATGATTGATGAGAAATTATTGTTGTAAGTGTGTGTTGCTTGTGGCCGAATATGTAGTTAGGTTAAATTAACTAATCTAACCCTTAATTGATGGAATTCTTATGTTTTCACTCCCTAAGAGGATAATTAAGTGTGTTTGATTAGATAATTGAGTAAAAGTTGAAATGCGGTAGAATGTATTGTTGTGCCCGAATGTCTAAGTGAGTGAAAAACTATGATATATTTTGATATTAGTTGATATGTTAATAAGCCTAAATATAAATTGGAAGTTATTGACTGTGTTGGCATAAAAATGGAAAGGAAAAAGTTAATGTGGATATGTCAATTAGAAAGAATTTAGATGGCAATTATGTAAGAACTATTGGGTTTTAATGGAATAATTCAAAATTAAACACATAGTGAGATAAACAAAAATCCACCAGGATCTATGCAATCCAAATGATTCAAAAGGAAGTTAAAAGAATACCATCCAATTGTAGTGCAGTATAAAATGATTAATGCCTTAATTCAATCGATTTCAATAGTTCCTGCACAATGCAAATAGTTTGCTCCAAGGTCAATATGAACTTCAGGTGCTACTCCAGTGGAACGACCACCCTCCACCGATATCCACACATGAACGAACAAACGAATGGATTACAGGGGTGCTAGCTCCCTTTCGTTGCAACTGGGATTAAACTATTCTCTATACTTTTCTTTCTCAAAGAAAAATAACGGCAGCATAAGGAAACAAAAACCTTTTTTCTCCCTCTTCTTTTTTTCTCAAAAGGATGGCAGCAAAAAATGATTATCTCTTTTTTAGGGCTTAATGACTATATCTTTATATAGTCACACGTCAAACCTAATTAATGGTTAACGTGGAGAGACATTTAAGGAAAGAATCTTCCTTATTCAATTAATAAGGAATATTTCCTTATCAGTATAATATTATTTCGAATAAAATATTTGACATATTTTAAATTTAAAATGCCCAAATTAAACCCAATCCATTCATTACATTCTTAATGTGCGACCCAATAGTTGCATATTATGTTGGTAATCAATCCAAATCCATTATAGGCCCACAAGTCATAAATAGCCTTTAGCAAGACATTATGACTTTCAAAATAATATGAATATCGGTAGTCCAATTTTATCCTAACCAATAATACATGTATAATCATTTTGTCACACGATATCTTATTTGAATATAAATCATAGAACATGTTACACTTATATTGTTCAAACATATAATTTCTCGATTACTAAGTAGTCTGATAAATTCAAATGACATTAATCATACTATCAATTCATTTGAGCACGGCCATGCATTTCTATCTCCTACTTATCGAGGGGCCCAATAGATATCTCTCTCATAAAAGTGAGACAATTCCATCTTAATTATTCACTTTTCTCTGCATAATTCTCATCATACCCAATCATAACCTTTATAATTATCTGATTAAAGATAACTTTTGATTATGTCAAAGCATGATGTTCCTTATGTATCAAAGTATGATAATCTCAGGTCTAATGATTCAATAAAATAACTATTATGAAATCACTTATGACACTAAACCATGTAGTGATTTCATAGCGAGTCTATCCAGTACCTTGTTCTCTGACAAGTACTTACAAGTTTGATTTATATCACCATATATAATCATCTTATGATTATCAATCAAACTCATACTAGTCTTGTTTTATCATTATGCCCTTTTTGTGATAAATGACTAGGGATAATTAGAACAATATTAATTATTATTCATAAATATTACTACAATGTAACATGCCAACAAAATATTAATATTGAGAAAACCGTTTTATAAATGAAAATTTGACATTACATTAAGATCTAAATATTTGGCCCAAGGTATAACCACTAATAATCTCCCACTTGCATAAGGCCCAATCATACATGTATCTAATACCCATTGACCTAACATGTCCATCATGTTTGGCTTATGAGAGAGCCTTGGTAGGTGGATCAGCAATATTGTCATCTGTTGGTACTCTGCATATCTTGATGTCTCATTTCTCTAAATGATTTCTCGAATGGGATGAAAACACCTGAGTATATGTTTGGATCTCTGATGGGATCTGGGCTCTTTCGACTGTGCAATAGCACCATTATTGTCACAATAAAGATCCACAGGGTTTGTGATACTAGGAACTACTCCTAGTTCACCAATAAACTTTTTGATCAAAACTGCTTCCTTAGCTGCATCTGATGCTGCTATATACTCAACTTTTGTTGTAGAATCAACGACTGTGCTTTGTTTAGAACTTTTCCAGCTTACAACACGTCTCCATTATACACAAACACATATCCTTATTGTGATCTAAAGTCATCTTTGTCAGATTGGAAGCTTGCATCTATGTAACCATTTACTACTAGCTCATTTTTCAATCCCCCATACACCAAGAATACATCTTTAGTTCTTCTCAAGTACTTAAAGATGTTCTTAACTACTGTCTAGTGACTCTTACTGGAATCTGACTAGTATCTGCTCATCATGCTCGATGCATACCAGACGTCTGGTTGAGTACATAACATGGCATACATGATAGATCCTATAGTCGAAGCATATGGAATTATACTCATGTGATCTTGCTCATCAGATGTCATAGGACATTGAGTCTTGCTAAGAGAAATGCCATCAGAAATTGGCAAAAATCCTTTTCTGGAATTTTGTATGCTGAACCTATTCAACACCTTAACTATATAAGTGCTTTGACTCAGACTAATTGTCCTTTCAGATCTATCCCTATAGATCTTAATCCCAAGGATATAAGTAGCTTCGCACAAATCTTTTATGGAGAAAGACCTCTCTAACCACTCTTTGGTCTTTTGCAAGATAGGGATGTTATTTCCAATTAGTAATACGTTATCTACATATAACTCAAGAAACATTATTGTGTTCCCACTAACCTTTTTATATACGTAAGATTCATCTTCTTTTTTTATCAATCCAAACTCTTTGATTGTTTCATCAAAACGAAGATTCTAGCTGCAAAAAGCTTGCTTTAATCCATAAATGGATCTTTGCAGCTTATATACCTTTCTAGAATTCTCAAGATACACAAAACCTCAGGTTGTGTCATATGCACATCCACGAGTAAGTTTCCATTAAGAAACAATGTTTTAATATCCATTTGCCATATCTTGTAGTCATAATATGCAGCAATCGCAATAAGAATCCTTATTGATTTAAGCATCGCGACTGGTGAAAAGGTTTTATCATAGTCAATACCATGAGTTTGTTTAAAGCCTTTTGCAACAACTCTTGCTTTAAAGATATGTACTTTGCCATCCATGTCAGTTTTCTTTTTGAAAACCCATTTGCATCTAGTGGTCTTAATTCCTTCAGGTGGATCAATCAAGTTCCAAACTTTATTATCATACATGGATTGCATCTCAAATTTCATGGCTTCTAGCCATTTATCAGATTCTAGACTTGACACAACATCCTGATAGGTAGTAGCCTCATCTTGATCCCAGAACATTACTTCACGACTATCTATTATAAGAAATCTATATCTCTCGGGCTCGTGTCGTATCCTATTAGATCTGCATGGTACTTGTGTAGTAGGTACAAGTTCCACAACTATTTATGAAACTTGTTATGCTTCTATCAATGGTTCTATGTTGTCTCGTAGTTCTCAAACTTCTTCGAGATGTACTTTGCTCCTACTGGTTCTTTTAGAAATGAATTCCTTTTCTAGAAAGACACCATTTCGAGCAACAAACACTTTATCCTCAAATGGATTATAAAAGTAATATCCTTTAATTTCTTTACGATATCCCACAAAAAGGCATTTTTTAAATTTTGGTGCTAATTTATCCGAGACTTGTTGTTTGACATAAGCCTCACAACCCCAAATCTTGAAAAAAGACAATTTAGGAGTTCTCCTAGTCCATAACTCATATGGTGTCTTTTCAAATGCTTTAGATAGAACACGGTTCAAAGTGCATGCAGTTGTTTTGAATGCATAACCCCAAAAGGATAAAGGAAGATCTGTTTGACTCATCATAGATCGAACCATATCTAGTAAAATTTGATTCCTCTTTTCAAATACACCATTCCATTATGGCGTTCCTGATGGAGTTAATTGTGAAACAATTCCACAATCTCTAAGATGATCATCAAACTCTTGGCTCAAGTATTTGCCACCTCGATTAGATCAAAGTGCTTTAATTGTTTTACCAAGCTAATTTTGTACTTCATTTTGAAAAGTTCCAAACATTTCAAATGATTCATATTTATGTTTCATTAGATAGACATAACCATATCTACTGAAATCATCAGTGAATGTAGTGAAGTACTGAAATTCTCCCATGGATTTATGCTTAGTGGGCCACATACATCAGTATGTATAAGGCCTAAAAGTCAATGGCCCTTTCACTTTGTCCAGTGAAAGGATCCTTAGTTATCTTGCCTAATAAACAATACTCACAATTTTCAAATGATTCCAAAAGTCCATCTTTATCGAGTTTGGATATATATTTCTCATTTATATGGCCAAGGCGACAATGCCATAAATATGTTATATTTAAATCATTAGGTTTGGATTCTTTATAGTTATGTTAAAGATATCCTGACTATTGGATCTTTTAAGATTTAGGACTTAAAGGCCATTATATGAATCAGTAATACCATAAAACATATCATCATAATGAATTGAACATTTCTTTTTCTTAATAAGAAAAGAAAAACATTATCATCCAAACTTGAAACTAAAATAATATTCCTACTCAAAGTAGGAACATAATAGCAATTGTTCAAAACTAACAAAAGCCCATTAGGCAAAGTTAACTCATAAGCTCCTATGGCTTAGGCAACATCTCTTGCTCCATTCCCCACTCGTAGGTCCACTTCACCCTTATTTAGTTCTTTACTCCCTTTGAGTCCTTGCGCATTTGTACAAATGTGAGATCCACATCCAGTATCTAATACCCAAGAAGTGGAAGTAGATAAGTTAATTTCTATAACATAAACACATGCAGATGTAGTCTCACTATTCTTCTTCTTCTTCACTTCTTCCAAATAGACCTTGCAATTCCTCTTTCGATGCAATGGAAGCAAACTCCCTCATTTGGAGCTTTTGCCCCCTCATTTGGAGCTTTTTCCTTCGGTTTGGTCCTAGCTTGCACCTTAAACTTACCAGTAACCTTTGCCTTAGCCTTACCCTTGTTTTTCATCCCTTTTCTCTTATTGACCATTAGTATATGACTAGGCTTTTTCTTGATGCTTTGCTCAGCTATTTTAAGCATTGCATGCAGCTCAGTAATAGATTTCTCCATATTATTCATATTATAGTTCATGATAAACTGCTCATAACTATCAGGTAATGAATTAAGGATCAAATCCATAGCTAGTTCTAAACTGAGGAAAAATCCAAGCCTGTCAAGGTGATTAATATAGCCCTTCATTTTCAAAACATGAGAGCTTATTGATGCACCTTCAGCCATCTTGCAAGAGTGCAATGCTTTGGTAGTCTTATACCTTTCTTACCTTGCCTACTATTGGAAGGTCTCATTAAGATAACCCATTAACTTATAAGCCTCCATATGCTCTAAATCCTTCTAAATTTCTAGGCACATGGTAGCTAGCACGAGACACCCAACATCTACAGAATCATTAACATGTTTCTTATATTTTTCTTTGATAGCCCTTGAGGCATCAGCAGATCCTCAGGAATGGTTTCATCCAGCAGATACAGACTCCTCTCTTGCTTGAGAACAATTCTCAAGCACCTGAACTAATCAAGAAAGTTTGTGCCATTTTATTTTAGTTTGTAATTTTCAAGGATAGATCGCACTGATAAAGTGAAAGTATTATTTGTTGCCATTGATCTACAAATATGCAAAATAATTATTATTACTACTAGTTTCATTTTAGGTTTTCTTAGAAAACTCCCATTAAAATAACCCTCAATTTTAATTACAATAATTGTAATAATTTTAGTGGGCTAAGATCCATATTTCACCTAACTCTAAGTCAGATTTGGCATTACACTTAAACTTAAGTTATTTAGGTAGGTAACTCTTTTACCAATTACATCTCATGTAACTTTTAAATCCTTTATGGGATTTTGACATCATATGTCTCGATATATTTTAATTCCATCTTATGTCCTTAGGCCAAAAATTATTTTAATAGCCTAATTAAGTCTAACCATTTTAAATGTATAGGTATTTTCATTACCCATCTTGCCTTACTAAGATAACCTAATGCACCTTGCTTTAGAAGAGCCCATATTTTGGTGATCTTAGTCTTGACAAGTGTTTTAATCATGGGTGGCATATGACTTAAAATTATTGTAATGTTAAATTATGATGTCAATTTATTTATATATCATGCATCATTCCATACATAGCATCTCATACACATATATTGTCATTCATCTCATCTCATACTGATATAATATGCATAATATATAAAACGCATCATAGTATGGCCAAAATCTATTTTTGATCCTCATAAGCCAATATGAAAATTAAGGGTCAATCCTAAGTGTTAATACATGGACTATCTTGATCAACAGCTTCTATCTTGCACCTCCATCATCATGGCATCTGATTATCTCCTTTGCTGTCTCATTGAAGTTCATTTGTCTTCATTACAATAAGGAAATAAACTATTCTATTACAACTATTGAGTAAAATAAAATTACAACAAAAGGAATGACATGCATGTCGTATTTCAAAAATTACAAACCTGTAAAATAGGTAAAATAAATCTAATTCACATGAGATTCAATTGGCCATGTTATGCACCATGCAAAGACATTAAACATACATCAAATAAAACATGTTATCTCATATCATGCATAATATACTTTATTAAATTGATGTATATAAAATTACTGAATAATAACTTTTAACAACATATAAGGTGCTACGAACAGAAAGCACGGTGGTCCCGCTAGCTGGTTAGCAGGTAGGGTTAAAGGCTAATGCCCTTTATTGGGTTTTAGAGGGGCAGCGGCTCTCGAAACTTTAAGGTATCGTTAATCTCATTAATAACTTTTTGCTCGGGAACCCACAATTCCAATTGGACATACCTTATGTCAGATTAGGCATATTCATCATTTTCAATTGGATATAGCATTTATATCTGATCGGACGTGACTCTTAATTTAGAACGAATTTAATACCTATGTCCGATCAGACTTAGCGCTGTTAATCGTATCAGCGGTTGTTTAATCACATTAAATAGTTCTGAGTAGATATTAAACAAGCAAATTTATTAATCGGATATCAACAACTATTTAATCACATTAATACAGAAATATCACGAGACATATAAATCATATTAACATCAATCAACTTCGTAGCCCTTTTACATAACATTGTTAATATCATTCAATTGTTTTTGTTCATATCTCATACAAATCGATTATTTTTAACAATTTAAAATAGAAATCATTTTCATGTATCATCATACATTCTGATCGACATTCATGCCAACAGGTTTATACATATCAATTATATACAAACATAATATATTTGAAGTAATTGAATATGCAAGTGGTTTTGATACCACTGTTGGGTTTTAATGGAATAATTCAAAATTATGTGTAGCGAAAATAAACAAAAACCAACCAGGATCCATGCGATCCAAATGATTCAAAAAGAAGTTCAAAGAATACCAGCCTGTTGTAGCATAGTATAAAATGATTAATGCCTTCATCCGATAAGTTTGAATAGTTCATATACAAATGCAAACAGTTTGCTTTAAGGTCAATACAAACTTTAGGTGTTGCTCCAAAAAAATGACCACCTTCCACCGATATCCATATACGAACGAATGAATGGATTGTAGGGGTACTAGCTCCCTTTCATTGCAACTGAGACTAAACTATTCTCTATACTTTTCTTTCTTAAAGAAAAATAATAGCGGCAGAATGAGACAAAAACCATTTTTCTCTCTCTTCTTTCTTTTCTTAAAATGATGGTAGCTAAAAATGATTATATCTTTTTTAGGGCTTAATGACTATATCTTTATATAGTCACACGTTAACCCTAATTAGTGGTTAACGTGGAGAGACATTTAAGGAAAGAATTTTCCTTATTCAATTAATAAGAAATATTTCCTTATCAAGTATAATATTGTTTCGAATAAAATATCTGACATATTTTAAATTTAAAATTCCCAAATTAAACCCAATGTATTCATCATATTTTTAACGTGTGATCCAATAGGTTTATATTATGTTAGCAGTGAACCTAATCCCATTATAGGCCCACAAGTAATAAGTGGCATTTAGCAAGATATTATGACTATCCAAATAATATGAATATCAATAGTCCGATTTTAACCTAACTAATAGTACATGTTATAATACTTTTGTCACACGATATCTTATTTGAACATAAGTCATGGTCCATATCACATTTATATTGTTCAAACATATAATTTCTCGATCACTAAGTAGACTGATAAATTCAAATGACATTGATCACACTATCAACTTAGTTAAGTATGACCATGCATTTCTCAGTCCTACTTATTGAGGGGCCCAGTAGATATCTCTCTCATAAGAGAGGGACAAATTACATCTTGATTATTCACTTTCCTCTGCTTAATTTTTGTCATACCCAATCATAATTTTTATAATTGTTCGATTAAAGATAATGTTTGATTATGTCAAAGCATGACATTCTTTATATAGGAAATTGTGATAATCTCAGGTCTAAGAATTCAATAACATAACTATTATAAAATTACTTATGACACCAACCCACATAGTGATTTCATGGCAGGTCTATCCAATGCCTTATTTTCTAACAAGTACCGACAAGTTTGATTTATATCACCATATATAATCATCTTATGATTATCAATCAAACTCATACTAGTCTTGTTGTATCATTATGCCCTTTTGGGATAAATGAATAGGGATCATTAGAATAATTTTAATTATTATTCATAAACATTACTATAATGTATATAACATGCTAACAAAATATTAATATTGAGACATCTTGATTTTATAAAAGAAAATTTGGCATTACATTAAAATCCAAATATTTGGCCTAAGGTATGACCACTAACAAGAACTTATTATGTTTGATGTAAAAAAAATGTATATGTGTTTATATTTAGGAGGACATGAGACGTGGAGGGTTATGATGAAGAATTTACAATTTGGTAGGAATTAATGAATAATGATTCTATGAGAAAATAAAGTATATAAGATTGGAATATGAGACATAAAGCAAATTCAAATTTCATCTTGTGGCACTATGATAAGTATGATTATATGAGTCTGAAACATGAGATAAATTAATAAAACCATTTTCCTTTACTAACTAGTAGTGAAACCAAAAGTATTGGATATAATTGGCTATCCATAAGGACTTATATTGTGGTTTCGAGTCACGATAACTTGCATTTATAGACCTTTAGCGGTCTACGTAGTTATACAGTTAGTACCAATAGTGGAAATTTGATCTTTTAGTCTGTCAAAATGTTGACCCCTAAGTGGTCACTTCGACAATTTAGACCTTTAGGGTCCTGTGACACGCGCTGAACCTCGAGGCACCCCGAATGCCCGCTTTTAGGGCAATCGAGAGAGGTTCATAAAGCTTGTAAGAAATTACAAGTGCGTTTATTTTGGGCAATAAGGAGGTTTCTTGGAGTCGTCACCCAATAAAACATTGGAAAAGGTCGTCTAGCCTCAGTGACCCTAAGACAACGCTGCTATTTCCATTTTGGGCAAGTTAGAGGTGTCTTGGAGACCCCACCCTAATAGAACATCAGAATGGTCCTCCCACCTCGTGGAGCCTAGGACTATACAAGTTAGGCCTTTTTCGGGACACAAGAGGTGTCTTGGAGGCCCCATCCTAATAGAACATTGAGATGGCACTCTCGCCTCATTGAGCCCAAGACCAGAGATGGTTCGGGACTTCCCATTTATTCATACCTTGGTTAAAGTTATAATTGAATTTTGAATTTAGCGTTTCACGCCATTTCTCATTCAATTTAATGCAATTTAATTAAAGCACAGGTTGTCCATCCAAGGGAAGAGATAAATAAAAGCGTAAATAAAATAAAGCATATAAAAATAAATTACAACAAAACTACGGGCAGAATACAACCCCCATTTATAAATAAAATACAAATCATACATAAAACAAGCTATTTATCAAGGATGAGGACATTGGTCCTTGCATGCAATTTTAAAACAAAAATGTGTTAAAAGTGATGGTTTATTTAGGTGTAAAAAAAACTAGGACATTGGTCCCATTTTATTAGAAAAATTTTCAAGTTAATTTAATAGAAATATTTTTTGTAATTTTCTTTTTAGCGTGCCTAAAAATAAACTTATTACAAATTACAGGATAAAATAAATAAACCCAAAATAATGAAAAACAATAAAATTGACAAATTAACTCCCAAATGGTATATTCAAATCTCCATGGGCTCCCACTTGCATTGAAAAAAACTCACACATAAAAAATGAGTATTGAAATAAAAAACACAAATAAAAGTGATGTTAGTAACAAAAAATAAATTTAAACATAAAAAATAAAAAAAATAAAACAAATAAAAATGTATCATATATGGCAAATCAATTAAATGACAAAATAAAAATAAATAACTCAATATAATAATTCAACATGCATAAAAAACACAAATGATAACAAGAATAAACTCACCATGCATGAAAATATAAATAAAAATAAAAATAAAATTCAACATGCATACAAATCATAAATGATAACAAGAATAAAACCCACCATGCATAAAAAGTATAAATAATAACAAGAATAAAATTCAACATGCATAAAAACATAAATAATAAAAATAATAATAACAATAATAAATAATACTAACAAAAAATAAAAATAATAATAGTAATAATAATAGTAATAATATATAATAATCATAATAATCATAATCATAATAGTAATAATAATAAAACAAAAGTAATAATGATATTAACAATAACAATAATAATAATAATAAACAATACCAATAAAGAAGAACAATCAAACAAGTAAAAATAGCAAGAAATAAAATAAACACAACATGTTAAATAATAATAATAATAATAATAATAATAATAATAATAATAACAACAAAAGATAAAGAATCAAATTAAATATGCAAGAATAAAATAAAATATACTGAGAACATCAAATTACATAACTAAACCATATAAACAATAAAAAAACAACAAAAGATTTAAAAAAAATTTACATGATGACTAATTAATTGTAAATAAAAATTAAATTAAAATTTGAGCCAAGAATACTTACTCTCAAAATTTGATGTGATGAATGAAGGTAATTGATTAATCTACTTGTCTTGATTTGTAAGAATGATATTAGAAAAATAAAATATTGAAAAGAAATTTTATCTCAAGAACAAATAATTAATTTATTTGTGTCAAGGTAAAAATTATTAAATAAAAAGGAAGAAAATTTTCAAGAACAAAAATTGTTCTTTTTGCTTTAAGAATTAACTTAGGAAAATCCTTTAAAAAATTGAGAGAATTTGCTCTTGAAAAAAAAAAGAAGAAGGAAATATTTTTTTTCAAAGAAAATCCCCCCTAATTCTCTCTAAAAATAATTTTATACCACCTCAAAAAATTAGATTTTTAATGAAAAAAATTAAATCAATTTAATTTTCATAACCACAAAAAACTGATAAATTTGAAAGGTTTAGAATCCAAAAAGTTTTAGAATTAAATTCTATGAAATAAATGAAGAAAAAACATTAAAAAATGAAGAAAAAAAGGCCAAAATAGCTGTCGGGGACGCGCGCCCAGCGCGCTGCCGCACCCTGACACTCGCAAATTTTTTTTTTTATTTTCTAAAAAACTATCATTTCAAAACATACCATTTTTGTCTCAAAATAATTTTTTAAAATATTTTTTAAAATATTTTTAAAATACATTTTTATTTATTTCTAATAAATCAATTTGACAAGAAAATCATCACTTCCAACTTTCATTTTTGCCTATAAACAGTCACACTTAATTTTATCATTGGATAATCCTAATTTACGCTGCTCCGGGACCCGGTGTCTACGGTTGCGCCTAATTTTGGGAAGGCTAGTGCATGGGTACCTATGTGAGCCAAAATTCAGGAAAGGGAAAGAAGCGCGTATCTGAGCCTGCCTCCTTCTTGCTGCCACAAGAATCATCTCTGTAAGTCATCATCTAGACTGTGGAGCGATTGTCATCCTTCTGGGTTGCACCGAACCTGCTACAGACTAACGAAGTGCTTGGGTGCCACCCTCCAATGGCGATGCGCCGAGTCTGTTTCAGACTTACAAAATGCGAGAAATGTCCTCTCAGAGGACTGCACTGAGTCTACTCCAGACTACTAAAAGTGCAGGTGCCATCCGCAAATGGCGATGCGCCGAGTCGCTAACAAGACTATAAAATGCAGGAAATGTCCTCCTCAGAGGACTGCACCGAGTCTGCTCCAAACTACTAAAAGTGCAGGTGCCATCCGCAGATGGCGATGTGTCGAGTCGCTGACAAGACTATAAAACGCAGAAAATGTCCTCCTCAGAGGACTGCACCGAGTCTGCTCCAGACTACTAAAAGTGCAGGTGCCATCCACAGATGGCTATACGTCGAGTCGCTGACAAGACTACCAAATGCAGGAAATGTCCTCCTCAGAGAATTGCACCAAGTCTGCTCCACACTACTAAAAGTGCAGGTGCCATCCGCAGATAGCGATGCATCAAGTTGCTGACAAGACTACCAAACACAGGAAATGTCCTCCTCAGAGGACTGCACCGAATCTGCTCCAGACTACTAAAAGTGCAGGTGCCATCCGCAGATAGCGATGTGTCGAGTCGCTGACAAGACTACCAAACGCAGGAAATGTCCTCCTCAGAGGATTGCACCGAGTCTGCTCCAGACTACTAAAAGTGCAGGTCCCAACCGCAGATGGCGATGCGTCGAGTCGCTGACAAGCTACCAAACGTAGGAAATGTCCTCCTCAGAGGACTGCACCGAGTTTGCTCCAGACTACTAAAAGTGCAGGTGCCATCTGTAGATAGCGATGCGTTGAGTCGCTGACAAGACTACCAAACGCAGAAAATGTCCTCCTCAGAGGACTGCACCGAGTCTCCTCCAGACTACTAAAAGTGCAGGTGCCACACTACAAGAAAAATGGACTTTAACGAAGGGAAATCTGGTCGTTAAAAGTCCAAATTCGGTCATTAAATGTCTTTAACGACCGAAAAATCCGGTCTGTAAAAGCCCCATTGGTAAAGGTATAGACGACCGGATTTTGGATCCGGTCGTTAATGTTTTTAACGACCGAAATGTTTCCGATCGCTGAAAATATCTTTTTGCAACCGGATTTTCCCTCCGTTTATTGTGTTCACTTTCAACGAAGGGAAAATTCGGTCGTTGAAGATATCTTTTAACGACCGAATTTTCTCTTTGCTGATTGTGTTCACTTTTGGCGAAGGAAATTCCGGTCGCTGAAAGTACCTTTTAGCGACAGAATTTTTACTTCGCTAATTATGTTCACTTTCAACGAAAGAAATTTCGGTCTTTAAAGAGTCATTTTAGCGACCGAATTTTCCTTCATTGAAAGGAAATTTGGTCATTAATAATAAATTTTCAAAATAAACAAAATTTTTTATTTGAATATTACCTGTACGTATCATTCACACACATATATATCCAAAATTATAATAAATAGTACTTTCATAAATTTCAAAATATCAGTTATATAATATATCGATATTTTGAAATTGTTTGACATTTTATTTGTCATATACAAATTTGTTTATAAAAATAGCACCTATCTATACTATTTTCTATTCACCTAAAATCTTATGAAGAATGCATAATGAACTCTTCAAGACTAGCAATAAAAAATGATAATCGATATTCACTAGATGGGACCTAACAATAGCAACAAAAAAAAAAAAGAAAAATAAGAATACACAAAAAATAATAATAATAACAATAATATAACATGTGAAAAATAATATAAATGAAAAAAAATGCAAGAAAGAAGAATGTTCTACAAATTATTAATAATTCATCTTAAGAGTAATTGTTAATTTATGGTTCTGTGTCCACGACTTCATAAATAAATACATTATGAAGCAAAAGTTTGTTAGTAGAACATCAACAAGACTGCAATGATATTGAAGTTGTATGCTAGAAAACCAAATTTATCTTGAATCTAAAATTTTTGTTACTTAATTATTGCTATGTTCTGCATGAAAATTATGCACAGGACATAGTTAAAACATTGCAACAAAACAGTAAAATGTAACTGCTAATTTTTAGCGAAATGAACTTGAGTTTTTTAATAGTACAATCTATTTATATACAGCTCTAAGACCTTTTATAAAGAGGAAAGGAAAACAAGCTATTGAAGGTTTCTTCCCCGTCAGATTTCATAATTAGATTGACTTGATGTTTTACTTTTTCTATGAAAATGGCAATTCTGTTTTCTAGCTTAAAAGAAAATACCAGTTAACAATATCATATCCATGAGACAAAGCTATTTTCTGTGCTCACAAGACAAAGTACTAATAAGCTTCAGATTCATTCATAACATGCTTTTTTAACCTGCAGTTTAGGAGCACCATAATTAGAGTGGTTTGATGCAGTTGTATAAAAAATTATCATACACTGAAATGCGCCTTTATTCCATAAGAGATGCCAATATGTGTATGTAACAGTTAGTAGAATATTTATGCATTTGTAGCAACAATATAAGAAAAATGCAAATTTGTCATAATATTAAATGATATATTACAATTAAAATTAATATCATAGGAATGTTACCAGTTCATGATACGAGGAGTTGATATCCAACAGCCTGAAACCATTGAAGCAATCATATCTCAGTAGACTATCCATCTCTGAATGGATTCAGATAATGGTAAAAAGTCGTATTCTTGAAATTCTTTACAAAAAAAATAAAATAAAATAAAATTTCATAGATGCTTCATCAATTATGGTGGAATTACCACTCCTGTTAGAATTCAACTCAAAATCTGATGAGTGAAAAGAATGAAAACCTTAGAAATTAAGACAAAATAATAAATGATGTCATGGAGTATAAATGCCAACAGACAATGGTCATAAGAGTTACATGTGGTTTAAACTTACTTGTGTCAACTTCGTCACCTCCCAAGTGCACAAATTTAAATTTAAAAATCTTACTAAAATCTGAAATGTAAAAAGAATGTTAGCCTCTATTTTTGTTCCTCAAATCAGGAAGACTGAAAAAGAAAAATGCTTGGCTGCTTCACTTACATAGAATGTTTTATCACATGGTAACATAAATTCTATTGAGTTTTATAAATGAAGTGACTCATTACCTGAAAGAATCCCATCTATCACTTGAAATGTGAATTCATTGCTCACATCAAAAGGCTGCCGATAGTCCTTGATGGCCATAGAGAAGGATAGCCCGTCCCCCTACAAAGAAAATAAGAAATTACCATTTAAGTTTCTTGGAAGGAATATCTAATCTGATTGCTAGGCCTGCTCTGTTTTTGAGAGGAAGATATAAACTTTGAAACAACAAGAGTAATACTACCATGAGAGTGCATGTCCAGGAACATCAATTTCAGCCAAAACATTAATTCCTTGCTCCTCAGCATACTTGCAAATTTGCTATAAAATAACAGAGATTTTGATCATCGAAAAAAATGGAAGAGACAAAGCAGAAATTATTTGCCTTGCAATTTCTGCAGCATCACCAAAAGTTTATCGTTTTGGATATGAAGGTCTATCCAAAGGAAAAGATTGTGTATCTACAATGTGCCAGTGCAATACATTCTGCATAAAAGAAGGAATTAATTCATAGTCCCCATAACCAGGGTATGATTTGTTCAATAGATCACCATTTAGCAGCTAATAGATCAACTGCAAATTATGTTGATGCTACTTAACGTGAAGTGTATCTAAATTACTTGTATCTGAATATCAATTTCATTGCAATTTACAATCATGATAGACAGCAACACCGCCACCAAGTTTGCATGGGAAATTGTAAGACAGAGGTTAAAATATGGAATCTTTTCTTTAACCATATCAATCACAATTCACTTCAACTGAATTTAAAAATAACCATTCTATTTGCAAATCAAACTTGTCGGAGACAAGTTGATAGCCCCATGTCAACCTCTTAATCAATTTCAAGAGCTGGAAACTAGAAGGTAAAGCATATCATCTACTTGACTTAAGAAAAATACTAACATCAAGAAACAGAAAACGAAAAAAATTAAATAATAGTTGCAGAGAACATAAAATGTGATGATCTGACCTTGAAAGGGAGTGTTAAAGTGGCAGTGAATCGAGCACAGTAGCAAACATAGAGCAATCAATGGAGCACCCCACTAACAAAGGCCACTAGTCAAGCAAGAAATCACTCAATACCCAAAAAAAATAACACCATTAAAATTATTATAGGTACATATATTAACATATATAGATGTTTATATAAAATTAATAAAATGAATGCATGCTAAAATAATCCCTCGTAATCAGCTCTATAGATATCCCCATTAGCAAGAACCTTAGAATAAAATTCCTTGGCAATTGCTTCATGCTTGGGATCAGTTGTCCGAATGAATTTGTCATAAGCAATTTCTAACTGTCATCGAGAAAACATAAAACGCTATAACATTTACAACAATTAATAAGCAGAAAGATAAAAATTGTCAGATAGAGAAAAAATCACATCTTTCCAAAGTATCTTGTAAGCTTGAGATATGACATCACAATGCTCACTTGGACTGGAGCCACGGTGAGCTGCAGCAGTAGCAATCTTCTCTCCATGCTTATCCGTTCCAGTGACAAATATAACTTTCTTTCCTAAAAGCCTCTGCCAATTAATATACACCCAATAAGAAATAGTGCTTCTAAAAACACAGCAGAGCAACCACACTAGTTTGGATAAATAGGGTCTCTCTGTATTCCATGTTTAGCTCCAAAAAACTAAAGTTTGAACCAATTAAACTCGATACCATAAGCAATCTAACAAATATCATTCAATCCATTCACATCTATCCATCCAATTAAGCTTGTCAAGCATAAAAATTTATTCAACCAAAATAACGAACTAACCTGAAATCGAGCAATGGCGTCCGCAGCATGGTGGTATAGGCACTACCCGTATGAGGAGGGGCATTCACGTAATAAGGAGGAGTTGTGAGGACAAATGTTTCTGCTTCGCCATTTTTTGCAGGGTTGTGAATTTTACTATCAGGAATTACGTATGTGCAAAACAGATACTTTCTTGATTTAGAAGAAGAAAATAAGAGATTTTGAGGGAAACAGAGACCGTAATTGAACTGGGCACTTCTTATTAATTTTGTACTAATAGAATACAAAGGGTTTAAGAGGGAATGGTTTATTCTTGCCGCCATTATTTTTCTCCTTCATTTAACTACTGGGTTTCTCCCTTCACTGTCTTCTTCCAATTTCACAATCCCAAATGAAAATTCTGGACAATGGTTGGAGATGCGATTATTGGCTCTACTGAAATTGAATCAAAGATTCGATAGGAAGAAAATTAGAAATAAAGAGATATTTAACTGGTATCAAAAGAGAAGGGTTTTTTCAATTTCTCACCTATAATCACCAACACAGCGCCGAACCAAACAAAATTAAATCCATATTTTGCAAAACCAAGAAAAATGATGCAGCTAGGACCAAGAAAATCGAGAGCAATCTTCTATTACGTTTGCATTTTTTTGCAGAAAGAAAATGGAGCGGCATGTTTCTTCATCTTCTGTGTTTGGGAGATAGAAAATCAAGAGCAATTCTATTAGGTTTAGTTTAGTTCACATAATTCTGTGTTTTATTTTGGAGGTAAAGATGAAGTCCCGCCAATTATTTTACACCAATAACCACCGAAATTTTAGTGTTTTAACTACCGTATTAATCCCCTCGTTATATAACAATAAAATTTAAGAACTAACGACCGAATTAATTTCTGTTCGTTATTTGTATATTTTAACGACCAGATTTTTAGTGTTTTAACCACCGGATTTAATCCCCTCGTTATATAACAATAAAATTTAAGAACTAACGACCGGATTAATTTCCCTTCGTTATTTGTATATTTTAACGACCGAATTTTTATCCCTTCATTAAATTTTGGTCATTAAAAGTCAATTTTCTTGTAGTGTCATCCGTAGATAGCGATGCGTCGAGTCGCTGACAAGACTACCAAACGCAGGAAATGTCCTCCTCGTGAATTGAAAGGATTTAGAATATTTTGGAAGTTAATGGTTCGAAGGATAATGCTCCAAGAGACTGAGACTACCTTGGAAGAAGCACTTAAAGATAGTGCCCCGAAAATACTAAAAATGCCTTGAAGAAAGGATTTAAAGATAATGCCTCTAAGGGCTCACATGATTTCAACTTGTGGGGTCTTCATCTTGACTTCATCTTGTCGAAGCTGTCCCTCGGTTCGGCCTTTTCCTACAAAGTCATTGGCACAAATGTATATACAAAAGATTGTGTGTACAAGTGTAAATGGTCTTATGCAGATGCTTGCTAAAGAATGGTATGGAATGCATGCAAAAATAGATAGACCACGTCCTAGGTGATTAGGGGTCTATTGAGGATATGTCTTGGCTGCTCGCCTTGTACGATGCCCCCTGAGGATCTAGAGGTATCATCTTGGCTTATGGACACTGACCCACAAACCTTTCAAAGAGAACTGACCCGTGTGCATCTTTGCCTCTCGGTCAATGATCATACGCCTAGGATTTTGACTCATGTCTCGAATCATGCATTACCTGACTGAAGGAAGATCACCTGAAGCAACGTCGCCTTATCGCTCCAGACATCAAAAGTCATTGTTTTAAAAGTAGTGCATCCCTTGTGGATTTTCACACTAGCTTTTCTTTATGGAAAATGCGTCCCTTGGGGGATTTTCACATAACCCTTTGCCTAATTTTTGCCTGGAATGGACCCAACCCAATCCAGCTGCTTTTATTTATTTTATTTTTTTGTAGGGCAGACTGCCTATTTTCAGGTTTTCACCCTGCCCTTTGACCTAACTTTTGCTTAGAGAACTAGTTACGATTTTCAATTCTAACGGCCCTTTTTTTTCTTTGATGCGGCTACAAGAGAAGTGAAGGCTATTATCAGAACCTCCCTTAAGGATGACTAGCACAATTTGCTTAGACACCTTTCGATGAAAATGATTAGACAATAGTCATTAGATAAGTGAACAATATATTTCTTTTTAAGACATAACTAAAAACCAATGAAAATGCAAACTGAATTCTTTTATTCATTGCAAAATTGTGTACATCTCTATATGATTTCATCATACATGATCCTCATTAGACAAGAATTCAAAAGCACATGACTACCCCTTATCTCGGAATAGATCTTGTATGCATCAAACTCCTGTTATCAATCGTCCCTCTCGGGTTTTCTCGATTGAATATTTTCTCTTGACCCTTAATTTTTGCCCAGGATGCCTTTTTTCGGTTTTCACCCTGACAGGGCCCCTAATTTTAGCAAGGCAGCCTTTATTCTCTTATTTTGATTTTTGGTCTTTAGCCATAAAACCTTTTTAGTCTATCAACATTGATCGGGTCTTTACATTCATTCCCATCGCTGTTTGCTAAAATCGCTGCTCCCTTTATTAGTAATATTTTCAGCATGAACGGACCTTCCCAAGTTAGCCTGAATTTTCCTCGTATGTCTGGCACCCCTGGCCTCATCATCTTAAAGACCAAATCCCCTTCCTTCAATTGGTGCTTTCGTACCTTCTTGCCAAACAACTGAGCTAGCCTCTTCTGGTAAACCTGATTGTGATAATATGCCCGCAAGCTATCTTCTTCCAACAAATTCAACTACAATAATCGTTGTTGTGCCCATTCTGCTTCTGGAATCTCGGCTTCTATAACTACCCTTAAGGATTTTAGCTCAATTTCAACTGGCAAAACTGCTTCAGTCCCATATACCAGAGAGAATGGTGTCGCTCCCGTAGAGGTTCTGACTGTGGTTCTATAACCCCAAAGTACAAAAGGTAGCTTTTCTGCCCAGTCTTTATAGCTCTGAACCATCTTGGCCAGTATTCTTTTAACATTCTTATTCGCTGCTTCAACCGCGCCATTAGCCTCAGGTCGGTAAGGAGAAGACTTATGATGCTGGATTCCATATTTCTGAAGCATCTGTTTAGTTTATGTCAAGAATTGTACCACATTATCAGACACAATGTGGTGTGGGAGGCCATATCTGCATATCAAATTCTGTTGGATGAACTTAGCCATGTCCCGAGCATCGACCTTCTTAAAAGATTCAGCTTCAACCCATTTAGTGAAGTAATCAATGGTGACTATAATGAACCTGTGCCCATTAGAAGTTGTAGGACGTATCTCGCCTATGATATTTACTCCCCAAGCTGCAAATGGCCATGGAGATGTCAAATTATGTAACTCTGAAATTAGCACATGCCTCAAATTCGTGTACTGCTGGCATAACTGGCATTGCTTCACATATTTTGAACAATCCATATCCATTGTGAGCCAATAGAATCCTTGGCGCATGATCTTCTTTGCTAAGGCTAAGCCATTCATGTGAGCTCCACAGACACCAGCATGAACCTCTTTCATAACTCTTTCAGCTTTTTTCTCCGCCAAACATCTTAATTGGATACCATCAGCTTGCCTCTTATACAAAGTGCCATTTACACTGATGAACTGAGTGTTTCTAATCATTAATTGGTCTTTCTTAGTGGCTTCTTCTAGAAAAACCGACCTTTCCAAATAATTCTGAATGTCATAATACCAAGGGTTTCCATCGGTGACCTCAACATCCATCACTTGCTCAGTTTCAAAATAAGGCTTTTTCAAACTATAGATTAGCACGGGTCTCATAGCAACCCCTATTGGATTATCCCACATGGACACTAAAGTCGCAAGAGCATCAGCCAATTGATTTTTATCCCTGGGGACGAACTGAAAGGTGCAAGTTTCAAACTGGCTATTCAACATTCTCAAGTGCTTCACGTAAGGCAATATCCTCTCTTCCTTAATTGACCATTCCCCTTTGATTTGGTGGATTGCTAAGGACGAATCTCCGAAAACTTCTGTGGTCTTTGACCCTAGAGCAAGCAGTGCTTCTAATCCGAAGATGCAAGCCTCATATTTCGCTTCATTATTGGTCGCCTTGTACCTCAACTTCTTGGCTAATGGCAGCTTTTCACCATCCGGGATCGTAAGAATAATCCCTGCTCCTGCCCCTTTACTGTTAATTGCCCCATCGAAGAACAACTGCCACCCTTGTACTGCTATGGCCGTGACATCTTCATGTGGGAAATTGTATTCGAACTGGTCTCCCTTAATAGGATGCTCAACCAAGAACTCAGCTACATCTCTTCCTTTAATGGTTTTCCTGGTGATGTATTCAATATCGAACTCTTGCAATAGTAATAACCATCTTCCCATTTTTCCTAGTAGAGAGGGCACTTCTTAAAGGTACTTAAGCGGGTTATGCTTGGCAATCGCCTGTACACTGAAGGAGTGAAAGTAGTGTCACAATTTTTTAGAGGCCCAGATTACTGCTAAACAAATCTTTTCCACTTCAACATATTTGGCTTCATATGGTAGAAATTTCTTGCTAAGGTAGTAAATAGCAAACTCCACCCCAAAGTCATCTTCCTGGGCCATCATGGCACCCACTGAATTATCTTCTACTGCCAGATACAGGATTAGTGGCTTGGCACGATGTGGTGGTCTTAAGACTGGCGAATTTAGGAGATAATCCTTAATAGTATCAAAAGCTAATTAACAATCGTTATTCCACACCACCGGCTGATTCTTCCTGAGAAACTTGAAGATGGGCTCACATGCTAAAGCTAGCTTGGCGATAAACCAGCTAATGTACTGAAGTTTTCCCAGGAAACTTCTAACTTCCTTTTCTTTCTGAGGTACCGGCATCTCTCTAATGGCTCTGACCTTATCAGGATCTACTTCAATTCCTCTCTGGCTTACCACATGGCCCAATAGCTTACGCGAGGTAACCCCAAAGATGCACTTCTTGGGATTGAAGCGCAGATTGTACGTATAGATCCTTTGAAAGAACTTTTCCAAAGCCTCAAAGTGACCTTCTCTAGTAGCTGACTTGATCATCATATCATCAACATACACCTCCACTTCTTTATGGATCAAGTCATTGAGAACTCTGGTTGCCATTCTCTGATAGGTTGCTCCTGCATTCTTTAATCCGAAAGGCATAACCCAATAAGCAAATGTATCCCATTCAGTTATGAAAGCTGTCTTGATTCGATCCGCAATGCTGTTGAGGATTTGATTGTACCCTGTGTACCCATCTATGAAGCTATACATCATACAAGCACCAGCACTATCTACCAGCACATCAATATGAGGCAGAGGGAAATCTGCCTTCAAATAGGCTTTGTTTAGGTCCCGATAGTCCACACATACTTGAACCTTTCCATCCTTTTTGGCCACATGAACTACATTAGCTAACCAGGTCGGGTATTAAACCTCTATTAGGAACTTAGCCTCAATCTGCTTATGGATCTCTTCTTTTACCTTCTGCGCCCATTCTGGTCTAAGTCTTCTGAGTTTTTGCTTGACTGGTTTAGACTCTGGGTAAATTGGGATGGCATGTTCAGCGACATCTCGATTAATTCCCGGCATGTCCTCGTAGGCCCAGGTAAAGACTTTTTCATATTTTTTTAAAATTCTCTCAAATTTTAACTTCTCTTCAGAAGTTATGTCTAATGCTATCAAAATTTCCTTTGGGTTCTCCAAAGTTCCGAGATTAAATACAGTTGTGCTAGTTGAGTTAATGTCAAAAATGAATGCATAATGTTTATGATTATGAGAAATGAAATCATCAGAAACATCACACAAGTAAGCAAAGTTATTCATCTCATTAATATAATCAGAAACATTAACATCGTCATCATTGAAAAGTTCTGGCATAAAAAGACTATCTAAGTAACTATTGTCTTTATCTTCTGCCGACGCCGATGTTGCAGCCGACTGTGCCTTGGCTTCTTGGCTTAGTGGAGGCTTTTCAACTACCTCCGATGAAATCTTCAAATCTTTAATCTTTAAATCTGACTCTGCCATCTTCTCTTTTCCCTTCAACCTAGTGGCTAACAGCGTATGAGTGACAATCTCCTCGGGCCCATCCCTGTCCCAGAAACTACACTGAGTTATAATCTCTTCATCCCAGAAGTCCTCTGCAGATTTGATAACTCCAACCTCCCAGTCGAAGATATCATTAAAGATTTTAAAACACGGAATGATCTTTCCATCCACCCACTGAGGCTCTTCTTCTCCAGTATAAGCACAGACAGAGGATGCTGGAACAAAACTCTCTAAAATATGAGGGATCATCTCTGACACTTTCTTCTTGCCATGCTCTCTTTTGTACCCCAAACCCTTCCGATCTTTCCATCCACCCACTAAGGCTCTTCTTCTCCAGTATAAGCACAGACCGAGGATGCTGGAACAAAACTCTCTAAAATGTGGGGGATCATCTCTGACACTTTCTTCTTGCCATGCTCTCCTTTGTACCCCAAACCCTTCCAATCTTTCTGGCCTTATGTAGTGATAGCAAACTGCAGCCCTTGTAAATTTTTGCCCAAACCAGCCCCTGGGAGAAAGTGTATCTTCTTCATCATATTCACCACTTGAGGGCTACCCGCTGAACCCTGCTCTTCTCCTATCACTGATATGTGAAAGCCACTGAATGGCTGGTTAGAAATCCCCAAGGCAGACAATTGGTTTTCTCTCGCCGCTTTAATAGTCACCACCTCTCATTTATGAGGTATCTTGATCGTCTGGTGTAGGGTAGACGGCACTCCTCCCAATTTGTGGAACAATGGCCTTCCAAGTAGAGCTGAAAAATTCGCTGGGATAGGCAAGACCACAAATTCTGTCTTTGTCTCAATAGGCCCAGTCCTGACCAGAGCTCTAAATGTTCCCGATACTTGTTTTCGAGATTTGTTATAGGCTATAATGGTTAAATCAGACTTGCTCAACATATTTTCATTTAGCCCAAACGCCTGCAGTGCCACCAAAGGACAGACATTTATGGATGAACCATCATTAACCATAACACAAGCGGTGTGCTTATCATTAATTTGTACCTTGATGTACAGCGGCCGGTTGTGATTGCGGCCCTTAACTGGTAGGTCAGCATCAGAATACACCAATCTCTCTCCTGATCCCCCTTTGACAAAATGTAGTAGCTCGGATGGAGAAATTATGGTGGCCACAGTAGATTCACTTAAAGCCTCAACCAACTTCTGTCTGTGGGAAGGGGACTGTCTTAAAAGGTCCCAAATAGATATCTAAGCCGTGGTCTTTTTCAACTGCTTTACTATGGGATCTTCTTTCGGCTCTTTCTCTGCAGGTGCTTGCACCGGGTCCTGCGACTTCTCAACCTTTGGGACCACTCTTTCACTTCTTGTTACAGCCCTAACTCTTTCCTCCTCATCTAAATCCCACGGATCCATGAACTTTCCATCTTTCTCCTTTTTATCTTCTTCTCCACTCTCACTAGTGGACCAACAGTCTATCGCCGCCACGGGCATCCCTTGTTCACTTGCCTCAAGGCGAGTGATAGCGACATATTCATTACCATATAAGTCCTGCAAGACATACCACTCAGGTAGACTTGACCCAATCATAAAGACAAGTGGTGGCATAGCATTGTAGTTGGACTTCTTCTTGCTCTCTCTCTCCATTCAGGATTAGTGATCTGCTTACTATTGATCAGATCCTAAATCTGGTGCCTCAGCCTCATGCAATTGTCTATCAAATGCCCAGTATATTGGTGAAAGGCACAGTATTCGTT
The DNA here is from genome assembly GCA_947683425.1 of Excoecaria cochinchinensis. Taxonomy (NCBI): domain Eukaryota; kingdom Viridiplantae; phylum Streptophyta; class Magnoliopsida; order Malpighiales; family Euphorbiaceae; genus Excoecaria; species Excoecaria cochinchinensis. The sequence continues at coordinate 15,563,679 of CANTUQ010000121.1, read as the reverse complement.
CTCTTTATGCCTCGGCTACTCTTGGGTCCTAACTGGCCTGGGTGGCAGGGGTTATAGCTTTCCCTCTTTTATCAATCTCTTTAATACCCATGACAAAGGTCGACCCAAATTTGAGAAATATATCTTATTTACACCTGTTGCCGACACCTCAGCTATCTTCCCACTTCTATTGCCACTGCTGGAACTAGCCGACTTGGTTGCCCCTTGATTAGTATAGCCCTTCTTGGCATAAGCCTCACTACTTGCCCTCCTAGCCATGTATTTACCCTCTGCCTCTATGGCGATGTCCTTCAAGGACTCCCAGTCCTTCAACCCTTTTATTTTTAGTCCATCTCTCAGGTAGGGGCTAGCATTCCGAATGACCAATCGAATCTGATCAGGAGTATCAGGTTTGCGCTTTATCTCAATAACTCGGTTCCTCCATCAAGTGAGGTACTCATGAAAAGACTCCCCAGCCTTCTGCTATAGCAGCTCTAAATCCTTTAACGTGACCTCCATCCGGGTACTACAATCATATTGCTTTAGAACTCTTCTGTCAATAAGTCCCAGTCTTCCTTGGACCTTCTATTTAGCCCATGGTACCAGTCAACGGTAGCCCCTGTGAGACTTAGGCAAAAGTATTCTATCTTATGCTTCCTTGTCAGAGTTATTCCCTTCATGACCAGTAAATACTGCTTGATGTACGTAACAAGGTCAGAAGTGCCATCAAACTTGGGAATGGCAGGCATCTTGAAGTTCTGAGGGATCAGATAATCATTGTCCAGCTCCCGATCCTCAGAGTTCATTCCCCTTCCTACCATCAACATCCTCGTCATGGCTTCAAACTTCTCATCCATCTTTTTCCACATCGCATCCTCCAGCTTGGGTAACTTTCCCTTTGCTACCATCTGTTCCTCTTGCTCCTCCCATAAGTTGATCTCAGATTTAGGGCCTTCTCTGCGCTCAACATATGTTAGCGCTCTTGGTTCAATAGCAAGTGGATCAACTATCGCTGGGGGATCTTCTCTTACAGCCCCTTGTTCATCTTACCCCCTAATTGGAGCAGTAGCTTGTGGCCCAGCAAGTGGGGCTAGGGTAGTAGCCAGGTTGCCCATCATCGCCATCATTCTAGCCTCAAACTCTTCCATTTTCCTCCTTACCTCTTCAGCAATCATTACACGGGTTGCATCAGACCCACTTGATTGGTTAGTCATACTTATCTCAGCTGATGACTCGAAAGACAATATCTCACTACCTTCTGAAAGAGAATCTGAACTCTGATCTAACACTAGCTCTGGTAATCCAAAGAGTGGAATCCTTCTTAGCCGATCGTTAGGACTTCTAAACCACCTGGATGAATCTATGATGGCTGCAGAATACACCTCGTTAGGATGATGCATGATTAAAATGCAATGCATGGTCGTGCTGATGCATCATAGACAAACACATGCAAGCAGATATATCCTTCCAATCTTATCTCTCCCACACACGAGGTAGTGTAGTCTCTTTCCTAGGTGGACTTTATCCAAGGGTTACCAGAAAACCCATTGGACGCGTATGGTGCACGGTGAAAAGCCGGCAGCATAACATCTCTTGCCTAGTGTACATACATATGGGTTTTTATCCATTATGTATTTAAACACCTCAATTAAATTAAGATGGGCCCACTGAGGCATGAAAGCCTTTGATAAAAGACCATTTAATTTAACTAATTTTGTTCAATATATGATGGCCCACGTAGCAAGCACGGGATTACAGTACATTTCACCTAGTGAAAGGATTTATTGCCATTACATGAGCTCTGGTCAAAGGTAGTGATACTTTAGGGCTACCCAAGCATGGTCCCTGCCAACGGTTCTAGCTCATCATGAGCATAATGATCGATTGGGTCTCCATTTGATATACTATTAAGGTACGAGGCTTGGGCAGGTGATTATCCTTAACACTTTTCTATATTGAGTGAACGTAGAGTCATGCTTTGGGAATGCACCGGGGCTAGAAAAGGGACCAAACTAGTATAATCTAAGGCTCTAGCATGGATGCAATGCAGTTTCGAAAAAGGATGAAAATTTTTAGACTAAAACTCAATCGTAAATTTTAACTAAGGTACTTTCAAAGCTAAGTCTCGAGTATCTTTCCCAGAGGAGTCGCCACTGTGAGCGCGCCGAACCCCGAGGCACCCTGAACATCCACTTTTAGGGCGATCGAGAGAGGTTCCTAAAACTTGTAAGAAATTACAAATGCATCTATTTTGGGCAAAAAGGAGGTTTCTTGGAGTCGCCACCCAATAGAACATTGAGAAAGGTCATCTAGCCTCAGTGAGCCTAAAACAGCGCTGCTATGTCCATTTTGGGCAAGCCAGAGGTGTCTTGGAGACCCCACCCTAATAGAATATTAGGATGGTCTTCTCGCCTCGTGGAGTCTAGGACTATGCAAGTTGGGCCTTTTTCGGGACACAAAAGGTGTCTTGGAGGCCTCACCCCAATAGAACATTGAGATGGCCCTCTCGCCTCGTTGAGCCCAAGATCAGAGATGGTTCGGGACTTCCCATTTATTCATACCTTGGTTAAAGTTATAATTGAATTTTGAATTTAGCGTTTCACCCCATTTCTCATTCGATTTAATGCAATTTAATTAAAGCGCAGGTTGTCCATCCAAGGGAAGAGATAAATAAAAGCGTAAATAAAATAAAGCATATGAAAATAAATTACAACAAAACTAGGGGCGGAATACAACCCCCATTTGTAACTAAAATACAAATCATACATAAAACGGGCTATTTATCAAGGATGAGGACATTGGTCCTCGCATTCACTTTTAAAAAAAATGTGTTAAAGGTGATGGTTTATTTAGTTGTAAAAAAACTAGGACATTGGTCCCATTTTATTAGAAAAAATTCCAAGTTAATTTAATAAAAATATTTTTGTTATTTTCTTTTAAGCATGTCTAAAAATAAACGTATTACAAATTACAGGATAAAATAAATAAACCCAAAATAATGAAAAACAATAAAAATGACAAATTAACTCCTAAATGGTATCTTCAAATCTCTATGGGCTCCCACTTGCCATTGAAAAAAACTCATACATAAAAAATGAGTATTGAAATAAAAAACACAAATAAAAGTGATGTTAGTAACAAAAAATAAATTTAAACATACAACATAAAAAAAATTAAAACAAATAAAAATGCATCATGTATGACAAATCAATTAAATGACAAAATAAAAATAAATAACTCAACATAATAATTCAACATGCATAAAAAACACAAATGATAACAAGAATAAACTCACCATGCATGAAAACATAAATAATAATAAAAATGAAATTCAACATGCATACAAAGTATAAATGATAACAAGAATAAAACTCACCATGCATAAAAAGCATAAATAATAACAAAAATAAAATTCAACATGCATAAAAACATAAATAATAAAAAAATAATAACAATAATAAATAATACTAACAAAAAATAAAAATAATAATAGTAATAATATGTAATAATGATAATAATAATAATAATAATAATAATAATCACAATAGTAATAATAATAAAACAAAAGTAATAATGATATTAACAATAATAATAATAATAATAATAATAATAATAATAATAATAATAATAATAATAATAATAATAATAATAATAATAATAATAATAAACAATAATAATAAAGAAGAACAATCAAACAAGTAAAAATAGTAAGAAATAAAATAAACATAATAATAATAATAATAATAATAATAATAATAATAATAATAATAATAAAAGATGAAGAATCAAATTAAATATGCAAGAATAAAATAAAATAAACTAAGAACATCAAATTACATAACTAAACCATATAAACAATAAAAAAAACAACAAAAGATTTAAAAAAATCTACATGATGACTAATTAATTGTAAATAAAAATTAAATTAAAATTTGAATTAAAATTTGAGCCAAAAATGCTTACTCTCAAAAATTGATGTGATGAATGAAGGTAAGTGATTAATCTCTTTGTCTTGATTTGTAAGAATGATATTAGAAAAATAAAATATTGAAAAGAAATTTTATCTCAAGAATAAATAATTAATTTATTTATCTCAAGGTAAAAATTGTTAAATAAAAAGGAAAAAAATTCTCAAGAACAAAAATTGTTCTTTTTGTCTTAAGAATTAACTCAGGAAAATCTTTTAGAAAATTGAGAGAATTTGCTCTTGAAAAAAAAAGAAGAAGAAAATATTTTTTCCAAAGAAAACCCCCCCTAATTAGGGGTGAGCAAAAAAACCAATGGACTCGGTTATCCGAAAAAAAAATCCGAAATCGAACCGATAGACTGGTTAACCGATTGTAATAGACTGGTTAATGGTTAGTGTTTTGGAAAAATCGATATTAATGGACTAGTTAATGGTTTTTGACTCATGTGACTGGTTAACCGAACTGAAACCGAATTTTTAGTTAATTTATTAATTTTTTAATAATTTATAATAATTTATCCTAATTAAAGATGATCATGTACTTTTTTTCATTATACTAATTATTTTAAAGTTTTTAAGGTTTTTTAATTGGCTATTAGTAAGTATAACAATTTATTTGATTAAAAGTGATTATGGACCGGTTAATATATTTACTTATTAAATATTAATTTTTAAAAACAAATTTGCTTATATCCACCAAATATTTTTATTTTAACAACAATAATGTTATATTACAGTGAAAAATTTTTATTTTTTAAGTATCTTGAATATTTTAATTTTATTTATAAATGTATTTATAATTATAGTGGTTAACCGAAAAATATTGGGTAACCGATTCGAAAATCCAAAACCGATAGACTGGTTAACCGATGGTAATAGACTGGTTGATGGACTGGAATTTCAAAAAACCGATATTAATGGACTGGGGCTAATGGACCGATTAACCAACCATGCTCATCCCTACCCCTAATTCTCTCTCTAAAAATGATTTTATATCTCCTCAAAAAATCAGATTTTTAATGAAAAAAATTAACTCAATTTAATTTTCATAACCACAAAAAGCTGATAAATTTGAAAGGTTTAGAATCCAAAAAGTTTTAGAATTAAATTTTATGAAAAAAATGAAGAAAAAACATTAAAAATGAAGAAAAAAAAGGCCAAAATAGTTGTCGAGGACGCGCTGCCTCACCCCGACACTCCCAATTTTTTTTTTTAAGTTTCTAAAAAACTATAATTTCAAAACATACCCTTTTTGTTTCAAAATAATTTTTTAAAATATTTTTCAAATATATTTTTATTTATTTCTAATAAATCAATTTGACAAGAAAATTATCACTTCTAACTTTCATTTTTGCCTATAAATAGGCACACTTAATTTCATTATTGGATAATCCTGATCTAGACTGCTCCAGGATCCGGTGTCTACAGGTCCTTATTCTTTATATCCGATTCGTTAGGTTTTCGCTGGATGTTGCCAAGGCAAAACAGTAATAATGAGACAAAACAGTAAAGAAGGCAAATTGGTAAATAATGATAAGAACCACAAGTAAGGGCATAATAATAAATATAGTACATGAGAGAGATTTAATTGTAGTAACGGAAAAGGAAACTTTGAAAATAAAATTTATGAACACTTAATTAATTTATTAATACTAAATAATAAGTTGCGATTAGAATTAAAATTTGTGAATAAGTATGTTTAGTTGGATATCATTTAGTGAATTTAAATTTCGTATTTCTAAGATATGTTTAGTATACAATAATAGTATAAATTTTTAAGTGTGTACATGGAAAATATTAGTACGGTATCCACTACTAAGCATGAATTACTCAGTGCCTAGGTTGTTTACTGCACACAGTTACACCTTGAGCAGTTAGGAAAGGACAAAAAGGGACATATCACTCTATGCAAACTTGGAGCATTATTATAATGTTGAGATGTATTTATGTAAATGGCATGTGCATATATATATATGAACTTTTGTATCAAGAAGAATATCGTGTATATTATAAGGTTGTATTAAGATTGGTAGTGCGTTATGTGTGTTATGATGTGACATGTCATGTATGGCATTATGGTGTAATGATGTTTGGTACATAGAAGGATGAGTAGATATTTATATATCGAGTTTATTTGGTGCAGGAGGGATAGGAATATTATTGACACTTGGAAAAAAATAAGAAAAATTAAAATAATATGTATTACCAAATAGGCGAGAATAATATTAATGCAATCGAAATTAATTAAGCTGAATTTGTAATACTCATTACTCGCTTTCATATAATCTTTTTTTTTTTTTTTGATAAACGCTTTCATATAATCAAGTACAGGGTGTTACAATTTCAGTTGGTAAAAAATTATAAAAGAAGTCTAGGATCTAATTTTGTATTAGGAGAGAATTTTAATGCTCTTTTATCTTGTAATGAAAAATTAGGAGGTCTGCTTTATAATTACTTTAAACTTTCTTATTTTCAAGCTTTCATGGATGATGTGTCATTATGTGACTTGGGCTTTTTTAGTGCACCATTCACCTGGACCAACAAACATTCTTCCTTCAATATCCAAGAACGCCTGGATCGCATTTTTATCTCGCGAAATTGTTTTACTCATGGCTCAGTTTGTCATTTGAATTTATTATGGGATTATCGCCCTATCCTCTTACAACTCATTATATCGCCTAAAACCGAACGCTACTTTCACTTCGATAGTAGATGGCATCAAGAAGCTTAATCCTTTCAAATAATTCATAATAGTTGGAATTCTAACCAGTTTCTAATCACTCCTGATGCTTTATCTTCAAAACTTAAGAACAGTTTTCAGGCTCTAATAGTTTGGTCCTCTCAATCTCAACATAATGCTTTGCTCAATATCAAAAACATCTCAATAATAATCTGCCTGCCCTTCATTTTGCTCTGTTCTCTAATATAGACCTTATCAGATCCTTAGAGGCAGAGCTTCAACATGAAAACTATCGATAAGAGGAATTCTTGGGCTTAAAATCACGCCAGTCTTGGCTTCGATTTGGTGACTAAAATATTACCTACTTTCATGCAAAAACTATTACGATATACAAACATAATTCCATCCTAGGTTTTGGAAAACTCTCTAGGTGAATAAATCACTTCGAAAGTTGATATATCGTCAATTGTATTGCAAATTTTAATCAAATCTACTATTCTAAGGCTTCAGGTGACTGCAATTTATTCCTCCAGAGCATGCTTTCCAAAGTCTCTAATCCTATAAATGACCAACTTATTGCCCTTCTGACTGAAGATGAGTTTTCAGAGCAGTGAAATCCATCCACCCTACCAAAGCTCCTGGGCATGATGGCTTTACTAGTGTATTCTTCCAAAAATTCTAGTCCATTATCAAATAAGATATTCGCCAAGCAAAGTTGTCAAAACTTTTATTTTGGTTGCCACCCCAAGGATGTCAATCATGCCATAAGCTCCGTCATTCCAAAAATGGATGCATCGAGGACTTCGGGCAATTTTCGCGCCATTGGTTTATGCACTATCTTCTACAAGATCATTGCAAAAATCCTTATCCACATGCTACAACCCTTCCTTAACTCGCTTATTTCTTTATAGCAAAGTGCCTTTATCAAGGGTAGATCAATCTCTAATAATGTTCTCATAACTTATGAGTTCCTTCATCATCTCAAAAATAGAAGGATGGGGAAATAGGGATAAGCTGTTATGAAATTAGACATCTCTAAAGCATGTGAATGTGTTGAATGGGATTATTTGGAAGGAATCCTTTTGAAATTTACCTTCCCTCCTCCGTGGCTTGAGTGGATTATGACATGTGTTCACACCGTCGCATACTCTTTCAAAATAAATGGCTCAAGAAGTGGGCATCTCCAACATTCCCGAGGGCTCAGACAAGGGGATCCATTATCTTCATATCTCTTCATCATAGTCGCATAAGGTCTCTCTCATGCTTTAAATTTATCTTCTTTAGCTAGAACTCTATCTGGTGGTCGAGTATCTCCTCGTTCATCTTCTATCACTCATTTTCTCTTTGCTGATGACTATCTCTTTTTTTATAACACCAAGAAGCAGGAAGTGCAGGTCATCAGGGATATTCTTTCCTAATATATAACTGTCAGTGGTCAATCTATCAACTTTAGGAACTCTTCCATATTTTCTCTCGCAACACGTCAGTAGAGCATGTTGGAAACTGTAACTAAAGAGAACAACAAGAACAGAACAAACAGAGCAAAAGAAGGAAATACTGTGATCTTTTATTTCTATTCTGCTTGATGACAAAAACAAATGAGAAGTGCCTCTATATATAGGCAAATCAAAGTTCAAACTGATCCCAAAAAATCTGGAAACAAATCAACCCACTACTGTCATATTTATTTTCAACAGTAAAAAAATCTAGCTAAAATCAAGGAAACAGATTAACAAACTAGAGAAAGACCAATTCAACTTTGAATCATATTTCAACACTCCCCCTTGATTCAAAGTTATTAACTCCCATACGTTTTCTGAAATTCTCATGCTTTTCCAGTGGAAGTGCCTTTGTTAATATATCAGCAACTTGTTCTTTTGTATTGCAAGGCTTCAATGCAATTTCTCCATTTGTGACCAGGCTTCGAATGAAATGATAACGGACATCAATGTGTTTTGTTCTGCTGTGGTACACTTGATTCTTTGTCATTGCAATAGCAGATGTACTATCACAAAAAATCTCTGTTGCTCCAGCTTGCTTGTGATTAAAATCAGCAAGAATTCTTCTTAGCCAAATTGCTTGAGAAGCTGCTGCTGTTGCCGCAATGTATTCGGCTTCTGATGTTGATAAAGCTACCACCTCCTGCTTCTTTGAACTCCAAGAAATTGCTCCTGATCCAAGATTGAACAGAAAACCGGATGTGCTTTTCCTGTCATCAATTGAACCTGCATGATCACTATCAGTAAAACCTGTTAATCTGAAATTTGATACTTTGGTGTACCAAATTCCCAGCTCTGCCGTTCCTGCTACATATCTTAGAATCCTCTTTGCTGCTCCAAGATGAAATTTGCTTGGATTATGCATAAATCTGGACACAACTCCAACAGAGAAAGCGATATCTGGTCTAGTATGGGACAAATAATTCAAGCTTCCTACAAGGCTCCTAAAATATGTCTCATTTGCAAACTCAGCTCCATCTTCTCGACTTAACTTTTCATTCACATTAAAGGGTGTCCCTTCTACTTTGCAGTTCACCATGTTGAATTTCCTTAAAAGATCCATTGCATATTTTCTTTGTGAAATAAATATCCCATCACTGTTTTGTTTCACTTCAAGACCAAGAAAATAATGTAATAAGCCCAAATCTGTCATTTCAAAATTCTTCATCATGCAAGCCTTAAACTCAGAAACAATAAACTCATTTGAACCCATATAAATTATGTCATCAACATAAAGACATACCACCAAAAAATCATCTTTATCATTCTTCTTCAAATAAAGTGTAGGCTCATATTCACTTCTCTTAAAATTGTTCTCCTGAAAATAAGAATCAATTTTGAAGTACCATGCTCGCGGTGCTTGTTTTAAGCCATAAAGCGCCTTTTTTAACCTGAAAACTTTATCTTCACTGCCACTAACAACAAAACCTTCAGGCTGTAAGACATAAACTTCTTCCTCCAAATCACCATTTAAAAATACAGATTTAACATCAAATTGATAAACCGGCCAATTTAATTGAGCAGCTAAGGCTAGAAAAGTTCTCACCGTTTCAAAACGCGCAACAGGAGAAAAAGTTTCATAGAAATCGATACCTTGCTGCTGAGAATAACCTTTTACAACCAGCCTTGCCTTGTGCTTTTGAATGCTCCCATCTGCATGATACTTGGTTCTAAACACCCATTTGAGCCCAATAGCATTCTTTCCTTCTGGTAAGTCTACCAAATCCCAAGTTTGATTTTTTTGAATAGCCAACAACTCTTCTTCCATAGCTTTACACCATTCATTCTCTTTTGCAGCTTCTTCAAAGCTAATAGGATCTGAAACAAGCAAAGCAAATGTACAAGAAGCATAAATTTCCTGCAAGGATCTGAATTCTCTTGGAGGAATTTCACTTGATGAACTTGAAGATGATTCATTGCTTGTAGGAGCAGATGGGTTGCTGCTTGAGGTAGAATTTGCAGGTATTAGATCCACTGATGGTGCTATATTATCTTCCACTGCTTGCTGTCCATTTTCTTCATTCCAAGTCCAGCTTGATTTTTCATTAAAAACCACATCCCTGCTGATGGTGATCTTGCCATTGATAGGATTATAAAGCTTATATGCTTTGGATTGAGAACAATATCCAATAAAGACATTTTTCTCAGATTTTTCATCAAATTTACTAGAATGAGTTTTAACCAAAGCATAAGCTATACAACCAAAAACTTTTAAATGGCTTACCGTCGGTTTTCTACCTGTCCACGCCTCAAATGGAGTTTGATTGCGAACAGCTTTTGTAGGAGATACATTAAGAATGTAAACTGCTGTTGCAACAGCTTCTGCCCAAAAATAAGTAGGAAGATTTTGTGCTTGCATCATGCTTCTAGCCATTTCTACTGCAGTCCGATTCTTCCTTTCAGCTATGCCGTTCTGCTCTGGGGTGTATGGTGCAGTAAGTTCCCTGCAAATTCCATTTTCTTCACAAAAATCATTAAAATCGGTTGAGACAAATTCACCTCCTCTATCTGTTCGCAATGCCTTAATTAAAAGACCACTTTTTCTTTCCACAAGTGCTTTGAACTTCTTGAAATTGTCAAAAGCTTCAGATTTCCTTTCCAAAAAATAAACCCAGCTGTGACGACTGTAATCATCAGTAAGCAACAAAAAAAATCGACTACCACCAAGAGATTCAACATTCATAGGCCCACACAAATCTGCATGTACTAACTCAAGACACTTAGAGGCTCTCCAAGCTTGTCCTACTGGAAAATATTTTTTGCTTTGTTTCCCATAAACACAACCTTCACAAAAGCCAAGAGTTTCAAGTTTTGGTAAGCCGATAACCATTTGTTTTTGATTTAACAGCTTTAATCCATTAATATTCAGGTGCCCATACCTCAAATGCCACAATTTAGTCTCATTATCACCATTAACAACCATAGCATAGCTCTCAATCATTGACACTTCTAGAGGAAACATTTTATTTTTAGCCATTGGGACCCTTGCAATTATTTGCCTGGATTTTTTATCTTTAATAGTGCAACAACCATCATCAAATAAAATTGCATATCCACTAATCATCAATTGCCCAATGCTAAGCAGATTATGAGACAGACCAGGAACAAGCATCACATCTTGTAAAATCTTATCATTACCTTGATTGGTTTTAATGCTAATAGTACCTCTGCCTTCAACTTGAATCCTCTTGCTATCTCCTAGCATCACATCTGTCTTATTGGACTCATCGAGCTCCTTAAACATAGACTTTGCTCCACACATATGATTGGAACAGCCGCTATCCAAAAACCAAACATCGTTAGATTGCTCTTTCTCACAAAAAAGGGCCATGAACAACTTACTTTCTTCATCTGATTTCTCTACAAAGCTTGTTTGATTACTCTCATCCATCTGTTTTTGCCAGCAGTAAGCCTCTCTGTGACCTGGCTTTTTGCAGTAGTAACATTGAAAGCTCTTATTTTGCCTTTCATTGTTCAATCCGCCTCTGCCTCGACCTCTTCCACGGCCTCTTCCACGAAAGCTTCCTCGATCATTACCATGTTTAGCAGAGCTTTCAAGCATCTCCTCTTGACTAGACTCCCCCTTCACCTGAAAAGCTTTTTCCTCATTCTTTTCATGTGACCTGAGCAATCTTTCTTCATGAGCTTGCAAAGAACTCATTAGTTCATCAAAAGAATAATCTGAAAAATCATGGGCTTCTTCAATAGCAGCAACGACATGTTCAAATTTTGAAGTAAGACTCCTTAAAACTTTTGCAACAACAATTTCTTCTGATATATCTTCACCATATGATTTCATTTGATTAACAAGAGAAGAAACCCTAGATAAATAAGTTTGAACAGATTCGTTGCTTTTCATAGATAGAGTTTCAAATTCACGACGGTAAGTTTGCAATTTTACCGTAATTACCTTTGAGGAGCCTTGAAATTCCTTTTTTAAGATTTGCCAAGCCTGGGATGACGTTGTTGCTGCTGCAATTCTTGAAAAAATTGTTTCGTGGACAGATTGTTGAATGAAGAATAATGCTCTAGCATCCTTCCTTTTGGCTTCTTTCAATCTTTCTGCTTCCTCATCATCTGGATCTTCTAAATCTAAGAAACCAAATTCCACCAGCTCCCATAGGTCTTGAGACATGAAAAGAGTTTTCATTTTAATACTCCAAAATTCATATTTTTCACCCGTGAAAATTGGTATGAGTGGCTGTGTAGATGATGAAATAGTATTTGTTGCCATCTCTACGTAGCTCTTACGCTCCTCTCGTGTTTCCCTTTGGTGCCCAAAAATAAGTTTCACTCAATGCCCAATTAACCCAAGCCTTACACTTCTCTCGTAACTAAACCCAACCAGGCTCTGATACCACAATTGTTGGAAACTGTAACTAAAGAGAACAACAAGAACAGAACAAACAGAGCAAAAGAAGGAAATACTGTGATCTTTTATTTCTATTCTGCTTGATGACAAAAACAAACGAGAAGTGCCTCTATATATAGGCAAATCAAAGTTCAAACTGATCCCAAAAAATCTGGAAACAAATCAACCCACTACTGTCATATTTATTTTCAACAGTAAAAAAATCTAGCTAAAATCAAGGAAACAGATTAACAAACTAGAGAAAGACCAATTCAACTTTGAATCATATTTCAACAGAGCAACAAATGCTGACGTCAACTACTCCGATATGTCATGTACCGCTTCTCATGAAAAATATTTGGGCTTGCCAGCTATAATTCCTTCACCAAAGAAATCAGTGTTTCTAACTCTCACATCTTCCTTCATAATAAGTTCGCAAACTGGCAAAATATGTTCCTATCCTGATGAGGGAAAGATGTTTTAATTAAAGCTATGGCCTTGGCCATTTCCATCTATTCCGTGTCCTGTTTTCGTCTTCCAGAGGGGTTTTGCTACTAACTTACGAGTAAGATCCTCAATTTCTGGTGGGACGGTAATATGGAGAAAAGAGATCAACAATGGCTTCCTAAAAGCAAAATCTTTCCGAGAAAATGGGATAGAGGAACCGAGCTTCTTAATATCCAGGCTTTCAATCATACTCTTCTTGCAAAACAAAGTTGGAGGATCATTCAAAATCCAAATTCATTGCTACAAGTGTTCAAAGGCAAATATTTCTCTTGCCTTTCTTTCCTTGAAGCCGTACCCAAATCATCCGCCTCTTGGGGGTGGTAAAGCATCAAGTATCATCGATAGATTATTATTAATGGATCTCTTTGGAATATATCTAATGGTTTATCTTGTCATCTCTCTAATCTTTGCCAGCCAACGGCCCCTCCTTTCAAGCCACCATTCAAAATCCTTCAGTTCTTGCTGACAGTCTAGTTAGATCTCTAATCAATCATGCTTCTTCCACTTGGAACTCAATTTTGGTGAATCAATTGTTTATCCGTGAACATGCATCACTTATTTTATCCCTGCCCTATGGTAGAGCTGACCCGTTTCATTTGGCATTATACATCCAACTATGATTATACTGTTAAAACAAGATACTATGTGGCTCTCATCCTTTCTGATTCTCTTGAAACACAACCCCACCGCCTTTGATTAGTCTCCATTGGCGGCTTTTTTCATCTGATAACCGGACACTCCTCCTAAGAGTTCGGTTCGTCTCGCTCTTGAGCCCGGACGGCCGAGCTGACTAAAATCTCTCAATAAACAGCTCGGCACTATCCAAAAGCTCGAAAAGAGCTCTTCCTTGAGACCATCAGGATTGGTGGAATCCTCCATGGACTTTCAGTCCCTTGTAACGCGTTTTTTACGTGATTAATCTTATCCAGTCAGTAATTCAACCTTATCCAAACAGTAGTTGCCCTTATCTGATCAGAAAGTATTCTTATCTATTCAGAATCCGAGTCCTACTCCTGTTAGGACTTCTAGCTCCAGCTCCCAGCTCAAGCTCTAGTTGGAATACCTGTCCCACGCAGAAAAGAATTCCTACTCCAACACTGATTCCTGACTCAATAAAAGGGGGAATTCAGGTATGTTTTTTTTCTTGATTCTTTTTCAATTGACCATTAATATTATTGTCAATCTTCCTGACTTGACTGTCGGAGCATCCTTGATCGAAAATTTGACGAATTTTTTTTTGTTTTCAGGTGACTATTTCAAGCTGCCAGCTCAGAAATTTTGAACTGTCATCATCATCCATGCTGCTTTTTTCCTTGTGGTTGTAAATTATCTTAGTTTTTTTTCGCAACGATCCTATTTATGTGTGTGTTGTGGCAAAAAAGAGGAATCTCTAGAACATTTATTCTATCATTGTCATTCTTCCTTGCAAGCTTGGCATGTTAGCCCTTTCTTTTCCAATGGATGGCATCGGATCTATCATTCTCCTAAATATGGCAACATCTTCCATCAACTTCTCATAATTCCTCTCATTCGATCCCCCTTATACTAATGTATATGCTCTAGGAAATCTAAAAAGGGTAGAACAATTGTTTTTTAAAAAAAGTTCCCCTGATTTTACAGCTATATAGAAGCTTTGCCAGTAATACCTGAAGGAGTTCAAACAAGCAAATCAATTTCCAACTCCTACATCCTCAGCACTGCGCATCACTCCTTGGCAACCTCCTCATCATTGCATACTCTATATGTTAGAAGATAAACATGAATTAAATAATTATTATTATTGTGATTAAATATAGTATGTGAAAGGTTGTTTTCAATTCAATGTTTTTAATGTTTGTAGTATCTCTAGAGCCATCTATTTAATTTTCAGCTGTATATATTCATAGTTTGCTATTAATCCAAAATACAAAGTTTTCTTTGTCATCCACCAAGTCTCTATTTCTAACAAAGTGGTATCAGAGCTTAGTGTTTTGGTCCAACAATGATGAATGGAGTCATAGTTCCCTTCCAATTTTCAAAACTCACCAAAGAGAGTTATGATAATTGGTGTATTCGAATGAAAGCCTTACTTGGATCGCAAAATGTATGGGATGTGGTTGAGAAATGACTTGAACAGCTTGAAAATGAAGAGGTTTTGACACAAGTCCAGAGGGATGCTCTCCATAAAGCTCGAAAGAAAGACCAGCAAGCTTTGACTCTCATCCATATGTGTTTAGATGAAAACATGTTTGAAAAGATTTCAAGTGCTTCAGGTGCTAAAAAAAGCATGGGAAATTCTGTAGAATTCTTTCAAATGCAGTGATAAGGTGCTCAAAGTACGTCATCAAACATTGAGAGCTGAGTTCGAGTCTCTCAAGATGAAAAGCTCAGAATCAATTTCTTCATATTTTTCTAGAGTTCAGTCAGTTGTTAACCAACTCAGAAGATATGGAGAAACTTTACAAGATTCCCGTGTTGTTGAAAAGATTTTGCGGTCTTTAGATCCAAAATTTGAGTATATTCTTATAGCAATTGAAGAATCAAAGGATTTAGAATCAATATCTATTGATGAGTTGATGGGCTCATTGCAAGCTCGTGAAGAACGAATGATAGAGAAAGAGCCTCAATCTGATCAAGTTCTTCTTTCAAAATTGTCTTTAAAAGACAAGGATGAAAAGAAGGATTTTACTCAAAGAGGAAGAGGAAGAGGAAGAGGCAGATTTCATGGTCATGGACGTGGAAATTGTCAAGGCAGAGGAAGAGGAAGATTTGATAGAAACCCCACTTCATCTGCTAGGGATTGTTTAGCTTATGGTGAAATCAGCCAGACTCAAGAATTTCCTAAGATCTTGAGCCAAATTGCTATTATCCATTTTGGTTGTTTTCTTATCAGGATCTAGAATGAAAGGGACCATTTTATTTTTTTCTTAGTTTTTTTACAGTCTTTTTTGGGTCTTTTTTTCTAGACTTCTTAGATTTTTTTCAACCTCTATTCATACTCAACTACATTTAGCCTATTATTCACCAATTTTCCCACTTCATCTGCTAGGGATTACCCAGTTTTTAGTGAATTTCCAATAGCTCCGAGGAAGATTCAACAATTTGAGACAAAAAATGAGACTTGAGAAGAAAATGATAAAGGGCAAGCGACGAGCATATGAAAGAGATGTAAAATAGGGCAAAAGCACAATTCCCTTATTTATAGGGAAACAGTGGCCTCCCGTGCAAGATAAACACAGCTTTCAGAGAGTCCAGTTCATCTCCTCGCCACGTGTAAGCTTCTTTACAATCGATTGAAAAGTCACGCTGTCAAACAAGGGAACGTTATTAATGACACCATCAATGAGGCATCAGTCATTATGACAAACAGTTGTCCCATCAAGCACGTGAAATGTCATTTCCTCTGAAGAGTCAGACCTTCAAAACTTGGCCAAAAAAATGATGCCAAATAGCAAAAAAGTCACTAGGCTCATGATCCGATCGGATTACTTTGAGGGGGACAAATGATAACACATTATCTACTCTGGGCCCAAGTAAAGGCCAAGAGTTCTTTTATGAAAATGACTGATGTCCTGTTAGAAATGTCCAATCAATCCAATCTGGCTGACAAGGCCATTCTTTGATAGCTACTGACACACTCAATGGGATGTGGGTACTCCCATACTCTCTGTCCACCAACTACTCACTCGAGTACCTCTACAGGATAGTATTTTCTCTTTCTTCTACCTTATAAATAGCCTAGACCTTCAAGGGCTCTAGGTATTGAATATTGAGAACTCTCTCTACATGTACTTTCTCTCTTTAAAAACCTTTTGCTAACTTAAACTTCGGAGAGCCAATGCCTGATCTGATTGGGCTAGTCTTTCTTATAGGTCTAAAGTGACACCCAATCCAAGCTATCTTGCAGTTGATCTTGTTAAGCCACGTGGCATTCCTCATTTCAATATTCCCAGGACTATCATCTGGTGCTTTCGTTGAGAGTAATTCGAATAGATATGTTGGATCATTCATGATCTAAACCCAAGGGACAATCTAGTAATAGTTGACTAATATCTCGGGTTGAGAGAGAGTCCGATAAATCTCCTTTAAAATCTCCTACTACTAATCTCTTACCAATGTTTAATAGAGAACTCTTAGCACAGCTAGATTCTATTCCTGTAACAACTAGACACCTTAGGGCTATCCTGAGCGACTATACGAAATAAATCATGCATACAATTAAGAAAGGAAAGTGGCTTCCGCCCTCCAATGAAGGTTCAAAATTTAACAGTAGTAGAATTCAGAGCCCGAAAGGTGCGAGCTTGCGAATAAATGAGGGAGGAAGCAAAATAGGAACCCGATCGAAATTCCAAGAAATCGACAGGGGAAGAGGAAAAAAGAAGATAAAAGCGTGATGTTTATGACGCAACAAGGCGTTCTCCCCTAATTGAAGCTTACAATGATCTCAATTACATGTGCACCCCTACGATGAGACATGCCTCGACACAGCGATTTCCTTCAATGATGGTGGATGATGATCTGGGTCACATGCGTACACCTAAAAGAAGGCTCATGAAGAAGAGCAAAGGAGACACCAGTGATGGCTTGTTAGACAAAAACGAGCAATGGGTCTTGCAGGTAGTAAAGAAGTTTGGCATCGGCCACGCGAAAAGGCCTATTTTTTATGGGAATATAGTCAACCCCTTCAGCCGAGAGATTCGGGAAGTAAAGTTGTTGAGCGACATTAGGGAAATCAAAATGTCCAGATATAAAGGTAAATCCGATCCAAAATGCCATGTTTCTGAATTCCTAACATAGATACAATTGTATTCTTTAGATTATAGGGTATTCTGTAGGTTATTTCCTACTACTCTTTCAGGGGATGCTTTGGATTGGTTCCACGAACTACTCCCAGTGTCAATCCACTCTTTTAAGAAACTCTGAGACTTGTTTGTTACAAGATTCATTATGCAAATAAGGCCCCCCAAATCTATCAATGATTTTTGCAACCTGGTATAAAAAATTGATGAAAGTATAAGAGAGTACATCGATAGGTTTCAAGCCCTCACCTCTAAAATAAGGAACCTGCATCCCGAGATCACGGTAAATTCCTCGGCGAATGGGACCAAAAATATGCAGTTATTTGACTCTATTATTACTCGTCCTTCTATGAATTTTGCTGATCTTACGGAAAGAGCTAATCAATTCATCCAGTTGGATGATGCACGGAGGGCAAAAGGAAGGCTCCTATACTCCGATTGGATTCAACTGACCAAAAGGGAACAGAGAAGAAACATGAGTCTCGAAAAGGGCAGTTTATCGAAGACATCGAGAAAAAGAAAAGAATTTAAGCATGATAAATCAGAATGCTGTGCAAATAAGACCTTCACTCTACTTAACACTTCTCCAACTCAAGTTTTGATATGGATCAAGGAAAAGCATAACAACGTAACTGGCCAAAAAAGATCTCCGAACGATCTTACGCTTCGAGAGACAAGAGCAAATACTGCCAATTCCATAAAGATGTTAGCCATACAACAAATGAATGTAATGCGTTAAAAGAAGAGATAGAAAGACTTTTCCAAAAAGGCTCTCTCAAAAGGTTTGTAGGACCGATGCCGATGGATTCTTGCAAATCACACTGCGAAGGGAAAGGTCGCTCGGATTCAGATGATGACAATAATGAAAGAAAAAGGCCGAGAGATTCAAGTAAAGAAAAAGAATAGGAAGCTGAGAAAGAATAGGAAGCTGATAATAATGAAAAATGTGGTGCTTGTAAAGAAAAAGAATAAGAAGCTGAGAATGTGCGTTGACTTTACTAATCTAAACAAAGCTTGCCCAAATGATAGCTATCCTTAGCCTAGCATCGATCAATTGGTGGACTCCACAGCTTGTCATGCTATATACTCTTTGCTGGATGATTATACAGGGTATCATCAGATTTTGATGTGCCTACTAGATCAAGAAAAAATGAGCTTTATTACATATGAAGGAACCTTTTGTTACAAGGTGATGCCATTTGGGTTGAAAAACACAGGGGTAACCTATCAGCGCTTAATGAACAAGGTCTTTAAGGAACAGATCGGTGAAAATGTTGAAGTCTATGTTGATGACATGATAGTTAAGAGTAAAAGCCTTGAAGAACATGCAGCAAACCTGCAAAGAGTATTCACCACACTCAATCAATTTCAAATAAAATTGAATCACAAGAAATGCATTTTTGGAGTCCCCTCGGGAAAGTTCCTAGGTTTTATGGTATCAAAGAAGGGAATTGAAGCCAATCCAAAGAAGATCTAAGCCATTATGAACATGCAACCCCCGACCAATGTAAAAGACATTCAAAAGTTGAATGGACGAATAACTGCTCCAGGCAATTTTTTTTCTTTTTCAGCCAAGCGATGCATTCCATTTTTCAAAAATCTGAGAAAAAATGACACTTTCATATGGGGTGAAGATTATCAAAAAGCATTTGAAGAGTTGAAACAATTCTTGATGAATACACATTATTGAGATGACTAATTCAAGGGGAAAAGTTATATCTGTACCTATCTACTTCGGGGGAGGCAGTGGCAGCTGTTTTGGTTCGAGGGGAGGAAAGCCAACAGTTACTAATTTATTATGTTCGCCAAGTGCTGAGAGGGCTAGAGCTAAAAAAAAGTCCGACTGAGCAATTAATCATTGCCTTGGTAATGTGCACTAAAAAGCTAAGAAGCTACTTTGAAGTGCACACAGTCATAGTCCGATCGGACCAACGTCTAAGGAAAAGATTGCAGATGCTTATTCTAGAAGGCAAAATGGTGGGATAGGTGATCAAACTACAATTGTTCGATGTAAGGTATAAACCCAGAAATGCAATTAAAGCTCAAGCTTTTGCATATTTCATAGCATAATATACAGGAGAGAAGAAGGAGGAAGAACCTAAGAAGATGACATGGGTAATGATTGTGGCGAAGCTTCAAATAATCAGAGAGTAGGCATTGGCGTGGTAATTAACGGCCCTTTGCAAATAACTGTCAAGTATGCCGCCAGGCTAAGCTTCTAAGCCTCCAATAGCATAGCAGAATATGAAGCATTTCTCCAAGGTTTGAGCTTAATTAAAGCTCGTCGACCATAATATCTTTGAGTCAAGAGTAATTCACAATTGGTTACCAACCATGTGCTCGAAAACTTTGAAGCCAAAGGAGAGAGCATGAAAAGGTACTTGACCAAGGTCAAGGCAGAACTCAGCGAGCTTTGTAATGCTGGCATGGCCTAGAGTTTAGAAAAGGTATCAAGGGAGGAGACATGGCTTGTTGATATGCTCACCAAAACTACCGCTGCAGATGAGAAATCCATTGAAGAAGGCATGATGATTGCAGAGATGCTCAGATCTTCTCTTGATGAGTCTAAAGCAATGGAGATAGATCAAGAGGAGGATAAATAGATAACTCCAATCATTCGTTACCTACGATCGGGAGAATTACCTGATGATGAAGCTGAAGCTAGAAAAATCGTCAGGAAATCACTTAATTACTCCATAATTGGCGATGATGATTTGCACAAGAAGGCGTTCAGCCATCCTTTGCTTTGATGTGTCTCTAAAGAGGATGGAGATTACATCATAAGAGAAATTCATGAAGGGATTTGTGGTGCTCTTGAAGCCAGCAGAGCAATAGCAAGGAAAATCCTCCAAACTGGTTATTTTTCGCCTGATATTTTTAAAGATGCTCAAGAAAGGGTTAAAAAATGGCAATAGTGCCAGGTCCACGGTAAAATCATCAGACAACCCACGTCTGAACAACAATCGATTGGAGTTTCTTAACCATTTGATCAATGCGGATTGGACATCCTAGGTCCATTCCCACAAGGGAAATGACAGATGAAATTTTTGGTTATAGCTATTGACCACTTTTCCAAATGGATAAAGACTGAACCATTGGCCACTATAACAGTTGAAAGGGTAAAGAATTTCGTCTGGAAAGAAGTAATCTATAGATATGGCCTTACCAAAGTCTTCATCATAGATAATGGCAAGGAAATTAA
Source organism: Excoecaria cochinchinensis (assembly GCA_947683425.1). Lineage (NCBI taxonomy): Eukaryota > Viridiplantae > Streptophyta > Magnoliopsida > Malpighiales > Euphorbiaceae > Excoecaria > Excoecaria cochinchinensis. Next base: position 15,542,716 of record CANTUQ010000121.1, on the reverse strand, counting down.
CAGTGCCATCTTCAGATCCTTTTGCACCGACCTAAAAATCCATCTGAGATTTACATCAATCATGCACCCTCGAAGTAATGGCATGACTAAGTGTCTAACAGAACAATCCTTGAAGGATTGAAGAAGAGGTTCGGGGAGCAATTGGACTGAAGAACTATATAATATTCTATGGTCTTACCGAACATCATAAAGAGCTGAAACCCTGCATACGCCTTTCTCTCTGGTTTATGGATCCAAAGCAGTCATACCCGTAGAGATCAAGTTACCTTCCTATCGTTTAACTTTCTATTATGATCATGAAAATGAATATGAAAGAAGATAGGATCTTGATTTGGTTGAAGAAAGAAGGGAGGATGCTTATGTAAAGATCACGGCCTACAAACAGAGAATAGCCAAGTACTACAACAGTAAAGTAAGGCCAAGATCCTTCAGCAAAGGAGATTTGGTCCTCAGGAAAGCCGACATAGGATCAGGAAATGAAGGAGTCGGGAAACTCATGCCCAACTGGGAGGGACCTTACAAAATCTCAAAGGTCATAGGAAAAAGCACTTACAAGCTCAAGACACCAGATGAATCGGATATTCCAAGATCATGGAATACTGAAGCCTTGAAGAAAATATGGTATGATTGTAGACACCAGGTCCCGAGGCGGTCCAAGATCAGAATTTCCTGATGATGAAAATGATACTTGCCAGTAAGGTGTCAAGAATGATATTTTCCTTGTCGAGACCCTCATCGTTTTTTAAATAATAAATAAACAAATAAATATATATAAAAAATATTATCATAAAAAAATTAAATTATTAATTAAATTAATTTTAATAATATTATTAGAAAGTGTTATTTTTGATATTTTTTTTAAAAAAAAAGAGGGAAATTAAATTATTTAATTAATTTAATTGAAAAAGAAAAAAGGAGAATTTGAAAAAAAAAAGGAGAATCTAATCGCGCGGCCACTTTATAAGTGGCCATCACGTGGCCATTTATAAAGTGGCCGCGTCTCCTCCTGGGGTGTGCGCCCAATTTGCCCATTGTCGATCCAGTTTTTTCCTGCAAATTTCTGGTTTTCTCAGTCCATTTTTACCGTTCTTCTTTCACGTTTTTATGCTAATTTCGATCAACTAAAAAGGAAGACTATTTTTTCTCTTTCCATTTTGAGGGAAGACGAAAAATAAAAGAAAACTTTAGTCTTCACTCTAAAAAGGAAAAAAAAAAAAGAAAAAGGCAAAAAGAAGAACAGAGAGGTTTTGAAAAAATAGGAGAGTTTTCCCAAGTTAAAAACTTCATCTTCTTCTTCGATTTCTTCTTAAAAAAAATAATAAAATATTTTTAGGTCGGGAACTTCATTGAAGGCGAAGAAAAATCTATTTTCTTTGCCTTTACACTGTCCCAACAATATTATTTCAGTGTAATTCCTTTGGTTTTACAAATATTTTTTCTTTGATTTTCTACTAAATTCTCGACAAAGGGAAGCGAATCAACACACTTTTATTCGAATCTACCATTTCTGAGGATAAACACTTGGACCATTTTCATTTATATACTTTCATCTGTATATTATTTGTTGTTGTTAATATTTTTACCTTTTGCCATTAATTTCATGTTCTTTGTCTAATATTTTCCTTGGTTGGCTACTATTAATACCTTCATTTAGCCACTAATTCGTTTTTTGTGTGGTTTTATTTTTTGCCCATTGCTACCGCCAGTGTCTCTTTTCCTTGATTATTATTATTATTATTATTATTATTAGTATGCTGTTGTTCTTATTTGTTTAGTGATAATTATTATTATTGTTATTATTACTATTATTTGTCTTAAGCATTCATAATCATTTATATATTATATTATTTTTCTGTCACCACTTTTTCACGTTTATTGTTACTATTATTATTAGTATACATATATTTGCTGACAACTTGGCCAATACTATTTATTATTATTATTACGATTTTTATGTTTATATTCATTGTCATCATCCTGTTTATATTATTATTATTATTATTATTATTATTATTATTATTATTATTATTATTATTATTATTATCAGCATTATATTATTGTGTCCAATATTTATTTTGCCTTCACTTGATTAATCTTGTTTAAGAACTATTGTTAATATTCATTTTTCTGTCCGAGGATTAAAATTTGAGTCACATTGTATGTACACCCCCGTGACTCCCCAGATGGGTCGCGACGCGTAGAGGGACACGTCGGTTGGGTGAGATCCTTCTATACTCTTTCTCATGTTGTGTTTATTTGCAAATGAATATTTTATTTATGCACGCGTGGGATAAAAAATCACAAAAATATTTCTATAATTAAATTAGAATTTTTACTAATAAAATTGGGACCAATGTCCCTTTATTTAGCCAAGAAATGAAAAACATCACAAAATAAAACGAAGAGTTAGTTTTCTCCAAAATGGAATCACTCATCCCGGTTTTCAACTCAACAATCAAATGACTCTTCGAACCCTCTTTAAATAAACGCAAAGGAACCAATGTTCCTGAACCTTTGAACAAGTACGAAGGAACCAATGTTCCAACCCAAACGAATGTCCCGATTTATGTATGTTTTTCTTATGTTTGATTTTGTTTGATTCTTTAAATTTATGTTCATTTGCTTTTGGGCCCTTGTAATTAATTTTGGGGCAACATTATTTAATTTCTTTTTGGAGTTGTTTTTCTCCCCTATTTCTCTTGTAATTGTGTGCTTGGCGTGTTTACCGCTTTCTTTTATCGCTTTCATTTATTGCTTTATCTATAGCTTTCCTTTATCGCTTTTTGAATGCTTGTAGTGCGCTTTATTTAAACGCATAAATCGTGTGAGATAAGAGATAGAATTTTTGAAAGTTAAAAACTCATTTATAATTAACCAAAGCATAAACAAGAGTGAAGTTCCAAACACCAATCTCTGATCTAGACCAATAAGAGGTTAGAGACTTTTCCCAATTTCTTTTAAATTGGGTGGTGATTCCATGATACCTCAAAGGTGCCTAAAGGCATCGTGGGGCTAGATCTTCCTTTCTAATGTTCTATTGGGAATGAAGCATCCAAGATGTCTCATGACGCCCATGATCAAAAAGATGCGAATCAATCCCTCGAATCCTAAAAAAGCGAGGGCCCTTGCTGGGTTCCGGCGCGCGTCACAGTGGCGACTCCATTGGGAATATCATTTGAGACTTCGCTCTGAAAGTGTTTTGGTTAAGATTTATAATTGAGCTTTTAAAACTTAAAATTCTATCTCTTTTCGAAATTGCATTACATCATTTTAAGGCCTTAGAACTATGTTAGTTGGTCCCCTATCTACCCCGGCGTATTCCCGAAGCACGACCCTACTTTCACTCATTATAGGGAAGTGTTAAGGATAATCACCAGCCCAAGCCTCGTACTATTAAATGTATATCAAATGGAGACCTAATCCATCGCTATGCTCGTGATGAGCTAGACCCATTGGCAGGGACCATGCTTGGGTAGACCTAAAAAATCACCATCGACCAAAACCCATGTAATGACAAATAGAAACTTTCACTAGGTGGTATGCCCCTTAATACGATGCTTGTGATGTGGGCCGTCACGTATTAAATAAAATCAAGCAAATCAAGTGGTTCTTTATCAAAGGCTTTCATGCCCCGGTAAGCCCACCTTAACTTAATTGAATTGTCCAAATACGTAATGGCCAAAACCCATAGAATGCGCATTAGATTAAGAGTGTTATGCTGCCGGTTTTCCACCATGCACCATACGGTCAGATGAATCCCACTTAGGAAAGAGACCGCACGACCCCGTGTGTGGGAGTGATAAGGTGGAAAGGATCTATCTGCTTGCATGTGGTTGTTGATACTGCACAACATGCTCGCGCATCGCATGTCATTCATGCATGTTAATAAAATAAATACATATATATATAAATAATATATTTTATCTCATGATATGTGTGTATGTATCTTTCTGTCTGCATGTTATTTTTCACATGTGCATATCTTCCTGCGTATAATCTCATGCTGTGTGTGTATATATCTTTCCATCTGCATATTATTTTTTCACGTGTACATATCATCCTGCGTGTAATTTCTTCCATGCATCCCATCGTATTGTGGTAATCCATTAATCTCGCACTCATCAAAGACCATTTGCATGGCACAACCATGCATTGTATATGTCATCCATGCATCATTCTAACAATTTAAGCTTTTCAGCCATCATAAATTCATCCAAGTGGACTAGGGGTTCTAAAGGTCGACTAGCGAGGACGGACTCGCCCTTTGGATTGCTAGAATTAGTGCCTTTTTGGGATTCTGATTCACTCTCGACGACCAGTGAATCATCTTCAATGGCAGAAGAGACCGAAGCTCCAACCACTCAAGACCTTACCAAGAGACTAGAGGATTTTGAGCGAAGGGTGTTGGAAATGATGAGCGCAGTGGCCGAAAAGATTGCCCCTCCTCCGACCGCACAACCGCCTGTTGCCCCACAACCACCGGTAATCCCTCCTCGGGGGCAAGTTGAGCTTCTTGTCGGCGAAGGGGCCCCAATTATAGGTAATGCTGTTCACCAACCTATCGACGAGCCTAAAGTTGCTGCTGTGCCCATTGAGCCGAGAAGGGCAAGAGTCCCTGATCCCAATGAGGATTTTCTGATGGAAGAAGAGGTCGAGGAGATAGCAGCCCATCAAGCCGTGAGGGTTAGAGCACCCAGGGGAGAAGACAAGGCTTTGAGAGGTATAAGACAGCAAATTGAAGCAATCACCCGCATGTTGACAGCTGGTAAGGGAATCAACCCCGAGGACAGAGATTTAGGGGATAAGAAGCTGCTGCCCCAAAGGTTTAGGATGCTTGAGCTGCCGAAGTTCAACAGAACATCGGACCCATCTACACACATCAAGCAATACACCCTGGTGATGAAGGACACGGGGCTGACTAAGAGGCAAAAAGTGGACTATTTCTGTCTCAGTCTAGCGAGTCCGGCAGTAGACTGGTATTATGGGCTGGATAGGAGATCCAAAGAGGACTGGGACCTTCTGACTGACGAATTCATGAAGCAGTATGACTGCAGTACCAAAATAGAGGTCACCTTGAAGGACCTCGAGCTTCTACAGCACAGGAGTGACGAGTCATTTCACGAATACCTCACCAGGTGGAGGAATAGGGTTATGGAAATGAAGCGAAAACCTGACACAGCTGATCAGATCAGGCTATTCATCAAGAACTCATGCCCTTACTTGAGGGACTTGCTCAGCTTCAAAGGGCTCAAAGATTGGGAGTTGCTTAAAGACATCGCTGTAGAGGTTGAGGCGGCTTACCTGGCGAGGAAAGCCAGCTAAAATAACTTCACTGGGAGGAACTTTGGGAACCAGTCGCGGTACAGATCAGGCGGAGCTGGAAGCAGCAATGGTAGAAATGGTAAGACAGCCGAGGTTTCAGCCACCGGAGCAGAACAGGGCCAGCGGTACTTTTCTAATTTGGGTTGACCTCTGTCCTGGGTGCTGGAGAGACTAATGAAGGAGGGCAAGTTGCAACCATTGCCACCCAGACCAGCCTTAAGTCAGGGACAGCCGGGGCATAAGAGTGATCAATACTGAGCCTATCATCAACACATTAGGCATCTAACAGACCATTGTCGAATCTTGAGGGGCAAGATCCAATACCTCATTAACTCAAAACAGATCACGGACCCTGAAAAGAGAGAGAAGAAGAAGAAGATGAGTTACAATGCAGTTCCCTCGCCATGAGTTTGATCAGTTCTGGCAAGATGAGTACGCTGCTGCCACTCGTCAGAAGTGCTACATGAAGACTATGTTTTTTAGACGCTTTATTTCTTTTTAATTTAAGAACTCTTTATGACAATGAAATTATTTTAATATGATGAACATTTCTGTTTATTTGTATGATATTTTTAATGATTTCATTTCCTATGATCACGATACATTCATTCATTTTGACATTAACCCAATTAATACAACTCCATCTGATCTCGAAACTTTGGGGAGTCCAAACAAAATCTTGATAGCATCTGATATAACTCTTGAAGAGAGGACAATTTTGAGAGATATATAAAATAAAATAAAAAAGAGCCTTTGCCTGGACCTGGGATGACATGCTGGAAATCAACAAGGACGTTCTTGAGATCATGCTACGTGTCAACATGACGACTAACCGAATTTTGAAAGCCATTCATTTGCATCCACGACATCTAGGATGCATATGGTGCTGCCAAACAAAATCAAACTTCAAGAGCTACACCAGGAGTTAGACGAATAAAACTCAAGACTTTCACAAGAAAAATATAACTCATCAAAACCGAACAGCGTGACCCCTTCCTCCCAACCATTTGAAATGTGTACCCCAAAACTAATCAAGACTGACCCTTAACCATCCGCGACCCTTACGGCCAAATTTAGCATGACAGCTCTTTACCTTTCAACCAAAAAAAATTCGCAAAAAAAAAAAAAAAAAACAAAAACAAAAACAAAAGCAAAAAAAACAAAAACACAATCTTTGCCCCCAGATCATCCGAGCCTAACCTATCCCCAATCTCAACTGTTGAAAAAAAAAATGAGCCTAACCTATCCCCAATCTCAACCGTTGAAAAGATCGAGCCTAACCTGTCCCCAATCCCAACCATCAAAAGCCACTTCAAAAACTGCACCACCGAAGTCGACAAAAACTAAGTGTGAGATTTCACATTCAAGTCCCAAACGAAGGATCCATCGCCTCAGCCAGTCTGCACAAAGGACAGGAACAAGACTTTGATACAAAAAAGAACCGCTCCCTGAAGGAGCAGCTTTACCGGCTAATGAAGATGAAAGCGAATTCAACCAACACTAACGGACTGAAGGAGGGTCCGTGGCAGAGGCTAAATAAAAAATAAAAAAGAGAGAAAATATTCAATTAAGAAAACCCGCGAGGGCTGATTGATAACAGGGGTTTGATGCTCTCAAAATCTATCCCGAGATTAGATGAGGTCTCATATTTTTCAAGTTAATGCCAAATAATGATCATATGTTGTGAAATCAGATTGAAATATATGCATTTATGCAAAGATGTATTGATGTAACCAGGGCAGTTCATTTTGCATACTCAAAGTTATCTGGTTCCAGCGTAAAATTAGCACATTGGTACTATCGATCCTCTGCCACTCTCGCTACTCAAGCACTTGAGTCAACTCATCCTGCTATCAACTGTGAGGCCAATTCTACAGCATCTTCATGACAAAAACCAAGCTCATACAACCATAATCTGAGACATAAGCACATGCCGACCGTACCTGGAAGATCTTTCGGAAACAACCCAAATTTCTCTCATAAAAAAAAGAAGGCCGTTAGAGATGAAAACCGTGACTGGCGCTCTAAGCAAAAGTTAGGCCAAAGGGCAGGGTGAAAACCTGGCAACAGGCAGTCTGCCCTACAAAAAATGAAATATATAAAAGCCATTGGATTGGGTTGGGTCCATTCCAGGCAAAAAATAAGGCACAGGGTTATGTGAAAATTTGAAAATGACGCATTTCCCGCTAAGAAAAACTAGTGTGAAAATTTACGAGGGACGCACTACCTTCAAAGAATGACTACAGGTATCAGAAGAGAACCTCATAATCCCCAGAGGCATGAGACTCAAAAGCAATTCCGGAGGGCACCAATCTTACTGCAAATCGTGACCAAACCAGCTGTCACCACTGAATCCACTTAGACGAATCCTTGTCTCGCATTACTACATACATATGCATCTCACGTGCATATTCACCACTTTTCCTGCATATTTTTCTTTCTAAGTCTTGCAGAAAGAGAAAATCAATGCCAACGCCAACTAAAGGGCAAGCGATGACATCGGTCAAAACACCAATTCCACCAGCTATCCGAAGACCTCTCAGGGGGCAGCTTTCCGAAGACCTCTCAGGGGGCAGCTTTCCGAAGACCTCTCAGGGGCGATCAACCAAAGGCTTCTCAGGGAGCAGCCATATAAACGAAGACCTCTCAGGGGGCAATCAATCAAAGACTTCTCAGGGAGCAGCCATATAACCGAAGACCTCTCAGGGGGCGATCCAATCAAAGACCTCTCAGGGGGCAATCAATCGAAGGCTTCTCAGGGAGCAGCCATCTAATCGAAGACCTCTCAGGGGGCGATCAACCAAAGACTTCTCAGGGAGCAGCCATCTAACCGAAGACCTCTCCGGGGGCAATCAACTGAAGACCTCTCAGGGGGCACCAGCCAGTCTAAGACCTCTCAGGGGGCAATCAACCGAAAACTTCATAGGGAGAAGCTAACCGAAGACCTCTCAGGGGGCGATCAACCGAAGACTTCTCAGGGAGCAGCCAGCTAACCGAAGACCTCTCAGGGGGCGATCAACTGAAGACCTCTCAGGGGGCACCAGCCAGTCAAAGACCTATCAGGGGGCAATTAACCGAAGACTTCTCAAGGAGCAGCTAACCGAAGACCTCTCAGGGGGCGATCAACCGAAGACTTCTTAGGGAGCAGCCAGCTAATCGAAGACCTCTCAGGGGGCGATTAACTAAAGACCTCTCAGGGGCCACCAGCCAGTCAAAGACCTCTTAGGGGGCGATCAACCGAAGCCTTCTCAAGGAGCAGCTAACCGAAGACCTTTCAGGGGGCGATCAACCGAAGACTTCTCAGGGAGCAGCTAACCGAAAACCTCTCAGGGGGCGATCAACCAAAGACTTCTCAGGGAGCGACGAACCGAAGACCTCTCAGGAGGCGATCAACCGAAAACTTCTCAGGGAGCAGCTAACCGAAGACCTCTCAGGAGCCGATCAACCAAAGACTTCTCAGGGAGCGGCGAACCGAAGACTTCTCAGGGGGCGATCAACCAAAGACCTTTCAGGGAGCAGCCATCTAACCGAAGACCTCTTAGGGGGCGATCAACCAAAGACTTCTCAGGAAGTGGCGAACCGAAGACCTCTCAGGGGGCGATCAATCGAAGACTTCTCAGGGGACACCAATCAACCAAACACCTCTCAGGGGGCACCAGCCAGTCAACCAAACACCTCTCAGGGGGCACCAGCCAATCGAAGACCTCTCAGGGGGCGCCGATCAGCCAAAGACCTCCCAAGGGGCACCACCTCAGAAAGTATAACACTCCAACAATACCATCCAGTCTGGAGACGCGACCGCCTCAGGTACGTGTCTTTTCCCTCCTTTTCTGAATTTTAACTCACTTAGACACCTAAATTCTAAGTTCCCAAAATTGGGGGCAACTGTAGACACCGGCTCCCGAGGCGGTCCAAAATCAGAATTACCCGATGATAAAAATGATACTTGCCAGTAAGGTGTCAAGAATGATATTTTCCTTGTCGAGACCCTCATTGTTTTTTAAATAATAAATACACAAATAAATATATATAAAAAATATTATCATAAAAAAATTAAATTATTAATTAAATTAATTTTAATAATATTATTAGAAAGTGTTATTTTTGATTTTTTTTTTAAAAAAAGAGGGGAATTAAATTATTTAATTAATTTAATTGAAAAAAGAAAAAAGGAGAATTTGAAAAAAAAAGGGAGAATCTAATCGCGCGGCCACTTTATAAGTGGCCATCACGCAGCCACTTATAAAGTGGCCGTGTCTCCTCCTTGGGCACGCGCCCTTGGGCGCGCGCCCCTGCACGCGCCTTTCTCCTCCTTCACGCGGGCACCTTTTGCCATTGTCGGTGCAGTTTTTTCCTGCAAATTTTTGGTTTTCTCAGTCCATTTTTACCGTTCTTCTTTCATGTTTTTATGCTAATTTTGATCAACTAAAAAGGAAGACTATTCTATATCTTTCCATTTTGAGGGAAGACGAAAAAATAAAAGAAAACTTTAGTCTTCACTCTAAAAAAAAAAAAGAAAAAGGCAAAAAGAAGAAAGAGAGGTTTTGAAAAAATAGGAGAGTTTTCCCAAGTTAAAAATTTCATTTTCTTCTTCGATTTCTTCTTAAAAAAAATAATAAAATATTTTTAGGTCGGGAACTTCATTGAAGGCAAAGAAAAATCTATTTTCTTTGCCTTTACACTTTCCCGACAATATTATTTTAGTGTAATTCCTTTGGTTTTACAAATATTTTTTCTTTGATTTTCTACTAAATTCTCAACAAAGGGAAGCGAATCAACACACTTTTATTCGAATCTACCATTTCTGAGAGTAAACACTTGGACCATTTTCATTTATTTACTTTTATTTGTATATTATTTGTTGTTGTTAATATTTTTGCCTTTTGCCATTAATTTCATGTTTTTTGTCTAGTATTTTCCTTGGTTGGCTACTGTTAATACCTTCATTTAGCCATTAATTCGTTTTTTGTGTGGTTTTATTTTTTGCCCATTGCTGCAGCCAGTGTCTCTTTTCCTTGATTATTATTATTATTAGTAGTAGTAGTAGTGGTAGTAGTATGTTGTTGTTCTTGTTTGTTTAGTGATAATTATTAGTATTGTTATTATTACTATTATTTGTCTTAAGCATTCATAATCATTTATATATTACATTATTTTTTTGTCACCACTTTTTCATGTTTATTGTTACTATTTTTATTATTATACATATATTTGCTGACAACTTGGCCAATACTATTTATTATTATTATTATTATTATTATTATTATTATTATTATTATTATGTTTATATTCATTGTCATCATCCTGGTTATATTATTATTATTATTATTATCACTATTTATTATTATTATTATTATTATTATTATTATTATTATTATTATTATTATTATTATTATCAGCATTATATCATTGTGTCCAATATTTATTTTGCCTTCACTTGATTAATCTTGTTTAAGAACTATTGCTAATATTCTTAATATTATTTTTCTGTCCAATGATTAAAATTTGAGTCACATTGTATGTACACCCCCGTGACTCCCTAGATGGGTCGCAACGCGTAGAGGGACACGTCGGTTGGGTGAGATCCTTCTATACTCTTTCTCATTTGTGTTTATTTGCAAATGAATATTTTATTTATGCACGCGTGGGATAAAAAATCACAAAAATATTTCTATAATTAAATTAGAATTTTTACTAATAAAATTGGGACCAATGTCCCTTTATTTAGCCAAGAAATGAAAAACATCACAAAATAAAACGAAGAGTTGGTTTTCTCCAAAATGGGATCACTCATCCCTGTTTTCAACTCAACAATCAAATGACTCTTCGAACCCTCTTTAAATAAACGCAAAGGAACCAATGTTCCTGAACCTTTGAACAAGTACGAAGGAACCAATGTTCCAACCCAAACGAATGTCCCGATTTATGTATGTTTTTCTTATGTTTGATTGTAACACCCCCTACCCATACGTAGGCATACCCATCCTCCAGGAGTGCGAAGCCGTATGAGCTGGGTGTGTCACCAAGCATATAAAGATACAAAGCATACATTCATACATAATAACCATACATCATTACGGAAAAATTAAAACCTTCCTAAACATCAGAGTAATCCATCGTTACAATAGCAAAATTCGTTACAAAAATGTTCTGATCAAAAGTCAGAATAAGATAATTACATAACCCAAAAGTATATAAATGCAGAAGCTTTACAAAACAATGGTATAAAGAGAGTTCCGATACAAAAGAATCAGTCATGCTATCAAAAATAAAGCCCTAACACTAATCCCTCTGTGTTGGCTTGACTGGCGACGACTCTCCCAAAAGAACACCATCCTCCGCACCTGCACGGATAAAACACCGTGCTAAGCGATAAACGCTTAGTGGGAAACACACAACAAAAGAGTGGACAGCCATTCACAATAGTCGACAATGCCATACACATGCAATATGACAAATGCGGATAATGATATCATCTATATAATCATACTTGCATAATAAAGACATGCATTCAGAAGTTCACATCCACATGCATTTACACTTTAATTAATTTCTCATACTCATCGTTATACACATCCGAATACCATATTCTTGTAATCATATCAAAGCGGAACAAAACAAAAAGAGCACCTGCTGACTCACAATGGTGGATAACGAGTAAACGCATAGCGTACCATACGGGCACGAATCGAACGCATAGCATACCTTACGGGTACGAATCAAAAACCATTTTATTTTTATCACATTCGAAACATTTTACAAAGGGAGACCTTAAACAAGATCCAAAACGCATAAGGGGTTCGCGAGGAACCAAACGGGGACCTGATCGAGGTCCAGACAGAACTGAAGGCTGCAGCTAAGAGACTCTATTAGGCATGCCTAACTATCCACTAGATTGACTCTAGCAGGTCATGTATAATACAAATCATATTTCAAAGTACAGCATACAATTCATCTGAAGAATCATGGTATCACTCATATAAAAGCATATAAAAGCATGACATGTGTCATACAGTAGTATAAGTCTATTCAGAAGAGATACGAAATTTATTTTTAGTTAAAACTAGGCAATTTTAGAAATAGGCCGAACAGAGGTGACCAGGCCGGTCACGAGTCGTGACTGGCAATCACGACTCATGACTGGTCTCTTTGGCTGGTCATGAGTCGTGACTGGCCATCACCACTCGTGACCGGCCTCTTGGTTGGTCACGAGTCGTGACTGGCAATCATGACTCGTGACTGGTCTCTCCCCACACAGTCGATCGGGGAGAAAAAATTAGGGTCACGAGTGCCGAGATCCATTCTCCCGATCGGAACTTCCCATCTTTTGATCGATAGCCGAGCATGATGCACTCAAGGCATTTCCGATCGGAATATGGTAGGCCGATCGAGACTTGGACTGACTGATTTTTTGCATTTTGCAACTACAGGAACTCTGCAGAAATCCCTAGTTCCTAAACTTGCCCAGAACGTTAAAACACATTTCTTTAAAAATCACTTGCCTCAGATCGCTACTTTCCTCGCCACCAGCAATGCACAGACACAACTTTTAACACCCTTAACACAATTAGATCACATTTGAACAAAAGCAAATTCCAATCACAGCAACCCAGAAAGTCACAGTAAACCCAAAATACACTAATCCGTTCTTTTGGTTTGAAACTTAAATTAACTAAAACACATTACATTACTTCCAGCATGCATCACAACGATCATTAAGTTACCACAAATCATTTAACCACAACATAAACACAAAAATGCAGAAATTCCCAAACCTGTAATCCTAGCTTCAATCACTTGGTTCCACTACTTCCAGCTTTCTCTTTGCCTTTCGGGTCACGAGGAGGCTCAACTAACAGCCGACACACCAAGAACACACAAACAAAAACCCTAAATCAAAACCCAATCTAGAAATGCAAAGGAGAAAATGAACTGTGTGAAGAAAATGATGAAAATGTGGAAAACTTTACCTAGCAGAGGTTGAGGAGCGATCAAATTCCACCACAAATCACTTGAATCAAATACAAGGACACAAATGGGAAGGGAAAAGAGGAAGAAGGAGTAATGAAGAAGAGACAACGGGGCGAGAGGCAGTAGGAGTGGCTGCCCTTCTTTCTCTTTCTTTTTACACCCATTTCCAAAAACCCTAGCCACGTGTCATCCTAAGATTGGTGGAACTTGTCCACTCACACTCCACAAGCATACACTACTCACGCACAATGCACTCTCAACTTAAAACACCCTACTAATGTATGAGTAAAGCACACAAACCCAACTCCACTACTTATACCCTATAATGGAACACTCATGCACATATAAATATATCCCAACTAATTCACACTCTAATGCTATACATGCATCCACATGCTAACAAAACCCTTAAAACACATGTTTTTACCTAAAATGTCCTTTAACACATGCCAAGACACACACAATGGATGCACACACAGATGGCTCATTCTACTAGGGGGCAAACGGGGTGTGACACCTCTCCCCTACTTACAAGAATTTCGTTTTCAAAATTCTCACCTGAACTGAACAAATACGGATACTGAGCTCTCATCGACTCTTCTGGTTCCCAAGTCGCTTTCTCGACTCCATGATGATTCCATAACACCTTTACCATTGGAATCTGCTTACTCCTCAGCTGTCTCACTTCTCTAGCTAGAATAGCTCTCGGTTCCTCATCATAAGAAAAATCTGGCTGCACTTGCACATCTTGAACCGACAGGACATGTGACGGATCTGACCTGTACCGATGAAGCATCGAAACGTGGAAGACATCGTGCAACTTCGCCAACTCTATCGGTAAAGCCAATCTATAGGCCACCAGACCAACCTTAGCCAAAATCTCATAAGGACCAATGAAGCGAGGACTAAACTTGCCTTTCTTACCAAACTGAAGCACTCTCCTCCAAGGCGAAACTTTAAGGAAAACCTTGTCCCCGACCTCAAACTGCACATCTTTTCTCTTCAGATTTGCATAAGACTTCTGTAGCTTCTTAGCCGCCTTCAGATTTCGCTGCACAACTCTAATTTTCTCCTCTGTATCTCTAACCAACTCTGGCCCAATCACTGATCTCTCGGATAACTCAGTCCAATAAATCGGAGTCCTACACTGCCAACCATATAAAGCCTCATACGGTGCCATACCGATACTCGACTGATAGCTATTATTGTAGGCAAACTCCATAAGCGACACATATCTGTCCCAACTACCCGAAAAATCCAAAGCACAAGCCCTCAACATATCCTCCAGATTCTGAATGACCCGCTCTGACTACCCATCTGTCTGAGGATGAAACGCTGTACTGAAGTTCAACTTGGTCCCCAAGGCTCTTTGCAACTCTTTCCAAAACTTGGATGTAAACCTCGGGTCCCGATCCGATACTATGGACAACGGCACTCCATGCAATCGAACTATCTCATCCACATAGATACTGGCCAACTTATCCATCGAATAGTCCACTCTAACTGGCAAGAAATGAGCTGACTTCGTGAGCTGATCCACTATTACCCAAACTGAGTCATGCTTCCTCTGAGTCAAAGGCAAACCAGATACAAAGTCCATAGCAATGTCATCCCATTTCCACTCGGGGACGGACAAAGGCGTGAGTAATCCCGAAGGAACTTGATGCTCGGCCTTTACTTGCTGACATGTCAAGCACTTGGATACAAAATCCACAATATCCCTCTTCATATTGGACCACCAATAAAACTGCTTCATGTCCCGGTACATCTTGTCACTGCCCGGATGCATGGTGAAAATTGTACTATACGCCTCACCCATAAGCTGTTTCCTCAACTCCACATCCTCAGGCACACATAACCGATTTCTATACATCAACGCTCCATCCAGAACTGAGAAATCTGACTGCTTGCCTGATCCGACCTCTCGCACAATTCGCTGTAGCCTCTCATCATCCTTCTGAGCATCCACAATCCTCTGTCTCAAGGTAGGCTTCACTCTCAACTGAGCAATCAAAGCTCCATCTGAATCCAACCTCCACCTAAACCGTCTCAGGAATAAAGTTGAAATCGACTTCCGACTCAAAGCATCAGCGACTACATTGGCCTTACCAGGATGGTAATCCACTACGCAGTCGTAGTCCTTAAACAACTCAAGCCAACGGCGCTGTCTCATGTTCAACTCCTTCTGCGTGAGGAAATACTTCAAACTCTTATGGTCCGCAAAGATCCTACACTTTTCTCCATACAGATAATGGCGCCAAATCTTCAAAGCAAAAACCACAGCTGCTAACTCTAAATCATGCGTCGGATAATTCCTCTCATGTGGCTTCAACTGTCGAGAAGCATAAGCCACAACTTTGCCTTCTTGCATCAAAACACAACCAAGATCGACACCTGAGGCATCACTATACATGACAAACTCCTTACCCGAGATGGGTTGAGTAAGTATAGGAGCCTCAACAACAGCTTCTTCAACTGCTCAAAACAAGCCTGGCATTAATCTGACCACTCAAATCTGACCCCTTTCCTCAACAATCTAGTCATCAGAGCGGCAATCACTGAAAAACCCTTAACAAACCGACGGTAGTAACCCGCCAAACCAAGAAAACTCCTCACTTCCTGAACATTCCTAGGCGCTTTCGAATCAACTATCGCCTCAATCTTGGCCGGATCTACTTGAATACCTCTAGCCGAAACAATATGACCCAGAAATGATACTTCCCGAAGCCAAAAATCACACTTGCTAAGCTTAGCAAACAACCGATGCTCTCTCAATACTTGCAAAACCAACCGGAGATGCTCCTCATGCTCACTCTCATCCTTGGAATACACCAAGATGTCATCTATAAACACTACCACAAATCGATCTAAGTATGGCCTAAATACTCTGCTCATCAAATCCATGAATGCCGCTGGAGCATTGGTCAAACCAAACGGCATCACAAGGAACTCACAGTGGCCATACCGAGTCCGAAATGCAGTCTTAACCACATCCTCATCCTTAACCCAAAGCTGATAATATCCTGACCGAAGATCAATCTTTGAGAAAACACCCACACCTCTAAGCTGATCAAACAAATCCTCAATCCTAGGCAAAGGATACTTGTTCTTCATTGTGACCTTATTGATTTTCCTATAATCAATACACATCCGCAAAGATCCATCTTTCTTCTTGACAAACAAAATCGGAGCTCCCCATGGAGATATGCTGGGTCGAATAAACCCCTTATCCAATAGCTCTTGTAGTTGAGTTTTGAGTTCTCTCAACTCTACAGGAGCCATCCGATAAGGTGCTTTCGATATGGGTGTGGTACCCGGCATAATCTCTATGGATAACTCCACCTCTCTCTCGGGAGGTAAATCAGGTAGCTCGCTCGGGAACACATCACTAAACTCCCGCACAACAGGGATATCCTCAATGTGAACTTGATCCCTCTTGGAATCCAACACAACCACTAGGAAAGCCTCACAACCCTTTCTGATAAATCTCTTGGCTTGCATTGCAGAAATCACATTATTCAAAGAACTAGCACCCAAACCTTTCACAAACACAGGAGACTGACCTCTATCCCGAAGCACAACTGTCTTCCTATGGCAATCAATTACAGCCCGATACTTACCCAACCAGTCCATACCCAGAATCAGATCAAACTCTCTGAAAGGCAACTCAATCAAATCCGTTGGAAACACAACTCCCTCAACTAATAAAGGACAATTCTTAAAGACTCTACTCACATTTACACTATGCCCTAATGGACTGGTCATACAAATCTCATAATCTAACTGATCAACCACATGCAACTTATCAATAATCTTATCTGTACACAAGTATGAGTGTGTAAAACCAGGATCAATTAGAGCATACAATTCAGTGTCATGGAGTAGGAACTTACCAGCAATAACATCAGGCGCATCCTGCTCCTCTCTGGCTCTCACAACATAGGCTCTAGCTGCGACTGGTAACTGACGCTCAACAGACTCTGATGTATCTCCCTCTCTAGGTCGACCGCCTCGACCTCTACCTCGGCCTCTACCGCGAGTAGCCTGTATAGCATTCGAACCAACTCTACTGGCCTCCCTTTGATCACCTGAAGCTTCATACAATCTCGAACAATTGGCCAAAAAGTGCTCGATGCTCCCACAACGGAAACACCCACCAGTGAGCCACCTACTCACCCCTGTGCGGCTTGCCACAGTGTGCGCACTTAGGTAACACTTCTGTCCTAGAACCCGAATCACCTCTACCAGAACCAGATACCCTGCCTGAACCCTGCCTTCTACCTCTAGTGGCTGGACCAGATGATGACTCATCCTGCGGGTTCCTCGATCTCTTACCCGAGGATGAAGAAGAAGATCCTCCGCGAGAAGGGTTCCTCCTCTGAGCTCTCTCTCGCAGCAAAGATTTTGATCTCTCCGCCCTCATAGCAGCATCTACTATCTGGTAGTAATTCACCCCCGGTGTGCTCATCAGGGAAATCAGCATAACCCTCAAAGACTCATTCAACCATGCCTCAAAATGACGGCACCTGAACTCATCAGTCATAATACCTACTGGAGCATACCTAGACAACCGGTTGAACTCTTTCTCAAACTCTGAAATCGACAAAGCCCTCTGTTTCAAGCTCAGAAACTGTGCCCATCTAGCATCCTTATAGGTCTAAGTTATGTACTTTTTCGTAAACTCTCCCTCAAAGAAATCCCAAGTAATCGGATCAGGTAGCTGAGGATGCCTACAAACCAATTCCCACCATTCATAAGCGGACCCTTGCAGTAAAGCCACTGCACACTCTGCTTGCTGATCAAGAGGACACCGGACTTCTCTCAAAGCACGCTTCACTTTGTCTACCCATTTCTCAGCCAACTCTGACTCATCCAACCCTGTGCCATAGAAGTCTTCAACACCAGCCCTTCTCAAGTTCTCTATAGGGGCTCTAGGAGCAGTCACTCTCTCCAAGACCCTAGCCATGTCCTGTGATAGCCTGAACATAGCTTCAAAAGGCATGGCAGCGGCCTCGGGCTGGACCCTAGCATGTTGAGCCGACACATAAACCGAAGGATCCACAGCTTAAGGGTTCACACTCTCGGCGGACTCCTCAAGTGATCCACGAACAGAGTTAGAAGCCATCTAAAACAAACAAGAGGACAATCGCATCAGCCAACATAGGTCTAGACATATATACATCTATGCACACCAACACATCAACAACACCCAGAAATGCCTAAACCACGCTCTGATACCAAAAACTATAACACCCCCTACCCATACGTAGGCATACCCATCCTCTAGGAGTGAGAAGCCGTATGAGCTGGGTGTGTCACCAAGCATATAAAGATACAAAGCATACATTCATACATAATAACCATACATCATTACGGGAAAATTAAAACCTTCCTAAGCATCAGAGTAATCCATCGTTACAATAGCAAAATTCGTTACAAAAATGTTATGATCAAAAGTCAGAATAAGATAATTACATAACCCAAAAGTATATAAATGCGGAAGCTTTACAAAACAATGGTATAAAGAGAGTTTCGATACAAAAGAATCAGTCATGCTATAAAAAATAAAGCCCTAACACTAATCCCTTTGTGTTGGCTTGACTGGCGACGACTCTCCCAAAAGAACACCATCCTCCGCACCTGCACGGATAAAACACCGTGCTAAGCAATAAACGCTTAGTGGGGAACACACAACAAAAGAGTGGACGGCCATTCACAACAGTCGTCAATGCCATACACATGCAATATGACAAATGCGGATAATAATATCATCTATATAATCATACTTGCATAATAAAGACATGCATTCAGAAGTTCACATCCACATGCATTTACACTTTAATTAATTTCTCACACTCATCGTTATACGCATCCGAATACCATATTCTTGTAATCATATCAAAGCAGAACAAAACAAAAAGAGCACCTACTGACTCACAATAGTGGATAACGAGTAAACGCATAACGTACCTTACGGGAACGAATCGAACGCATAGCGTACCTTACGGGTACGAATCAAAAACCATTTTATTTTTATCACATTCAAAACATTTTACAAAGGGGGACCTTAAACAAAATCCAAAACGCATAAGGGGTTCGCGAGGAACCAAACGGGGACCTGATCGGGGTCCAGACAGAACTAAAGGCTACAGCTAAGAGACTCTATTAGGTATGCCTAACTATCCACTAGATTGACTCTCGCAGGTCATGTATAATACAAATCATATTTCAAAGTACAGCATACAATTCATCTGAAAAATCATGGTATCACTCATATAAAAATATATAAAAGCATGACATGTGTCATACAGTAGTATAAGTCCATTCAGAAGAGATACAAAATTCATTTTGAGTTAAAACTGGGCAATTTTAGAAAGAGGCCGAACAGAGGTGACCAGGCCGGTCACGAGTCGTGACTGGCAATCACGACTCATGACTGGTCTCTTTGGCTGGTCATGAGTCGTGACTGGCCATCACCGTGACTGGCCATCACCACTCGTGACGGGCCTCTTGGCCTCTTGACCACTCGTGACTCCCAATTGTAGTAATTTATTGTTAAGAAAAACATAAACGATCGATTTTACTCTCGTTTCAAATTATAAACGATCGAATTTACTCTCGTTTTAAATTATAGACGATCAATTTTATTCTCATTTCAAGCAATGTTATTAAACGATCAAGTTTTAGGTCTGACTGCTGAAACACGCAAGATATCTAACTGCTACAACAAAGAATAAAAGAATGTAAAGTTGAGATCGGATAAAAAGAAAAAGTTGTTTTTTAAATTCCAAATCACAAGAACAAAATAATTAAAAGTCAAACTATTCTATACCCTCTTCTCCTCCAGCTCCACTGCTACCACTCTCGATTGGTGGGCTGTCACCATCGTCCTCAGGAGGAACCTCAGGCCAGCCGATCGGATCATCCAAAAAGGTGGAGTCCTCCCCTGGGTAACGTTGCTTGAAAGCAAGCGATACCCGAGTGATAGGGTCATTCTAAACTCTAACCATTTGTTCATCAGCAGACCTCTCTGCACCTTTAGCTCCTCCTGATGCGAACTATGAAGAAAATCCAAATAGGTCTGGAAATTTTCATTTATAGATTGCAAAGAAGCAACCTTGGTCCTCAGCCCTTCAATTTCAGCAAAAAGGTCTGCTTCATTTTCAGAGTATTAGAACCGAATCAATTCAAGTTCGAATTGATGCTTTGCTTTAAGCATTTCTCGCTCTTTTCTTAACGCCTCGATCTCTGACTTCAACTGATTCTCCGAATGCACCTTTCAAAAAGTCTCTTGTCATAGACTAGTTCTCCCCATAAATGCGCATAACCCCTTTAGGTAGCCTACAAAAATAAATCAACTTAAAGATAAAATAAAAAATGTATATATTTAGAAGCAATAAAATAAAGAAGAAAAAAAAGAGCTTATGTTTGACACTAGAAAGGTTGAGAAGGACCCGAAGGCCCTGAAGAAAAGGAATGGCCTGAAGGCCCGAAAGTAGAGGGACCAGGCTCATCTTCGACCAATAATTGGTCGATATCAACAAGATCGCTAGCACGCCCTTTAATATAGTTTATGAGTGCCTTTATATCTGAGGCGTACATTTGGGCATATTTTGATAGATCTCCAACGATGGTAGGCCCGAGTGCACGTTTCAAACTCACTCCGAAACCTCCTCTCCTCCCGATTAGAAAATATTTATCCTTATAACCTTTTAAAGAATAAGGAAGGGTGAACAATTTTCTGCCCTGGTTGCTGGTAAAAGAATAATCCTTTCCACCTCTCCGACCGATTATATTGAAAAATTGGGTGAAGACCGAAAAAGAAGGGGTGATCTCTAAATTCCTGCACATTGCCTTGAAACTCGCAATCGATCTCCACTCATTAGGATTGATTTGATTGGGTGCCAGTCCATACTCTGATAGGACAATTCTTTCTAATGGTAGCAGTGGAAATCACAGACTGGCAGCTAAGCTAGGCTGAAAGCAAATAAATCATTCGTCCCTTTCTTCTATTCCAAACAAACACTCATTCAAAGACATGAAAAGAGGGCAAGCCACAACAACTACATCCGCTGGAAGGTCATACCTCTCTTTCAATAAATTGACCGCCTCGGGTAGTAATTTTGAAGGTTGGGATATAATGGGCCTTGTAGTATATTGCCTTAAGAATGAAGTATCTATCTCGTTTGCAATAGGAAATAAAGGATTTCCATTGCTAGTTGCTATTTTTAAAGGAAAAGGATCGATGAAGGAATACCTATATTGTTTTATACTAATAGACACGATTTCACTAGAAGAGGAAGAAGACTCTGAATCACTGGGAATTTCAAAAAATTCTGAATGCATCTAAGTAAAGGAAAACTTACTTGGAAATTTCAACAAAGAATGAAGCAGAAAGGGGATGAATGAGAAGAATCTGGGTACTTCGGGGAAGATTTAACGATTTGAGACAAAAACTGAGACTTGAGAAGAAACTGAAAAGGGGCGAGCGACGAGCATACGAAAGAGATGTAAAATAGGGCGAAAGCACGATTCACTTATTTATAGGGAAATGGAGGCCTCCCTCGCAAGATAAACACAGCTTTCGGAGAGTCCTATTCATCTCCTCGCCACGTGTAAGCTTTTTTATGGTCGATCAAAAAGACGTGCCGTTAAACAAGGGAATATTATTAACGACACCATCAACGAGGCATCAGTCATCATGACAAACAGCTGTCCCATCAAGCACGTGAAACGTCATTTCCTCTAAAGAGTCAGACCTTTAAAACTTAACCAACAAAATGATGCCCGATAGCCGAAAACTCACTATCCGTATCATCCAATCGAATTACTTTGAGGGGGACAAATGATAACACATCATCTACTCTGGGCCCAAGTAAAGGCCCAGAGTTCTTCTATGAAAATGGCTGATGTCCCGTCAGAAACGTCCAATCAAGCAGATCTGGTTGACAAGGCCATTCTTTAATAACTACTGACACACTCAACAGGATGTGGGTACACCCATACTCTCTGTCCAACAACTACTCACTCGAGTACCTCTACAGGATAGTCTTTTCTCTTTCTTCTACCTTATAAATAGCCTAGACCTTCAAAGGCTCCAGGTATTGAATATTGAGAACCCTCTCTCTACATGTACTTTCTCTCTTTAGAAACCTTTTGCTAACTTAAACTTCAGAGAGCCATCGCCCAATCTGATCGGGCTAGTCTTTCTTATAGGTCCAAACTTCGTCACGCTGTGATGCTCACCGAACTTCGTCATCCCCGGAAGGTCTGCTTTTACGGTCCAAGAAGGTTCATTAAACTCGTAAAGATTGATCGCGTTCAATTGCTCTAAATTTTTCTTTTTTTGTATTCAATAGTTTAATATGTGATCTATTGATTAAGTTTTGTTCATCAAATATATGCGAAATTTAAATTTGCTTATTAAAATTTTGTTCAATTATTCAAATTTTTGATTTGCTTTTGTGATTTAAAAGTTGAAAATTATTAACCTAATCAATAAAATTAGGAAGAATCAACAAAATTAGGTGACTGAAATCACCTTATTAATCTGCCATTTTTCAACAGTGGCAACGTTCTCTTGTAATGGCGGGTCAATTTCCATGCAAAGTTCCTCCATATCAAAAATTATATTTTATAATCATTTTTTTATTTAAATTAGTGACCACAAAAAATAATTTTATTTTTTTATTTTTTATTTTTTTAAAAATAATACAGTACGACATTATATACCAAATATAGCATAAAATATTATAAGTTAATACAATTTTGTACCAAACACGGTATATTATAATACTAGTTAATGTTATAAAGATTAATGATATATAGGCTAATACTATACATGCTAATGCTATACAAATTAATATAATACAGTAAACCAAACGTGCTTTAAGCGCATTTTTTTCTAAATTCTCAAATATTATAGTAATTATTTTTTATTTTTAATATTTGATCACTAAATAATTTTTTAATAGATAAAATTAGAAAAAAATATAAATATTAAGAAACAAAATTTCAAATTCTTAAACTATATAATTTATTAATTTAATAAATATTTTTGAACTGTATAATTTATTTTTAATTTCTTTTTTATTCGTAAATTTATTAAATATATATGTAAAAATAATCAATATTTATTGGTAAAAAATATTAAATAAATATATATTAAAAAATTAATCAATTAATTTTATTAGAAATGCAAACAAAATAAATAAAT
This sequence comes from Excoecaria cochinchinensis, assembly GCA_947683425.1. Classification (NCBI taxonomy): domain Eukaryota; kingdom Viridiplantae; phylum Streptophyta; class Magnoliopsida; order Malpighiales; family Euphorbiaceae; genus Excoecaria; species Excoecaria cochinchinensis. The sequence continues at coordinate 15,519,207 of CANTUQ010000121.1, read as the reverse complement.
ATGCAAATAAATCAATAAAAGTAAGCCCTCTTTTATCCACTCCAGGCCATCAATTTCACTCTCTTCTCCTATCTATTCATCTCAAACTTCTCCTCCTTTGCCCTCTTTTCTCTTTTTCTTATACAAATCTAAAGATAAGCTCTTCAGTTGGAACTATGATGCTAAGTACGAAGCCAGATATTTATATTTAGTGATAAGTTTTGTGGTCTTGTAAATTATATGTAGTTGAATATGTTGTAATTAACAGAGTCGAATGTGAGTAGTTATTTCTTTCTTATGAATGAGCAGGCCTTGTTTTGATCGGGTTAATTTCATCTGTGGTAACTAAACTTTTGCGATGTAACGTCTGTGGTCACTAAATTTCGATTTGTAACGAAAAAATAACCCATCTTTTATTTTGTAACAAAAAGGTCATAATGACCGAAATTTGACTAATCCGGCCACCGGCGCGTGAGAGTCACGGTGAGATCCATTGCCACATAAAATCTATTGCCACGTCAGATGCTGATTGGATTCGGTATTAATTTTATCCGTGGTAACTAAATTTTCGCAATTGTAACGTTGTGGTCATTAAATTTTGATTTTGTATCAAAAAAATAACCCATCTTTTATTTTGTAATAAGAAGATCATAACGATCGAAATTTGCGTAATTTAGCCACCATTACGTGGGAATCACGGCGAGACCCATTGACAGGTAAGAAAAAAATGCCACATCGGATGCTGATTGGCAATTGTTATCCCTTATTGTAGTTGCGAGGTTAAAACCTTAAAGAATACTTTGAAGACTAAATAGTGAGAGACGAGAAGAAGAATGAGCTACCACGATCTTGTCAGTGATTACGTGAGATAGATATGAAGAGAAAGCGATAGAGAGAGATAGATAGAAACAGAAATATAAAGAGGCAGATAGTAAAAAAATAATAATTTTTTATGTAAAAAATCATGCTACATTGGATCCAGTCAGCATCCGACGTGTCATTTTTTCTTACATGACAATGGATGTCGCCGTGATTTCCAAACGACGATGGTTAGATTACGTAAATTCCGATCATTATGACCTTTTTATTACAAAATAAAATATGGGTTATTTTTTTGATACAAAATCAAAGTTTAATGACCATAACGTTACAATTACGAAAGTTTAGTTACCACGGATGAAATTAACCCCGAATCCAGTCAGTATCTGGCGTGGCAATGGATCTTACGAGGCAATGGATCTCACCGTGACTCTCACGCGCCGGTAGCCGGATTAGTCAAATTCCGGTCATTATGACCTTTTTGTTACAAAATAAAAGATGGGTTATTCTTTCGTTACAAATCGAAGTTTAATGACCACAGGCGTTACATCGCAAAAATTTATTTATCACGAATAAAATTAACCCTGTTTTGATCCCATATATAACTACTAAGAAAATGCCTCTCAGCATTCAATGCATTGAAATTAGTTATCAAAATATAATTGTAGAATTATTGCTAATTTACTACTTGTGTACTATGAAAATGTCGAAGAAAATGATAGGGTTAATTTTTTCGGTGGTCACTAAATTTTGTGGCTTGTAACGATTTGGTCACTAAACTTTAATATGTAACAAAAAAATAATTCATCTATTATTTTGTAACGAAAAAATCATAATAACCGAAAATTGCATTCGCCGGCAACCGGCGCGTGATCGGTACGGCAAAACCCAATGACACGTCAAAAATTTTGTCACGTCAGATTAGAGTTAATTTCTGTAGTGGTCACTAAATTTTGTGACTTGTAACGATATAATCACTAAACTTCAACTTTGTGCCATGCAGATCATGCGCCGGTTACCGACGAACACAATTTCCGATCATTATGATTTTTTCGTTACAAAATAATAGATAAGTTATTTTTTCGTTACAAATTGAAGTTTAGTAACCAAATCGTTACAAACGAAAAATTGAGTGACCACCGAAAAAATTAACCCGAAAAGGATATCAGTAAGAGTTTCATATAAACCTTTGTTAGGCCTTTAATTAATATGTCCAGTGAGCAGAGCCTACACCTACAACTTCCTTTTGCTTCTTTTATTTTGGTCTCAGTTCGTTGCCAATTCACCATGCAAAATAAATTACTATTGAATTATTAATTCAACTAAACAAATGCTTATTCACGCATGATTACGATTTCATTGGATAAACATCCTCAAATAAATTACTCTATTATTAATATATCATTATTATAAGTAATAAAATTACAATCTTGATTATCTTTAAATTTGTCAGCAATTTTTTTATTATTTTTTTCTCATGCATATCATGATATTAATAAGGGATGATTTAATTATCAAATGAACTATAATATGAAATAAATATAAATATAAAAAAGATATACATATCAAATTGAAACAGAGTAGGTAATAATATGATATAATATTAGATAATATGTTAAATTTATATTTAGAAGATATTTAAACTAAATTAAATACCATTATTTAACTAAAATATTCTAATTAATAAATATTTATGTTTGCAAGAAAAAAATATAAATAAAATTATAAAAATTGAATATTCAAAACTCTTAATGTCTTAATGTAATTTATATATTGAATAAAATTCTAAATTATATATTTTTTACTCAAAATGTACTTTAAACAAATCTAGAAAATATTTTCTGCATATGAATTTTATTTAATTTTTTTCAAATATAATGCATTTTTCAAAAAATGCCCTTAACTTTTTTCATATGGTGATAAAATGCACAAGGAATTTTTCTCAAAATACTAAAATACCCCAAATGTTTTCCTTAGAGTATTAAAATGCTCCTGACTTTATTTTGAATAAAAAATACACATAGCACTGACGTGTTGTGTCAATGACGTGACATTTTTAATACTTTTTTTATTAACGTCAGAAATAATTTTTATTTCAAAATTAACTATAAAGGTAGTTTATGCATTTTACTTCCTTTTTCCAAAAAAAAAAATAATTATAAAAAGCAAAGCACGTGGTTTAATTACTTTATCATCTATATATTACATATGATCATTATAAATTCTGCTAGAACAATTAAGAATAGAATATTACACATCATAAAAAGGGATTATTTTTTTTTTAAAAAAAAAAGGATAATTTTGTAAAAATTTAAAAAAATGGTGCTAGTGTAAAATTATTTTAAAAAATGATGTGTTAGAAACTAATAGCAAAATTGCCAATTTATGACTAAATGGGGCCGACATGGGGCAAATCCTTTTGCACAGAAACTGAGACATGTGGCATTTTTTTTTAAATAAAGTGTCAAAATTTCAAGGTATGTTCGGTAAAGTTGCAGGTTTTTAGTTTTTTATTTTTAAAATCTAAAAATTATTTTTAGTTTTTGTTACTTATTTTTTAGAAACTGTTTTATATATTTAAAAATTTTATCATATTTTTTTTAATTATTTATGTATATTATAATAATAATAATTTTGATAGTGGCGGTGGCAGCAGAGGTAGCGTGGTGGTGGCGGTGGCGGTGGTGGTTGAGGTGACGGTGGTGTGGTAGCAGTCGAGCTGACAGCGGTGTGGTTGTAGTGGTAGCAGCGGCAGTGTGGTGGTGGGGGTGGTGGTGGCGGCGGCGCGGTGGTGGTGGTGGAGATGGCAGCAGTGTGGTGGTAGTGGCGGTGGCGGCGCCGGCGGTGACCGGTGGTGGTGGTGGAGACGGCAGCGGTGTGGTGGTGGCGGCGGTGTGGTGGTGTGGTTGTAGTGGTGGCGGCGGCGGTAGCAGTGTGGTTGTAGTGGTGGCAGCGGCGGCAGTAGCAGTGTGGTTGTGATGGAGGAGGCGTGTGGTTGTGGATAGAAGTATCTCACTCAAAAGGTTTTACAAAACTAAAGAGATTAGTGTTTGAATAATGAATTTACGCATGCAACACGTCAGTTTTTCTTAACTAACGCAACATGGTTAATAGGTTCGAAGTAAAAAATATTATTTTTTATTAGATGACTGATATTAAAAGGTGGTCGATTCAAGGGTGTGCATCTAAAGGGTGGGGGAAGGACGAGTAGATGTAGAGGTGAAGTAGGTTGCTGGTGGTGGGATCTAGTCTGTTCATACATCTTAGCTCTATTCTGGCCTCGAGCAAGAGTTGCCCTCATTTTCATATCCTTCACAAAAAAAAAAAAATAAATAAATAAATAAAAATAGAAAAGAATTTAATAGATGTCTTATTTTGCACACAAAAGTTGAGAAAAATATATTAAATTCTTATGAATGGCAGAGGCACACAAAACATTTTGCAAAATAAATTTTATGAGAAGGAAGTTCAGTACGTCATGTCGTTACCATCGTCAATGATCACATCATATGTACCCCTATACTCAGAGAAGGCTTGTAGATTTTGAGTTTGAAACCATCAATTACACTGATATACTCACATTACGGGTACACTAGCAAGTCATGTACATAAAACCACAGACAATAACACAAACAACTAACCAATTTAATTTATAGCTAACTTATGTCACATGTCATCATAGGTCATAACAGGAGTTCCTAAATAGCGATCACGGGAGCTATAAGATTCATTATAGTCATGATTTTCAACAGTTTACAGACTCAGTTTCATTTCAGACTCTACTTTCACACTCATATGACACTATCATATATACTTACTCCTAGGGATGATCATGATGCGGGAATTCCCCGTCCCCGGTGGGCACTCGACCCGAACGGGGCGGGGAATCCCCGAATTTTCCCCCTCGGGGACGGGGGTGGGGAGAAGAAAATCCCCGACCTTGAATTCGAGTGGGGACAGGGAATGGGGTCCCCTCTCCAAAAAAAAAGTAATATTTTATTATTTTATGTATATATATATATATTAATTTTTTTCAGCTTGACATTCGTCTGTGTGAAAATTGCTCAAGTGATATTATTAATATTTGAATTGTATATAAATTTATAAATATTTGCATTTTAATTATATGAGATGTTTATAAATATTTGTATTTAAATTGTATGAGATTTTTTTAATTTTAAGTCATCAATTATTAAATTTTGCAAGGTAAATTTTATGAAATATTGTTGATGCAAGTCGAAAATCTTCATTGATGTTGAAAATTTCCATTGAAGTTAGGTATTTTTATTGGGGATGGTGATCCCCGCGGGGGCGGGGACGGGGGGATTTTTCCCCCGCGTCTCCAATGGGGACGGGGACGGGGAATCCCCGCCCCTGGGCGGGGCAGTAGGTGGGGAGCCACTCCCCGTCCCCTCCCTACCCCCTGATCACCCCTACTTAATCTGTCCCACCAAATTATTATTTCTTTAACAAATGAATAATATTAAAGTAATTATTAATTTTGCTAATTTTTATGTAAAATTATATACACTAAAATATTTTCTCTTAATTTAAGCTATTACAAAGAAACATTAATTAAGCTATTAAATGTTCTGTTGATATTTACCAAACTAACAATTTCGAGGAATTTTTTTTTTTTAAAAAAAGTAATAATTTGGTAGAATGAGAAGAATATTATAATTATACTTGTTTGGTTCGAACGTGAGATAGGTAATCCCAAACTTCCTATGTATTCCAACTAAATTACACATTCTTGCACTTTTACATTTACACAACCGAAATTAACAATTTACATATATTCAAGTTCCCAATTAATAGCTATATCCAAAATAGATTAAACTCGTACTAAAGATTTTCAAAATAACTTTCTTAAACCAACTAACATTTAGTATATCTCTTCAAGATACTTTATAGAATAGTAATAACAATATTATTTACGACAATAATACATTCACTCATATGTATATTACAGGAAATATTATTATATTTCAGTATCCTATTTCAACTGTAAAGCATGATTGCACTTAAGCACATCACTCTTAAATATTTCCTATCAAAAGTGTAGTTTATTTTATTTGTCTATTTTACTTTGCATTTTTAATAGTTTCTTGCCACAGGTTTGAACCTGATATGCTGGGTTTCTCAGGATGCTACTATAGTGGTGATGACGGGGAAAGAGAAGAACTGGGTGCCATACGAAAGAGGTGGAAAAGTTTACAACAATTAAGGTTCATAAATTCTATTTATCCAAGTAAAAAGCACTTTCCAAGGCAACTTCCCAAAAGTAATCATAAATTCTATAATGCATACAAGTAAAATAATATAGAACAATTTTAAATCCAAAATCCTATATTTACACAAGGCAAAAGTGTATACGAGTAAATCATACACCAATCCGGAAAATGGACTCTGAGAATAATCAACGGCTTACTTTGCAGCTCCATCCTACACTCTAATAATCAACAGGGAACTCTTTGAACGATTTGGCGGCAATTGCTTCTTGGATACAGATGATCTTTACTTTTTCACTAAATTGAAGAAGCGTTCTAGATTTGAGAAAAGGGTTAGGCACAATGGCAGTTCTTGGCATAGATTCTGATAAGGAGATTCAAACTAGAGTTAATATCAATGGGGAATGGATTTCTGTAGAAGCAGTGAAGAGAACTTTTAATTACAGAAATGCAAAATCCATTCACAATGGTTGATGGATTATGCACGAATGATCTTTTTCGTGAATACGAGAATGAGTCGGTACTGTGTAGACTGAGAAAGAATTTCCCTATTGCTGTTGCTTGTGAGAATAAAAGGGCGATTGAGTGTCCATCCAGAAAGAGGAAACTTGAAAATGTAATCACCAATGTTGATGACTCTGTGCCAAGTAAACTTTTGAACCCTTACCAAGATGAAGCGGCATCAAGTATTAATTCCAGTAATGTGCTTGCCATTCAAGTATCTATACAAGACGATGTGTTGGCAAATGACTATCTTGGTGCAGATGCTGATGCTGATAGGAAGTTGATCGCAATGTCAGAATTATTTGATGATTTAAGCCCTCAATTTAATGTGCTTGACGTTCACGTGTCTGCGGAAGCCAATGTTTTGGCGAATGGCTATCTTGGTGTGAATGCTGATACTGATATAGAGTTGTCGGCAATATGTTAATTATTTGATGATTTGGGCCTCCAATTTAACATTGATGATCTGCTTGGAGATATTCAAAACTCCGATGCTGCAAGAACAGAGTTCTCCCACAATTTTGGTTCCTAGGTAAAAATAGGTAGTTGCTTAGTTGCTTATATTGATATAATAATAAGCCATAATCATATACATTAATATGAAAAAAAAAATACCCAAATAAGAGCATCTTTAATTATTCAATTGTGAAGCACCGATCAACTAGCTTTCACTTTTTTTTTCTCTCTCTTTTTAGATGAAGTAAAAAACTACAAAAACAACAATAATTAATTCACATTTCCTCTTTATGTTTAGATTAGAAATAATTATAGTTTAAATAAGATTTTAGTGTCTATTTTATTTGTGAATATTAGATATGTTGAAAAAATAAGAATATAAAAAATTATAGTTCAAATAAGGAAAAAAGTACTAAAATACTCCTAATGTTTTAACTAGGGGTACTAAAATGCCTCTTACATTTATTTTGAATTAAAAATGCTACATGCAAAACCAGAAAGATATTGATCGTCAAATTCACCTATATATTCAAAAGATCAAGGGACGGCCTATGTAATTATAGAAAAAATAAGTCCACTAAAGGAAACAAGAAACTGAACAGCAATTGTAACAATTCATATCATTAAACAAAACAAGGAGCAAAGCACAACATTGTGTCATGCTGTTTGCCATTAACTTGAATTTTGAAGCATTATTTTGGCGATTCCTCAAACTAAAAAGGTAATTTCAGTGAATACAACTTGCAGCATGTAGTGGCATCATGGTAGAAGGTAGTAATGGAGATCCAATTGCATAGCTTGTATACATTCATATATCTAGTTAAAAACCATTTGGTTGATAGTGTTTGTAAATTTTTGAGAAGAACGTTTCATTTTCCACAAAATGTTAATTAATCAACTAATCCCCATTAATTTCATTACTCCACTAACACCATTAGCACCACTAACATAATAACAATAAACAAAAAACATTTTAAACATATAAAAATAAAGACCACTAATTTAACCACTGCATAATTAATTAAAATACTAATTTTGAATCAATTCTAAAAGATAGCACTTACAGACATCAGATGCTTGGAAGTGACAAGTTGGTTTCGAATTGTACAGTGTGAACATTACATGATGCTGATAGGAGTTTTCACACACACAAGGGGAGATGCAGGATAAAAGAGAAGTGAAGAGAGAGAGAGAGAGGGGGGGGGGAGGGTTAAAAAATAATTTTTGGGGGCCAAATTACAAAATAAAAAAAAAATTTAAAAGGCTAAAAATTGCAAGGATCCAAAAGTTTTTTTTTTTGGGAGGGCCAAGGCCACCTCACCATTGCTTTAGGTCCGCCACTACACACACATTTGATACATTGATGCATCTATATCTCGTATCTCATCAATAAACAGAAACAGAAAAAAAAAATACTAAACACTTCTGCATAAAATAACATGGATGTGTTAGCCAAAATAGCATTGGTTTTTAGCCAAAAAAGCGTTGGTTTTTCTCCTTGCCGAACTTAGCAAAAAAATGGAGCAAGCAGAATTGGGTAAGGAAAAGAAAAATCGATGTTGTACGAACTCAAATTTTCAGGCCTAAATAATTAGAATTTACATTTTCATGTTCCCATAACCCAGAATGATTAGTACTGAGAAAATTATAAATTATACCCCATAAAGCATATATGTGCAAGTATTGTGTAGAGAGGCTACATCCTTACCTGAGAATTCAGAACTCGTTCTTTGATTTATCTTCATCTAAAGATTCAAAGTAAACATCCACCATATCCTGGTTCTCTAAGGCATTTTTCTTCTGCAACTTCTGAATTCTATTAATAACCTACAGTGGATCGGGATCGGCAAAACCATCAGAAAGCAGCTCTATTTTATAAACGCCAACAAGATGAAAAACACAATGGACATGGTAGGATATGGAAATTAAAGGATTCTGAAGATAAAGAAATGCCATTGCTGTTTGCAAACACATGCACATCAAGAAAAAGACAATAAAAAACAACTTTTGGGAATGATTAGTTGAAAAAATAAAAAAAATATCAAGTAAATATATAATTTAGAAACCCCAATAAGGGGAAAAAAAAAGATACTCATGGAAAGTCCAGAGGTTTTTTCCATCACAATATTTAACTGCACAAAGCTCAACTGCGCTTTGATTCACACAAACATTCTGTAATACAAACCATACATCAATGAGTACAAACGGGAAAACAACGTATACATTATACACATTTATATAAGAAGATTGTTAAGTTTATAAGAACATCACATGTAATTTACTAAGACCTTGATATCTGCAGGAGAAACAGCAGTGTGAAAATAAGAAGAATTGAATTGGTCTTAAACAATGTGAAATTGATGAGATCCATGCAACTTTCAAAATGCCAAAGCTAATAAAAACAGTTGAAAAAAAAAATACTCAACAATATCAACTCCATCCATTTTGAAATGAAAGGAAAGTTAATAAGGTATAATCGTAATGCATCCTGGTTGAAGGAAAAGAAAAGAAAAAGCCACACACACAGACCAGAGGAGTGAAGAAGAAAATGCTGGAAGCACACAAAATAGTTTATAGAGATCTTATCATTTCATGAAAGACTTACAGCTCCATAATCATTAATGACTTCCATAGGTGATGGATAGTTTTTCTACTTTTACTCATCTTTATCCCATCCTCTGCTGGGAAAATTCAATTGCAAACAAGATTCCTAAAAGCAGGTTTCCCAAATAAAGCTGTAGACAACACAATAAGTGTTACAACCTGCAATGTAGAACAAGTTATCCACAACACTAGTTGTTCCCTTTCAAAAATTGACTCATATTATTTTCAGAAACAATGAGTGAGAAATTCCAATAGGCAATTGAGTTGTAGCAGCAGGGGACAATCTAGAAGATTAGGAACATTGATCTGTGATGATAACAGCACCTTCCACACCCATATTATACATTGATGCACCTTTATAGCATATCTCAATAGTCTGAAGAAACTAAAACGTCCGTATGGCTATTGCACAACTTGAAATTAACATGCATGTGTTAGCCAAAAAATGCATTGGTTTTTAGCCAGAAATGCGTTGGTTTTTCTCCTTGCAGAACTTAGCAACAAGAAGGAGCAAGAAGAACTAGAGAAGGAAAGAAAAAAATCAACATTCTACAATCTCAAATCTTCAGGCTTATAGAGTATGAATTTACATCCCAATCATGTTCCCTTAACCCGCAGTTATTAGTACAGAGAAATTATAAATTATATCTACATGTGAAAGTATCATGTAGAGAGGCTACATCCACAACTGGCACATCTGTTGGTTCTAAGGCAATTCTCTTTCACAACTTCTGAATTCTGTTAACAGCCTACAGTGGATCAGGATTGGAAACAAAACTTTTATGGGAAACAAAAAACACTGAGATGCATTGCCTACAACACAAACTCCACTCGCTATATAAACTCTTGCAATTTGTGGCTAGATCTATATATGGTAAACCAAACCTCTGAAATATTGTTAAGGTAAATACAATTTGGCTGATAGCACTTGTAAACATCAGAGGCTAGACTTTTACCTGAGAGTTCAGGACCCATTCTAACTTTGATTTGTCTTCATCCACAGACTGAACCTGAAATATCCACTGTTGATCCTGAAATATCCATTGCATCTGTAAGTTAAAAGGCAATTTTTGTATTTTTATTGCATCATTATTTATATGTTTTTGTTCTTTTTTTATCTCTTTTGCACCTTCTGAATTCAATTAACAACCAACAAGATGAATAACATAATGGAAGTACAGCAGTAGGATTTGAGAACTAAAGGATTTTAAAGATACATTACATAAATTTCATTGCTGTTTGCAAACACCTTCTTACAAGGAAAAGAGAAAAGAAAAACCACTTCCAGGGATGATGAGTTTATAGAATAAAAACAATATCAAGCAAAAATATAACTGAAGTCTGAATCTCCTTACCAGAATCTACCCCATGCCAAGAAGCGGCACTGCGCCCAACCCATCGCTCAAATCTGTAACCCTTCTTCTTCAATTAGTGAAAAAGTAAATATCATCAGCATCCGCGAAGCGATTGACGGCAAATCGTTCAAAGAGTTCCAGGTTTCTCGGTCGCCGTATAAGTCGACGTCAGGGATGATGAACGACACAACGGGCAAAAGGGTAGAGTTTACTTTGTTGAGAGATAGTTAGCGGCCAATACATCGACAGAAGGCACGAATCTGAAACCAGGAGGCAGCTGCATTGCCTCCCTAACTTAAGAGAGAATCCCAAAACCTAATATTCTAAATTAATTTGAATCCAAACACAGAATTTTATAATTGAAATTATTTTGGTTAATTCATCATGTCCAAAACACAGAATTTTAATTTTTTATAAAATTGACTTTTTTTAGAAAGTTTGGATGAAATTAGACATTAAATTAGTTTTACAATAAAGAAAATAATATTGTAACATTTAAAAAATAAACTCAAAGATTTAATTAATTAATTATTTGTTCATTGTTGACATACTTCTCTATGATACCAATTGTTGCTTCATTAATAGGCTCACGATTCGACTTTGATAATTATAGACTGTACTAAGATCTATAAACACACATTTTTAGTTTTAAATCAAAATAAGAGTGTGATTTTAATTCAATCCAAATCTTGTACTTAAAAATTTAGGAGTGTGCAGAATCGAACCGGAACCGAAAATCGAACCAAATAAATTTTAATCTATTTGATTTGATATTTTTGATTTTTGGTTCGTTCGTTTCTGAACCAAAATTAAATTTTAGATAGTTCTGTTTTAAAAAATTATAAAATTAAAGGAACCGAACCGACTAAATTATCCAAAACTCACCGTTATATATATATATATATATAACTAACAAAACCAACCGACAACACACACACACATATATATATAACGAAACCAACACAGTTAACAAACAGTTGTTGGTATAGTAACTGTGTGTTAACTGTGTTGGTTTCGTTATATATATATATGTATATATATATATATATATATATATATATATATATATATATATATATCTAAAACAAAACGAACCAACCAACACAGTGTATATATATAAAACCAACCAATAAAGGATTATAGAGAAAAAAATACCAACATAGTAAATAAATCCCGATTTCTGGTGATCTAGGAGCGACGGAGACCGCGCGCGAGGGAGGGAGGCAGCGTAGGGGTGAGCACCGACATGAACCAGATCTGCCGAGAGGAAGGGAGAGAGAGAGAGAGAAGGGGCAGGGGGGTGGGACCGGCAGAAACCATATCTATTGAGAGAGAGGGAGGGTGAGGGAGAGAGAGAGAGAGAGAAGGGGAAAGGGCCTGGGAGATGCGGTGGGAGGGGGCTAGCTCCGATCGGAGAGGAAGAAGCAGAGGAGAGAGAGAAAGAGAGAGAGAGAGGGAAGAATGTGAAAATGAGTTTTATTTTCATTTGGCACAGAAAATCGATTGGACCGAAATTATTTTAGTCTATTTGGTTTCAGTCTAATAATATCGATCTGCGGTTCGGTTATGAAAATTATTAAAATTCGATTTTCGGTCTATTCGGTCCAAAACTGAACAAAATCGACCATTTGCACACCTTACTTGAAATGTTCATATAAATTCAATGCTAAAAAAAAAAAAAAAGCTACATTTATACACTACAAAAAAATAACGATTTAGCGACTAAATATTTTTGTCGCTAAATTGCGACTAAATAATGTTTCGTTCGTAAAATTAAATTTTTTTGATATGAATTGCAATTTAGTGACTAAATAGCGACTGAATATGAAATTCAGTCGCTAAAAATTGGCGCTAAAAAATTACGCTTTTTTTTGCGACAAATATAGCGACAGGAAATTTAGTCGCTAAATAATAGCGACTAAATTGTACTAAAATGAACTATAAAAATAGCAACTAAAAATACTGTCGCTATTTCTAAAATTATTTTAATGACAGTATTATCGACGGAATTAAGGTGTCGGTATAGAAATAAAATTAATTTTGAGTATTTAGCGACTAATGCGTTTTAGTCGCTAATTTTTGATTGATAAACAGATTTCAGAAAACCTAAACTCCCCAAATTTTCGTTCCCACCCAAATTAAAAAACGCAGAGGGGCATTTCCCCAGTCCCCTGCAATTGGTCTCGCCCCCTGGTCAGCCACCACCCTCCGGCATCGCCTTTCTGCCGTCGCTCGCCCCGTACTCCGGCGTCCCCTTCCCTCTCGCCACGCGCCAGATCTGCTCTGCCCCCACTTTGCTAACTCAAGATCCTGTGAGGGTGAGGGCGTTTTTTGGTTACCCAGTTAATGAGCACAAGGATTTTTTGCTCCAGATGATGTATGGTCCTGTGGACTTGTAATGGATTCAGGATATGGCTATAGTGGCTTGATGGAAGTGCTGGGTGCTGATTTTAGATGCTTCTCTTCTTGTTGGTTTTGCTCTAACCTTGAAAATGGAATTTGTTTTTGCCATTTATTATTCAGCTTATCTCATATATGATATTTATGGAATTTGATATTCTTCTTCTAGTCATTAGGTTTTCTCTTTCAAAATTGGATGGTTTCTGGTAGTGCTACTTATTTTCTGTTACTACATGGAATCAATGCATGCCTTCCATATAATCTATGGCAATTTTGGAACTTACATGATAGACTATGGATACTGATTTTCTTAATATATTCATTGCAACAGACATTTGAAACTTAGTTATTTACGAAAGTTTACCTTGGTAACGCCACAGCCATTGGTAGAATTTGATACCGCTTCTCCTTCATCTTGTTCTGTACTCAAAACAGTTTCTCTATGCCTGAGATGCTGTGTTTGTATCTTGATAATTTGTATTTTTGTGGCAACTGCATCTTAATTAATGGTGGGCAACTCTCTGCAGATAAACTGTTTTTGATGACATAGAGTTGGACTCCCAGATTCTATCATGGAAAAAAGGAAATGGTTATGGAAGAGGAAGTCTTCGGAGAGAAGCCCTGGTGAAACTGAGAGTTCAGGATCAATATCTTCCCACTCTGAGAGATTCTCTGATGAGCAGGTTAGTGGCTAATGCCCATGATGCTAAAAGAAGTTATACAATGGCTTTAGCATCTTAATCTTTTTATCTACAGTTGTCTCATATAAACTTTTGGTATTCACTGAAATTTTGAGAGATTGATGAACTAGATGGCTACCTTGTGTCTGCGTGGGTATGAGTGTGCGCTCTCTCTATTGTAAAGTACTGCTTTTTGAATGGATTATGGGTGCATTTGAAAGCCTATTGAAAATTCTTCGTTGTATCTTTATTAATCCATTTCTTCTTCATTATATGCTAATCTATAAAGTGTGATAAAGATCTATTTCATGCCCTTTTGTAGTCTGCAGAATGCATTCATAACCTTCTGATTGTAGTTTTGATTTGGACACTTATTTTTTAGGTAAATGGTCTAGTTTGTGCAATATTGCTCCGAAAGATTTGGGCTCATAATATTGTGACCTGAAGTTTCCAAAAAACTGAACTTAGATGAAAAACATGGGTGCTATGTGCCGTAACTAGATGTGATATAGACAAACTAATATAACTTACAAATCCTTATATGGTTGCTTTTAAGGACTAAGACATATCTTCAGGGTGAAGAGCCTTGGATTTCTTCCTAATAAAGCTAGGTGTCCTTGTAGCTCCACTCTCATGTGATGCATTAAAGTGAAAGCTCTGTGTAAAGGTGCCAGAAAAAGAGATTACAATTTTCCTTTGAAAAGTTTAATTATATACACTAATTTTTGTAAATTCAATACCTTAGATTAAGAAATGCTAAATATTTTTTTAAGCTAGTTATTTTTTCATTCTATACTAGCTAGTAAATCCCTTCACGGGAGATACATTTGCCATTTTTACTATGTAGTATTTATCACTCATTTTACACTACTATTTTATCTCTTATGAGTCACTTTGGTTTACTATGTTTTTAATTCCTAATTATTTATATGATGGTCCATGCAAGACTATGTTTACCACCCCTGTGCAACTTCATTCACCTAACTAAATTTTATTTCCTTACAACAATCAATATAACTATTATTCTTTCTAATATCAATATAAAACATCAAATTTATTTACTTATACCCACGTGGGCTTCATCTATTGTCAAATTCCCATGCAACTTTCATTACTTAATTAATCATTCTTTACATTTCCTTATATTATCAATCCTAATATAGACACTACTTTATTTATTTTATTAGTCATATTATTAACTGGGACATATAAAACCCTTGGTATGTATTTGACAAAAGGATCCTTTTATGCAGCATTTTTGGCTAGAAGTGATTGATATAACACTTGTTTCTCAGTCTTCACTAATGATAATTGTGATATACTCAATTCATCCTTCTTTTGGCATTCTTTGATGTTTGTTAATTATAATTTTTGCTAAGATTGTGGTGGTTTTACCCATTTTCTCATCATTGAAGCAGGACACCTTAAAGGCATCCCATAATGATGACACTCATTCTCCAGAAGTCGCATCAAAAACTGCAGAAAGGGAAGAAGATGTGAATGAACACGTTAAGAACTTAATGGTGAAGTTATCTGCTGCTCTGGTGAATGTTAGTGGTAAAGCAGCATGCCAAAGTTGCTGAAGAAGTTGTTGGAGGTATTTGGTTGATGAAGTAATTAAAGATTCAAAGTGATGGCATTCCATGGACATTTCAAGATTTTATAAAGTGTTTTTTTGTTATAATTTTTAAATATTTTATAATGGTGGACATGAGTGTTTATATTATTTAATCTGGTTTTAATTATATGTAAATTAATTTTTAATTTTATTTTATTTAAGAAATTCGGATATTTCGAATTTATGATATTATATTTTTTAAATTTATATATTGTTCATAATATTGTATAATTATTATTTACATAAATTAAAATTTTGAAATAATAATAATAATAATAGGAAATTCAAATCTAATATTTTTAGCGATGGATTATCCGTCGCAAATATTTTTTAATTTATCCCACGACTGCTTTTAGGGGTTATTTAGCGACTACATTTTTTACTTTTAGCGACTGTTTTTCCGTCGCTATTTTTAGAGACTGTTTTGCATTTTAGTCGCAAAATTTCTTGCGACGGTTAGTCGTCGCGTCGCTAAAACAAATTAGCGATGGAAATTGCTCAATTAGCGACGGAAATTTCCGTCGCTAATTTCCTTTTTTTTGTAGTGATACTTAAACCAAAAAAAAAAATCATTATTTGAACTGAACATTCAATGTGGCTAATTTTTCAATCAAGTTCAAAAGAAAAATATACCCAGATGGCTCTATATAAAGGAAAATTAGGATAAATTTGAAACTAGGAGGCAGCTGCATTGCCTTCATAACTCATGCTTTGTTTGGATCGATAGAATTAGGAGTTATTGGTGAAAAAGTAAGTGAGATTCAACATACTTTCACTGTTTGGTTTGCAAGATAGTAGAGTAAATAGGGATAAATAAAGGAAATTCAACATTTGGTTTGCAAAATAGCAGAGTAAATGAAAGAAAATTTATTTTTTCAATTTACTTTCAATCTTTTAAAATATTTTCTTCTAATTTGGAGAAAAAGCACAATAAATGGGAGAGAGGATTAAAGAATCAAGTTTTACTGGGTTAATTCAATACAATGAAGAATAAGAAGCCATAGATAATGAGAGAGTGCATTTGCAGTAATTTTAGAAGCTCTTCTTCTATTCTACTTTCTCTCTCTATATTGTCTTATTGTCTCCCTCACTCTCTCTTCCCTTCCCACCTCGGATTTTCGGTCTGTCTTTTGCCTTTATCTTTCATTTCTTTGCATCTTTTTTTGTGTATTTATCTAATTTTTCTTCAAAAACAGAAATTGAAAGTGCGTAATGGTTTGGTGATCATAGGAGAGAAGGAGGACACTTCAAGCTCTACAAGAAATTCAACATGGCATGCCACCTAAATTCTAAACTTTCTAAAAGGTGGCACATAGCAGTTCATATCAGTAACTTCATGTAAGTTCTTCTTAAACAAATATTTTATATAGCATGAAAAAAATTTAAAGAACAATGAAAGTGAATCATTAATTACCACATTAATTGCATTTCTTGGATTGCCATTGACGTATATTGTCACGTGTTAATTTCTAGAAGGTATGAAACTTAGGTGGCTTGCCATGCAAAATTCTTGATAAAATTTGAAATTGTTTTCCATGACTTTCCATTCAAAAATTACATAATTTAGGATTAATTTCATTGGTGGTAACTAAACTTTCGAGTTTGTAACGTTGTGGTCACTGAACTTTGATTTGTATCGAAAAAATAACTGAACTTTTATTTTGTAACGGGATGGTCACAGTGACCGGATTTTGACGGATCTGGCCATCGGTGTGTGGAAAAACGGCGAGAAACATCTCCACGTTGGATAAATTGCCACGTTGGATGCTGACTGGATCCGATGTATGCAGATTTTTACCGTCGTCTTCTTCTTCTTCTTCGTCTTCTTCTTCATGGTTAAGTCTTATCTCTCTCTCTCTCTCCTGAGCCATCTCCAGATTCGTCTTCTTCTCATTCTTATTCATCAGGAATTGAAAATCGTTTTAGTACAAGTGAAGGAAGAGAAATTGTTTACCCTTATTGTGGTTGCGGAGTTGAAGCCGTAATGAAGACTTCGAAAACTGAAACAAATCCAATGAGGAGGTTTTTCACATGTTATCTTAATCAGGTAAGAGTAATTTAAAGATTTCTTTAATTGTATTTTCAATTCATCTTGATATTGAAATGGGTTTTCTTCTGCATAGGAAAATGGCGGGTGTGGTTTTTTTAGATGGTATGATGAACCATTAACTAATAAGGCAAATTCTGTAATAAATAGTTTGCTAAGAAAAATTGCAAGATTGGAAATGGAGTTGGCCACCAACAATAATAGCAGATATGTCAAGTGCAGTATGTGTTCTATTTGCTACAACATTCTTGTTGTTCTTATGTTTTTCATTGTAATGTTTCTTATGTAGTTGAGAAATTTGATGTAGTGTACACACCGGGTCCTGAGTCAGTCTAGATCGGAGTTACCCAATGATGATAAATTGCCCGCACAGGCAAAAAGGTTAAAAATGATAATTTCCTTACCAAATTTGCATTTTAGAATAAAAAGATAAAAAATAATAAAAAAATTTTAAAAATTAGCTTTTAAAAAAAAATATTAAAAATTTTAGTGTTTTTAGTCATATTTAAAAAAAAATAAAAAAAGGTCGGAAATTTCGGGCGTCGCCAGTGCTGCGCGTCGCTAACAGCCCACGCGCAGCACTGCTCGCAGCACAGCGCGCGCTGCTCACGTGATTCCGCGCCTCCGCGCGCGAAATCTCGCCCATCCTGCTGCCGCAGCCGCCCAAAATCGGCGATTTTGACATTTTTTCACCAAAAATTGATTTTTTTTTCAATTTCTTTGACCTTTTTTGAGATTTTTTTCGGGATTTTGATGACTTTTTCCTTCTTTACACTTAAATTAAGGAGAATTAAATAAAAATAATTTTTATTTCTTAATTAATTAATTCTTTTAGTTTTTTTTTGTAATAAAAAGGGATATTTTGGAGGAAAAGGGGGTTGGCCATTTTTCTTTCTTGGAATTAATTTTTCTTCATCCTCTCTTCCTCTTCCCTTCTAAAAGATCCTCTCAACAGATTTTTGAAGCTTCTTCACCAAAATTCAGATCTTCAAAGCCAACAATCCAATTTTGAGCTATTTTTCTCTTAAGACAAAGAAATTAATTCTTTGTTCTTGGGATTTGATTTTTTCTCACCAATTATAATTTCTTGAGACAATGAAAATAATTCTTTGTTCTTGGAAATTAATTTTTTTTTCACCAATTTTCTTCTTTTTAATTTTAATCAATAATTATTCTTGAGACAAAGAAAATCAATTCTTTGTTCTTGGGAATCAATTTAATTTTCTTTTATTATTTCTCAAGCAAATTTTCTTAGCAATAAAAGTTTAAATTTTTATTATTTCTAAACCATATTTTGCAAATCAAAACAAGGAAAATCCATCATATTTTTCCCATCGAATCCGAAATCTGAGGGTAAACATTCTAGACTCGATCTCTTGATTTAGTTTTTATTTTCATCGTTTTTGCTAACATTTAAATTAGTAAACATGTAGATCTATATATTTGTTGTTGATTTATTTGTTTTATGTCATTTTAGATGTAGATCTAACTTTTAATATTGTTCTTAGATGTAGATCTAACTTTTAATGTTGTTATTTGTTCCCATTTTCATTTAATTGTTCATCTTTATTGTTATTATTGTTATTATTATCATTATTATTATCATTATTTTTATTATTATCTATTACTCTTATTCTTGTTGTTGTTGTTGTTGTTGTTGTTGTTGTTGTTGTTATTATTATTATTATTATTATTATTATTATTATTATTATTATTATTATTTCTACTTTATATTTTATATATTGATCTATTAATGTGTTAATTTATTTAAATATGTCATTTAAATTTATTTATCACCTAATATGCATGCTTTATTTAATTTATTTATTATTATTTGCTTTAATTGATTTTCTTGTTTCGATTACTAACATTAAGTTTATTTGTGTTTATTTTTTTTGTGTCAAATCTTTGCATTCCCTTGTTTGAGCACCCGTGCGAATGAAGGAGGAGATCCGAAGATTTATTATTTTTATTGTATTTGTTATTTTTCCTTTATTGGTTTTATTGAGTTATTTAGCATGTAATAATTAATTAAACCATTTATTTTATTCACTCTTAATCAAAAATCACACAAAAAAATATATTTCTACAAATAAAATTAGGTTTTCTAATAAAATGGGACCAATGTCCTAGTTTTCCATCCAAAATAAATTGTCACTTTAAAATGATTTTCTTTAATTATGCATGAGATTACCAACGTTCTCAACATTAATAAATACACCGTTTTATGTATGATTTATATTTTATTTATAATGGGGGTTGTATTCCGCCCCTAATTTTGTTGTAATTTAATTTTGTCTTTATTTTTATTTTTATTTATCGTTTCATATGTGATTGATATGTACTTTAATAAACTACATTAATTGTGTGAGATAAAAAATAAAATTTTATAATTTAAAAACTCATTTATAATTAACCAAGGCACCAATAAGTGTGAAGTTCCGGACACCATATCTGGTTTAGACCAATAGAGATTTTTCTCAGTTTCTTGTAAACTGGGTGGCGACTCCAAAAATACCTCAAAAGGTGCCTAAAAGCGTTATGGGTTTAGATCCTCTTTCCAATATTCTATTGAAAAGGAGGCATTCAAGATGACTCATGATGCCCAAAATCAAAAAGACGCGAACTAATCTCTCGAATCCTAAAAGCGGGTTCGATGAGGGCCTTGCTGGTTCCGGCGCACGTCACATGTAGTATGAGTAATTTGATGTAGTACGAGAATCTAATATGAGTAATTTGATGTAAGTTATATGATCATGATGAATTGTATGTTGGCATACATGTCAATCGAAGACATTATTTGTTTGAAAGAAAGAATTTCCTTGCAAGTGTTATTGCAAGTATGGGTTACTGAAAGAATTTACTTGCATCAAATAACACTAGTAAAAATGAAATTCATTGCATCAAATAACACTAGTAAAAATGAAGTAGCCTGAATAAAATAAAAGTATGTGTTGAATAAAAGTAAACCAGTATTAAAATAACATCGTAATTGATACATTAAAACATAAGAATATTTCTACTTCATTTATGTCATAATTTTACATCTCAAAAATTATTCCTCATCAGGAAGTGTTTCATCTTTGGTTTCTGGGATCTCATCTTCTTCTAGAGCTACTGCCTGCAGCACTCCATATTGTCTCTGCAAACCTGCAAGAAAGTATTTAGTTAAATGCAAAGGGACAAAGCAACCATGGCGCAATAATCATGTAGAAGCAAAATTATGGAAACATGTTAAAATACATGTTTGAAATTTGTTGATGCCGTACCACAAACTAGCTTTTCAGCATTTGAAATTATTTTTTAATTTTATCAGTTATTTCATAGCTCTGGAGCAGTGACGATTTAAGGGCTATTTTCTTGTGAATTGACAGCAGGCAGGCAATAATTAACAAACAAAAGTTCATTGTATCAAATAACACTAGTAAAAATGAAGTAACTTGAATAAAATAAAAGTATGTGTTGAATAAAAGTAAACCAGTATTAAAATAACATCATAATTGTCATAATTTTACATCTCAAAAAGCCTAACATAGTATTTGATGCCAACAAATTAACACAGGTGTGCATTACATCAATCGAATTTAAAATTATCTAACACAATTGTTTCACAAATTGGCAAATCAGAATATTTATGTTGGCTTTTCTCCATGAGTGATCTTCTGATCTTGGGTTGAACTTTGGCCCTTATACCTTGATGGAATTACTTTCCCCTTTTTAACAGTATGTTTTCTCGGGCTCCTCTTCCTCTTCCTAATTGATTCACTGGCAACATTAAAAATCTGACTTGACTGTGTCAATTGAAACACGATTTCCTTCAGCAAAAATTATCAAATTTTAGATGTTATTTAGATTGGAAATGGAAAATAAATATAAAAATAACTTTAAAGCAAATATTAATTTCCTGTGTACAGCTATTGTCGTTGGTGTTTTGATCAACAGGTGGGTTAGGTTGGGTTTCAGCTCCTGTCCTTGATCTCTTATTTTGTGCACCATGTCTTCTAGCAATATGGCCAACCTGACCACATAACCTACACTTATTCGAAATACTACATTTTTTTACTTATTTTTTGGGTTCCAGCAGACTCATTTGGTCTCACAGGTTCTCTTTGCACCTTATTCTTAGCCCTCATCTGCTCTAGTTCCTCAGGTTGCTTCCTCCTACATGTAGGTCTTCTCCCTCTTTTCTTTTTCTTAGACTTTCGGTGGGATAACCATTGTGTCATCAGTGGCTTCAGGCCAATGGTCTTAAGGATTAGTCGGATTAATGAAGTGGGAGTAAAGATCCCCTATAAACATGTCCCAGTGGCTTATAAAAATATCTAATATATCCATCATCACATAAACTTTTAATCCACCTATCTATTACACTAAGGCTAACAAACTCAACATCACACCAGTCAAACCACACAAACTCACCACCATAATATCCATCCATGCACATAACTCCTTTATAGTATAAAATCACTGTAAAATAATCTTCATGCGGATCTGTATAAAAAATAATCTATAAAAAAAAATACAATAAATGCTCCCAAACCCACAGATTTTATGTTCTTATCAAACAAACAATGTGCATTGTCCCAATCTATCATTAAAATAACAATTATTCACATATTAAAATGGGTTTAACAGCTAACATTATATGCTCACAAAAGGGGAAACAATCTATGTCAGTGCTTAGAATAATACTTTCTAAGCCATCAAATTACTAAATATTTCAGCAACCCACGTTACACAACAACATCAAATAGTATAATTTAATCACTAAGGAAATTACATGAATACCCAAATGCTATGTTATCCAACCAAAACAATAATTTAAATATTGTAATTTCAGGGTTTACATACCATATTGTGGTGGCCCCGTGTCCTCAATTCTTCTAACAGGATGGACCATTGTGGTCCTCAATGTCTTTTTCTCTGCTTTCAAACCTTTTCCCTTTACTTGCACTTACTTCAAACCTCTCAGTTTGTTCCCTAAAAGCAAAAAATAAAATGATTTTTTTAGTTTGTTTTTGTTCCCCCAAAGTTGAATGGGACATTTCCCGCTCTTAGTCCCACAAGTATATTTTGTGAAAATGAAAGTGATGAAAAAGAGAGAGAGGAAGAAAGAGACCAATATGAGATCAATGAGCAAAAGAGAGAGAAATAAAGAGAGATCAAGATATGGCCTCACCTACATATACTTACAGACCGATGAGACGTCGGTGAGACGAAGAGATGGCTACAAGGCGCGACGAACGGAGAGATCGACGGAGATACCTGAGAGACAGAGAGAGACCCACGATTTTACAACTGACAGTACATATAGACTGGAAAGTAAGAGGCGATAGAGAAGGAGAAGCGCAATATACACCTTAAGGCACACTGAGCGGCCAGAGAGAAGGAGAGCACGAAAGCCAGAGGGAGGGGGGTGTGGGGGGTGGGGGGTAATAGGTACCCAGTTAAAAATGGCTACGTTGGATCTAGTCAACATCCGACATGGCAATTTTTCCAATTTGGTGACGTTTCTCGCCATTTTTCCAGGCGCCGGTGGCCGGATCTATCAAAATTCGGTCATTGTGACCATCCCGTTACAAAATAAAAGTTGAGTTATTTTTTTGATACAAATCGAAGTTCAGTGACCACAACGTTACAAACTTGAAAGTTTAATTACCACCGATAAAATTAACCCCATAATTTAAACATTTTCATATAAAAAATTATTTTGCTACTTTTTAGTAATTAGAGCATAAACTTAATGACCTTGGTGCAATTAACCGGTCGCTCTTATGTGTACACATGAGGCTTATATGGTTACCCATATGGCACATTTTAAAAGAATCAGGCTGGCATGTTAGGGTGGAGCTCTAGTAGGTTTTGGTGATTTTTCTACCCATAGTGAGTTTATAGTTTATATGCAAAACTATATTTACTCCTTAAATTTAGTAAGTTTGGATGAAAATAGCAAGTCAGAAATTAAATTATAACGAATTGAATCATACTCTTACACCTTGTTTGGATTCATGGAGTGGTATGATATGGAGCGGTGTGTTATAATTTTATTTACTAGTATATTTGAAAAAATGGTATGACATGGTATGATTTAATAAATTTGATGGCTGGAAAAATTAAAAAACATTAAAAATTAAAATAAGTTTGATAAAGGAAATAAAAAAAATTAGGATTATATTAGAATATAAAGGAAATTATCAAAATTAAATAAAAATTATAAGAGAAAAAAATATATAAAATCTTGCATAACAATTAATTTGGGGTTTAAAAATTTGGAAAAAATAAAACTATAGATTAAACCATGACAATAAAGAGTTCATCTTCACAAACAACACATTAAATCAAGTTCCTGCATGTGATGCCGAAAAAAGAGACTAGGGAAGGATCCTTCTTTCCAGATCAAAGTCTTGAATACAGAGATGCCAGACATCAGCCAACTTGTGCAGCAATCATAGCAACCTTCATAACAAAATTTCGATACTTGCCTCCAAACACTGCCTCCAATTTTCCTATGCATAACTTAAAGCAGTTGTATGTAGTCGTGGCAGCAC
Source organism: Excoecaria cochinchinensis (assembly GCA_947683425.1). Lineage (NCBI taxonomy): Eukaryota > Viridiplantae > Streptophyta > Magnoliopsida > Malpighiales > Euphorbiaceae > Excoecaria > Excoecaria cochinchinensis. Next base: position 15,494,966 of record CANTUQ010000121.1, on the reverse strand, counting down.
TGCTTGATACAGCACCAACATCACCTGAAAGCAAAAATAACATTACATCCAACATGTAACTGTTACCTTATTTTTAACTTAGGCAAACCTAATTTTTATGAACCATCTTGAATGAAGCCATTTCCCATCTTACAACGAGATTAACAATGCCAAAGTAAGCAATGGGAAAACAAAGTAACTACAGATTGCACTCGTAAATACCTAACGATAACACAAGAAACAAACTTTACCTTTCAACTCTGTAGAGCACAGCGAGATAGAATCCACATGGAAGAATAAAAATGTGAATGACCAAGTCCCAAAAGGCAGTTTAAGTAAATACAGATCAACCACAACAATGAAATGCAACTTATTTGGAGACAGAGGATTATTCTTATAAGGTTTAAATCCGCCATTTTTGGGTCTATTTTGCTTGAAGCTTTTCATTAGTAAATGAACTTTTAGGCAATGGTCTCTTCTTAGAAAATGTTTTCTTATGTCTTAAGTTTCATATGGCACAAAAATCATGCATTTTGGTCCAGTAAATTAAGAGATATGCACATAACATTACAGACTGCTCCCAAAATAGAGCATCAGGTCTTAGTTTTTTATGCCATTTTTTAGGGCTTTAGGTGAGTATTAGATTTTGGTATCTCATGAGAATTATAGATGTAAGTCTTAAGTATCATCTCAAATTTGAATCACTCAACTTGAAGGTCTGTAGGCCGATAAGACCATTACAAGCAAACTGGTCCTAGTGATCTTTTGATAGAATTTCTAAGTTATCTATTCTAACATATCCAACCAATTTCATGCAAAATAACTTTAATCCAACACTCCAATAACAATTCTATATCCAATATAGCTTAATTAACATCTCAATTCATGACAAATACATGCAAATAAAATTAACGGTTCCTAAACCTTATTTTAGCCAACTTTCTTCTTCACTTGCTTTAAGCTTTCTCCTTCCTTTTGTTTTTGCTGGAATCTCTAACTAAAATCAACATGAATTCATGTCAACATTAATTCCAAACTCATAATTCCAGCATCCATGATTAGTAAATGAAGAAGGGATGAAGACGAAGCCAAAATCTTACCTTTCTTGACAAATTTTCACTAGAATTGTGCTACTCTCTTTAAGAATCCTTAAACATGTGCTTACGTATGTGAAATTGGAAAGAAAATGAGATAAGTTTTTTTTTGTGTTTGTTTCTCGAATTCAGCCGGCCACAAGGCCTTATATATGGCCGCATTCTCAAGTTTCTTCTAAAATGTCACATGTCATGTTATAGTTTGTTCCACCTTTTTAATTTCCTGTAATTATAACTTAGCCCCAACAATTTATATAATCTCACATTTTGCATATAGTTAAGCTTTATTTATACATTGGCCTATAACATAAATCTATTTATGCATGCATGTCATATTTTAACAAATTACCGAATTACCCGCATCTTTTAAATTAATGACCATTATGTCCTTTACTACACTACACTTTAGTTACTTTACCTCTCATATTCGGTTTCTATTTCATCCTAGACATGCCATATTACTACTAGGGTGTATTTTGGGGCTTTACACCAAGTCATTCTCGAAATTCAAGCTTTTTCTTTTGCAGTTGTAGTAACCAAGCTTGTTTTTTCTCACTAACAACAACAAAAGCAATAGGGTACATTTGATTCATTGCATCTATACCTATTGCAATTAGAAGCATCCCTCTCACTTTATTTTTGAGAAAGCAACCATTGAGGCCTATTATTGGCCTGCATCTAGCCTTCCACCCCTTTTTTGCATGCCTTAAAATAGATGAAAATTCTCTTAAAAAAACTTCCACCTTCTGATAATTAATCCATTGATAACTCAATACTAATATTGTTGCCCGAGTTTGTCAATCTTAACTCATTTGCATAAGCTTCAACAATGGCAAAATCATCCTTATAATTACCTTGTATGTCATTGAGTATGATTCTCCTAGCTCTTGCACTTGTCATGTGACACATGCACTTTAAATTCCTTCTCAATTTCTATTTGCATCTTTCTCACCTTTATTTTTAGATTCTCCCAGATTCTCTCTCTATTGTTCAACAATCCACCTTATGGTAACTCTGAAATTTTTGAATATCCTATAACACCTATGTTTGCATGCAAAGAGTTTTTGTCTTTAAATCGGGTTTCTTTTTTTTTTTCCTTTGATGCATAGAAAATAAAGGGGCATTTCTCATTGACGCAATTCACCCTCACCCTCCCAAGTTCATTCTTTAAGTCTTTAACATCCTTACCACTAGTCACATCATATCAAGCAAGAGTATTCCTCATAGCTTTTGCATCCTTAAAAGTCATTCCTTTTGTAAAATAAGCTTGGCCCCCCTTAGGATCATATCTCACACTTTTCTTTGTGGTTTGCATTTTTAAATCTCTATCATTAACTACATCACCTAGATCTAATTATAATTAACTTTCATATCCTGATGAGTCACTATTGAGACATGTCTAGGGTGAAATGGTGATTAAATAAGCATAAGTTTGTGACAATGCATCGGAAAGATGGATTAAAGACGTAATTGTAATGGCTCGACATTTATAGGCCTGAAAGATGGATTAAAGATTAGTCTGGTGAATTGAAATTGGAATATTTAATAGTATGAAAATTGGAGTATGATTAGTAAGAAAAAAATAATTAAATTAAAAGAAATTAAAAGTTTAGAAAGGACTCAATTGAATGAAATAAAATAGTTAAGTGGCTAAAGTGAGGAATGACATGATTAATTATAAGTGAGAGATTAATTAACTTAAACTTGGATTGCATAAAATTAACTAAGACTTAGTGGATATTGTTGTGCCTTAAGAAGAGAAAGCCAACACATGAATTACATGCATATATAAAGATGGTTTATAGAGAAAGAAAAGTATGTGTGTACATACACTATTTTCTCCTGCAATTTTCGTGCTCTTAGCTTTCTCTCCATGGAAGTTTATTCAAGAAAATGGAAATTATGAGGACATATGAAAGAATTGGAAAGGTGATAAACAAGAGTGTGGATTGGAAAGAAAAAAAAATTGATGACTAGATGAATTTGTCTCAAGTAGGTGAGTTAACTCCTACCTTTGAGTTCAATTTCTATTTATTCCTTTCCCAATTATGTAACTAGATGTATGAGTTTGATTGTTTTGAATTAATTTATACTATGTTATAAGTATGAATATGATGGGAAAATGCTGGATTCATGTTGGATTGGTTGGATTGAGTACCAAGTTAGTTGAAAGTGATTGTTGGTTGATTTCCAACTTTTGGTTCACTTGAACTGATTTTGGGATTTTGAGCATTACTGGACTTGTAGACCTCCAAATTATATGAATTCAATTGGAATAGAACCATAAGGCACAGAAATATAAATGTATAGAAGAAATGGAATTTGATTCTATCCTTAAGAGGTGTGAAAATGTAGTTAAATATCTGAACTGGATGTTGTCTTTACTATGGGAGTAGTTTGTGTTCAAATAAGCATAACTCTTGGGTATGATGTCCAAATTAGGTGATATTTGTACCAAAATAAACTTAAGACATAGTGTAACAATTATTTAGAAGATATTTTTTCCTAGAAATGCCTCTAGCTTGGTGAAAATTCAATGCAAAATCGGACCTAAAATCCGCCCTGCTGCAGAATGCAATAAAATAAGGGTACACGATTGTCAGGACTTCCTGACCGCCGTGTAACTTCCCTAACTGCCTTGTAAATAGCTACTGAAACTCCAAAATTTCATTTCAATTGGCCCACATGGCTGTCATAAATGCCTAACTGCAGTGTGACTCCTGTTTTCAACCTTGAAAGTGAGTTTTTCTCACTGGTTTAAATCGAAAGTTCCCGAAACTTGCCCAATGTGTATTAAATAATATATTATGAATATTTCCTTAGGTATCTTTCAAAAATATAAGTGTATACCATTATGAACATGATGATTAAATGATAAATGTCTGTAAATGGCTGTTTAACATTGATATTTATGTAACATACATGGAATAACATGGAAAGTATACTATTAAGAATTTATTGCTCATGTGAACTATTATGACTGTTTATTGGCATTATATTCTTTAATTGCCCAATTTACTCATTTTTGATATTTTCGTATATATGTATACGTGAAGGTAATATCATTGGAAAATGCAATATTATGAATATATTGCCATGTGAGACATTATACCAGTGATTATGATTTATAATTACCTGATTTACCTATTTCTAAAGTGTGTGTATATATATGTATGTATATATGTATGTATGTATGTACACACTCATGAATGTATACCTGTGAGTGAAATATTATCGGAGATAATTTTAAACTCATAATAGGGCTTGCTTAGCCAGTATAGGATGTGGATAGATAGGCATGCCTATAGGGTACTCGAGTAGCTGCAAATCTGATGACACATATCGTGTCTTATTTGAGACTGATTGTCTCTTTTATTCTTACCTTCGAGTATGCCAGCATATGAAATTTATGTAAATCTCACCTCCGGGTGTGCTAGATTTGTATGTCTTCGGGTATAGATGTTTCTCACCTTTGGGGTATGCCAGTTAGACCTCCCATTTATCCACACCATAGAAAAATAAGCAAAGAATATTTGTACAATGTGATCTGAATGTAGTAAGCAATATTGTGAAATCTGAATTTTGATATTTGAACTGTTTATGAATAAATTATATGAACAAGCTATGCATGCTAAAATATACATTGATCTAAATGTGTTATACACTAATCTACATTCTGACCTTTGACCCGGTGGCATGCAAATAGTACGATTATGCTATGCTTACTACAATATTATTATTATTATTATTATTATTATTATTATTATTATTATCTTCTTATGTTATATTTATTACACTTATAAAGGAATTGTGAATACTTATGGGTTTGTATGTACTTATGCTTGTCATTGTTAATTGACTTTTAATTATTATTGAAATGTTTTGATAATGCTTGTTACCATAATATGACTATTATTATGATTAACTAATGATTATGAGTATAATGACATGATCATAAATGATATGTATTATATGATCATCGCACATGCATACAAGTATAAATTAATGCAAATGTACACATGTAAAGTATATTCAAGTTATATTTATATGATATTGTGACACACACCAAATTTGACCGATTCCCTGTAGGCCCGCTTTTAGGGGCCGAGAGGGTTCGCGTTTTGGATTTTGGATAACATGAGATATTTTGAAATCTCTACCCAATAAAATATTGGGGAAGTTCATTTAATCCCATGAACTCTTTTGGCACCTTTGAATTTACAAAAAATTAAAAAAGTTCGTCTAATCTCGAGGTCTAAACCAGAGAACAATTCAGAACTTTACTCTTATTAATGTCTTGATTAATTATAAATGGATTTTTAATTTTAAAATTCCATCTCTCTTCTCACGCAGTCATGCATTTAAAAATAAATCGTAAATCAAGCACCGAAAGAAAGCGATAAAATAATAAAACAAACTACAAAAAATAAAAGAAAGATAAAATTGGGACAAAATATAATCCCCTAAATAAAATCAAATAAAACATAAATAAATAACAAAATCAAATGAATAAATACACATTTATAAATTGGGATATTTATTTATGATAGAAACATTGGTTCCTTCATATTCACTTAAAAATCAAAAAGTTATTTTTGGTATTTATCGAAAATTGGGATGAGTGATTCCATTTTGAAAAAAATTAACTATTCTTTTAAAAAATCAGTTTTTATTGGTTGAAATTAGGACATTGGTCCAATTTTATTTAAAAAAAAAAATCTCATTTTATTAATAAAATATTTTTATGTGATTTTTAATTAGCGTGCATAAAATAAACTAAATCTATTACATATTACATAATAAAAATAAATTAAAGCGAAATAATGAAAAATAATAAACTTGCTAAAAATGACAAATTCAACCAAAATAGTGCCTTCAAATCTCCTTGAACTCACATTTGCCATTGAAAATGCTCACACATAAAAAAAGTATTGCAATAAAAACAATCAAAAACAAAATTGATGTTAGTAACCAGTATATAAAATAATAAAAATGAATTAAAACAAATAAAATAAAGTGCATTATGAGTGACAAACTAACTAAATGACATATTGAAATAAATAAATAAATTAGCATATTAATAATTCAACATACATAAAAACATAAATAATAATAATAATAATAATAATAATAATAATAATAATAATAATACAAATAATAATAAACAACTGATGAATATGACAAACCACCAAATAAATAAGGCATTACATACATGCTTATAATAACAAAAGGGCAAACATGCAACATACATAAAAACATAAATAATAATAATAATAATAATAATAATAATAATAATAATAATAATAATAATAATAATAATAATAATAATAATAATAATAATAATAATAAAATGTGAACAATCAAACAAATACACAAGAATAAAAAAATAAAATATGTTAAAAAAATCTTAAATCTATGACTAAATCACATAAAATACAAAAATAATAGATCCAAGAAAATTTAAATGATGACTAATTGATTATAAACAAAAAAATAATAACAAAAAATAAATTTTAAAATTGAATCCAGAATACTTACTCTCATAATTTGATTTGATGAATGAAGGCAAATAATTGATTTCCTTGTCTTGATTTGGAAAAATAAAATTAGAAAAATAAAATATAGAAAAAAAATTTATATCTCAAGAACAAAAAATTATTTTTTCTGGTCTCAAGAGAAAATTGTTAAAAAAGAAGAAAATTCTCAAGAACTAAAAAAAATTGTTCTCTTTGTCTCAAAAATTATCTTAAAAAAATTCCTTTACAACCTTGGGAAAATGCTCTTGAAGAAGGAGAAAAGAAGAAAATATTTTGCCTCAAAAAAGTCTTCCCTCATTCTCTATCCAAAAAACCTTTTATATCTCCCAAAAAAATCAGATTTTTAGGAGCAATTAAATTAATTTAATTCCCATTAAAACATAAAAAAATGAAGAATTTTTAAAGGTTCAAAAAAGAAATGTTTTTAAAATTAAATTCCAAAAAAAAAAGAAAAAAACAACATAAATTGGCCAGAAAACCACCCATGGGGCTACTGGGGCGTTAGGGTGCTGGGCAGGCGAAAGGGCAAGCGCGACGCCTAGCCTCTGCGTATGCTGTGCGCGTAGGCAAGCGACGCACGGGCGGGCTGCGACGAACGAGTGGGCGAGCGACGCCCGCGTGCCCCGCGTGCTGGAGCCTGGCCTCGCGCGCTGGTGGTCAAAAAAGCCCGATTTTTTTTAATTACAACAATTTTAACTAAAATACTATAATTTCCAACCTCTTTTTTTGTTTTTAAATTTTTAAAATATCTATTTTTTATTTATTTAACAAAGCAATTTTAACAAGAAAACTATCATTTCTAACTTTTTTTTTGCATGTGAACAGGCATTTAGTTTCATCATTGGGTAACTTTGATGTGTGCTGCCTCGGGAACTGGTGTCTACAGATATTGATACTAATTTGTGTATTAACCTGACTATATGTAAATGACATTATACAAAATAATTGAGTATATAGAATTACGTGATTCTGATTCCCAAATTCTGGGATACGTAGGACGTTTCGAATGCTATTCCAAGTCCAAACCACACAGGGAATTAATAAGTTCACAAATGTTTTAGGTAGCATTATAAATGAAACTCGACATAGGGTTTCGCTTGACTATTTTTTGTGAAGGATAAAACACAGTAATTTGTGTATGTAGACAGATATGAATATATAATTATTATAAATGTACAAAAAGACCTGTGTAAGGTACATGTATAAAAGTAGAATGCCATAAAGGTTTTGGACCTTAACATAAGATTTATTATTTTTTTAATGAAATACATAGCTATGTGTTAGATTGTTTAAGTATATTAGATATTGTGAACACCAAAGGATAATGATAGATGAGATTTAACATTAATAATAAAACTGGAATTTTGCATAATACTATATGTAAAATATGTAAAGCATATAATGTAAGAGAACGAATGATTATGAACTTTCGATAAGTCATCTAATTATTTACTTACCCATAATAGAATTATATGTTATTAAATATAATAACCTTAGTGACTTGCTTGTAATGTGAGTATGAAATCAAAGACCAAATTGAAGTAATTTGAGAGGTCCTAATATAAAAAGCAAGGGAAGTGTAGATAGTAAATAGAATTCTACGAAGTATGATAGTTCTGATGAAATAAGATATTTTAAGACCAGAATATGTAATAAGTGAATATGTGTAATTTGACTTGTACAGGTAAATGAGTGGATTAAACTGATATATGAATCCTTAACTTGTATAATAAGATTTGGATAAAATGGCATATAATAAAAAGTTCAATTTATCACACAATCAGTTATGGGTCCAACGTAGCACACCCAATTTCTCCTAGGGTACATGAGGGTGTTGCAATGTTTGTCACTGAGATGAAACTTTTGAACCTTATATAAGTAAATAATTCTGCTCTGGAACATATATAATTAATCTTGTAATCTGTATGAATGAGATGCGAATATCGTCCGGGTCTGTACTTGTTATCTCTTGCTGTAAGTGGATAATTCAATAATCCGTTCTTGAACTGATTTCTCTTAATTTCTTTAAATCCTAATACTTAATTGTATTTCTTGTTCTAACAAGCAATCGTGACAGCTGAATAGAATCTGATAAAATTAAAATGTACGTAAGTATAATCATGTTATGAATGACTAATTATATGAATGAGGACTATATGAAATGTTATGGTTTATATAGTGTCTTGTATGATTATATGGTCACTGGGCTTGAATGTATAGTAGTGTGACACCCCGCTTAATCTGACAATTATGAGTACTGAAGCCTAGGTTTCATGAATGATAAGACGAATGGCTGTGAGTTATTTATATATAGTTATCTATTTCATATATGGGGGTGTTACAACTATCATATTCTTTAAGCTCACTTTCAACACCATTTTCATTTTCAAGGCCACTTTCAAGACTGTTCTCCTTTTCATTATCATTGGCATCTGTTATCTCCCTCACCTTGATTTCCATCTAAACTTTCCTCCCTATCACTTGCTGGCTTAACCCCTGCATCTTCAAAATTATCTACTGCCTGGCTAACTAAACCCACAACCTCATTCTTATCAAGTGCTTCCCCAAACTGACCCTCATTAATGGTTGCTAACCCATCTATATTTTCTGTCCTATCCACATTAGGCAAATCTTTCTTTATCCTAATTTTATCATGCACACTTTATGGGAATTCTGTTAGGTCATAGTGTGTTATAAGAAAAAAAGCAACATCCCTATAAAAGGGCCCAAACAACTTAGTAATCTGTGGACACTAGCATTTCGATAAAAAAAAAAAAAAAAAAGCTTTCAGCTAATTCCTTTCCTGCTTTAGCACAAACCAAATATATAAGATCCCTAATAGCAAAACAATAAGCAAATTTAACACAGATATCATTGTAGCTAATAAGATTCGGGTCAAAACCATAGAAAGTCTCTATTTCCCCACCCTTATATTACACTTTCTTACCAAAATACCATCTACCATTCCAATTGAAATATAAGTTCATAGTGCCCCTGTATCTCAACCTACATGAAGTTCAAAAAGAAAAGAAAAGAAAACAAATAATAGAATCATTAAAAAAAAATTGAATAAAGAGATACGATACACAACCCATTTTCTTGTTACACAGAGATTCTACATCAGTTTATGCGCATATATCAACAATATGTGAAAGGAATAAAGTCTTATGCAATGGCAAAAGAGAGACCATAAAATATAATATGTGTATTTTATAATCAATTTGCATTTTAGGAAGCCATTTACCCTCTAAAACTTCATTCATTATCTGTTTTTCTACATTTCACTAGTAACATAAAACACTTCCTAAACCCTCAACCATTACCCCAAAAATCACAGAGGAAATGGGGGAAAACACTTCGTAAAGAATTGCACTTATTCATTCAACAGAAGAAAGCTAATTTACCAGAAGAAGTCCTCCGTGTTGCTGGAATTCTCAATCAACATCCACTCTACACTTCATCTTCACTTTTAGTCTTCGCAAAAACAAAATCAAAGTTTAACAATTTCTCTCATTTGGTCGATTATTTCTACAATCTTCACAATTATTTTTTTTCTTTACTTTTTGAATAGAATTGGAATTGCAAACTAAGTTTTTCAGTCAGTTCAGATGGGAATAGGGGGATAAGAATCGACCTATGCTTTTGATTGAGAAGTAAATGGAAGGGAAGGGGTTAAAAAATATTTACATGTCACGTGCCTTGCACAAGTGAGCAAGGTGTCATCTAATGTGTCATGTGTTGGCACACCACATGTCCATTTCATTGCCACATCATCCGTGAAATGATGAAAATTCAACATCATGGTTTTGTTAGCTTAAAGGTAAAATTGTCCTAATTTTGAAACGTCAGGGGCAATATTGCACTAAAACAAACATTAAGGGAAAATTGCTCTTTTTTTGCATAAGCTAAACAACAGCTAGAACTTCTGCTAATAGATGAGAAAAAAACCTTGCAAAAACATTTGAAATAGCACTATGAAAATCACCATTGCTGTTACAAAAGACAACACTAGCTCTCCCTCATCATGAGACAACACCACCTCTCTCGCCTCACGTAGAATTGGTCATTTCTACCATACCTTTCCATTTTAGCTTGTCTTCACTAGTGAAAAAATGCCAGTGTTTGATTTGATTCACAATCAATGAAGGCGGCACCTCAACATTATTCCAAAGAAAATTGTTTTTGCGCCTTAAATTCTCCAACAAATGACACTAAATTCTTCAAGCTTGTCCTTCCCATTTGACTCGTAGACTTTATGAAGTACTTAACAAAATTCAATCTCAAATAGACTTCCCTAAGGCCCTAAGATTGCCAACATTCAGCTAGCTTATGACAACATATCAAAGCATGTGAAATATTATCAATATATCCATACACTTTGCACTACTTCCATTACCAAGCCCTTCTAAATTAGCCTCCCTTTTGTAGGAAGAAATGATTTTCAAAAGGGAATGTGTCAATATAGAGATGGACTGGACAAGCAGAAATATAAGGTTTGGCCAGAATCTAAGTCAAGGCAAATGAAGTCTATGAACATTAATTAGCCAATTTACAAAGGAGACTGATGAAGCTCTAATTAAGTTGGCTTAAAATGATGGGTTGGACTTCCAATTGTGTTATTTTGTTATTTCTACTATATTTCCATTTCTGTTATTTTAATTTAGAGCTATTAGATTGATTTTACTTATGGCCATTGAACTTTCTACTTTTAACTGGAAAGTCACAAAATAAAATTTTTTAATGAAAAATACCTCAACTTAGGAAAATGTTTAAAAAAATTAACTTTGACTGAATTTTGGAAGGAACCCTATCAAAAATCCTTATTGGTCACCACATCAGCCTGCAACATAAGATACGTATCATTTTAGCCACCACATCACAACCTATGAGGAGATCATGTGTAAAAATTTTATGAATTAATTATTTTAAAATATTTTTACACGTGATATATCTTCATTGGTCACTATATGGTGGCTGATATAGGTAGCAGACTGATGTGGTGGTCTATGTCATAAAATTGAATGAGATAGGTGATGTGGCATGCTAACAAAAACCTCTAGTAGGATTCCTCTTGAAATGCTGCTAAAGTGACTTTTTTGAAATATTTTTCTAAGTTTAGATATTTTTCTATTAAAAAATTTTGTTTTGTGATTAGGGGTGAGCAAAAAAACTGATGGACTCGGTTAACCGAAAAAAAAATCCGAAACCGAACCGATGGACTGGTTAACCGATTGTAATGGACTGGTTAATGGTTAGTGTTTTGAAAAAACCGATATTAATGGACTGATTAATGGTTTTTAACTCATGTGACTGGTTAATCGAACCGAAACCGAATTTTTAGTTAATTTATTAATAATTTATAACAATTTATCCTAAATAAACGTGATCATATACTTTTTTTTCATTATACTAATTATTTTAAAGTTTTTAAGTTTTTTTAATTGGCTATTAGTAAGTATAACAATTTATCTAATTAAAAATAATTATGGACCGGTTAATATATTTACTTATTAAATATTAATTTTTAAAAACAAATTTGCTTATATCCACCAAATATTTTTATTTTAACAACAATAATGTTATATTATAGTGAAAAAAATTTAATTTTTAAGTACCTTGAATATTTTAATTTTATTTATGAATATATTTATAATTATAGTGGTTAACCGAAAAATATTGGGTAACCGATCCGAAAATCCGAAACCGATGGACTGGTTAACCGATGGTAATGGACTGGAATTTCAAAAAACCGATATTAATGGACTGGTTAATGGACTGTAACTCATGGACTGGTTAACCGACCATGCTCACCCCCATTTGTGATTGTCCAGTAAAAGTGGAATAATTTAATAACCGTGAGTGAAATTAATCTCATAATAGTTAGCAATAAAGTTGGAATTGGTGAGGTGAATTTGCATGTTGCAAAATTCTTATATAACTGTATACAATCATTATGTACATAAATGAATACAATTAGGCCTTCTTTCTCTTACTTTTGTTTATGCAAATCTAAATTTCACTACGTTGTTCTTCATCTTCTATTCTTTTCTTATTCTCTATATTCTTATTCAGCTCTTTTGTTTTCAATAGCCTTCAATCTCTTTATAGTCCTTTGAGATTGAAACAATCGGTATTGAAGGGGTTGATCTTGGTTGATCATTAAGCCATTCAGTTGTTTATGCCCTCTATCAATTTCCATGAACTTATATTGAACTTTAAGCTAACGAAAAGCATAAAGAATACTCTGGAAGATATCAATAAGGTTAAGAAGTTTGAGGAACATTATAAAAAGTTGGATAATAACATTAGTGCAATGAATGAGACTTAACAAAAGTATTGCTGACATAGAGCTGCAATTTAAGAAGCTAATAGAAAGAGTGGTGGAGCATATGAGCTTACAAATTACCAGTTAGATCCAGCAAGACGCATACTTGTGCTTGAGAATGTGACTCGATTAGAGAAAAGGGATACTTCCTACTCCTAAGTTATGGGAAAAAAAAAATGATAATATCACTAATAGATCTAAAACTAACATGTACCTATGAAATTTCCAAGGGTAGAGCTGCCATCCTTTGAAGAAGAAAAACTAAGGAGTTTTTGTGACGGCCCAAAATTAAAATTTTTGGGAATAGTGATTTTCGGGCCGGGTATAGTGACACCGAGGTGAATAGTACCTCCTGCAGTCAAAATTTTTTTTTATTATACCATTACATAGAGCATGTCAGCAGGAGCCCAAATATAAAATTCGGGGTCAAACGGAGATCAAATGGGGTCTGAAAAGTGTAAAATAGCAAAAAAGAGGCATTTAGGGTGCTTGTCCATGACAGATGGCCGTCTGTGGTGACAGACGGGTGTCTGTGGGCAACAGATGGCTAGGCCATCATTGGTGAGGGACAACAGGCCGTCTGTGGCTTCAGACGGGCGTCTGAAGGTTTTTCCAGTACGGTTTGACCAATTTTGACTAGAGTTTGACCGGACCATATCTTAAGCTACGGACCTCGAAAAAATATTTTGAAAATATGGACACGCTTGTATGAATGAGTAGAATCTGATGGTGTAAAAAATTATATTTTTGGTGGCACTAGGAATTCGGCTATTGGACAGATAAATAATTATCAGACCGAAAAACAGTTTTCGATTGAGCCAAAAATATTCATGTAGCCTAATGAATATATTTTGAGAATTATGGGAGTATTTGTATGAGGAATTAAGCTCGAGAAGTGAGAAAAATAAAAAGTTAAGGGTAAATTTATTTCACATTTATGGACTAAATTGAATAAATTAAGTAACTATGTGGACCAATGTTTGAGGATGGAATAATTATATGTCAAGGGTATGAAGAAATAAGAGATAAAGGATTAAATTGGAAGTTTGTATAAAAATCTAAAAAGGGACCAATTAAAAAGTGATAATTGTGGGAGTGGATAAGTATTAAAGAATAGAGGGAAGTTGGTTGACCAATTAAAAGTAAATGATTTTAGCCCTTTGTGTGGGAGTTTGACAGCCAATTGAGGAGAAAAAAGAGAGGAGATTTCCTCATCTTCTTCCTCATGCCACCCTCCCTAAAAATCAAGACACAAAATAGATTTTTGGACATTTCAAGTTTCAAGTGTTTTAGATGGAGGATTTGTATGAGAAAGGTAAGGAAATAAGCCTCTAATTTCATTATTTTCTTCTTAAATGGTTAAGAACACTAATTAATGATATGTATGGGTTTTTGATGAGGGATTTGGATGATGATGACCTGAAAGAGTGAGAAAGCAAGAAAGAAAGAGATACTAAAGATGAAGGAGCCATCAAATGAGGTTTGAGAATTATTGTGCTGATTTTTATGTTATTAAAAAGTTAATGATAAATTGAATGATTGGAGGTGTTTATATATGTATTATGTTGAAGTGTATTGAATTTGGTGAATTGATGTTATCAAATGAGTTGATTATAGGCCTATTGAATTACATAGTGTAGTTTTGCAAATAGGTGTAGAAATGACCTTTGGTAACTGTTTTGGGTATAAGTGGAGTTTGAGAACTCCAAACGAAGTAATTTTAGTGTCGTTAGAACCATGAATTTCATATCTATAAAAGTACTATAAATGAGCATGAGCTAATTCCAGCTCTAAGACCCTTAAAAGTGTCCAAAATTGAATGGTTCCTATTTTGGCCGAGTGATTGGAACTAGTACTGTCATTGATGTTATTTGACCTCAGTCCACTTTTTGGGCCATAAATTGAGTTAGGAATCTCCAAATTGGGTGATTCTAGAAGCATTGGGACCATAACATCTTCTCCTACAAATGTCCTAGATAGCCATAATTTATTTCTAGCTCTAACATCTCCAAAAGTGTCCAAAACATTAGCCTTTTTCCTGGAACAGGGTTTCAGAGCAGTTTGTGTTTATGATGTCATATATCCTAGGTTATAGCTGAAAATGACCTAAATTTTGTTTCATTAGAAAGTAACATTTTGGGGATCATTTGTTAAAAAGATAACTTTGGCTAAAAATGACATTTACTTGTTGATTATGAGTGGATAATTGGGTTGGAAATAGTTTTAGAGTGGAGCGACGCTGTGTCTCCAGAGAGAGACAGTTGTGCTCGATAAGCATAGCTGTACCTGAGGAACACAACTGTGCCCTCCAAAACACAGCCATGCTTTGCAAAAGCACAGTTGTGATTTATCATGATTTCTTTTATTTGTGATTTAACATATTAATTTTGATACCAAATGAACTCGGATTTAAACCAAATTAAATTTGATGATTATCTAACAATAATAAATGATATTTGTTAATTTTTTATTTTATTTTATGAGGTATTCATGAGACTTATGCCTTTGCCCATCTGTCTATGGCCGCCTGTTGGTCACAAGGCATGGCTGTCGGTCAACCCTATTTGGTCTATATGGCTTGTTTTGGTTCTGAATTGAACCGGAACCTTCCAGGTTTCATTTAATACATGTTAAAAAAATTTAACGAGTATCTTAGTATGGCAATTAATGTGATATAACATAGGTTAATTTTATGTGAAATAATAAAGAGAAAAGATTGGGATAACAACACATGGATACATTTCTGAAGAATCCCAAATGAGGAACTTATGTATTTTTGGTGCATAGGAAGGTGAAAAGTATGCTTGAATGTCAATGCCTTACTGTAACATAATTAAGTTAATATTGTACTCATATAACACTGTTAATGGATAGAATAAGTAATAAAATATGATATGTTCATGATATGTACTATGGAAGTAATGAACATAAGATATATGTAATGTATGTGAAACTGTAGGTATAAGAATGGTGCAAATAATGTTAATATTAATAATATAAACGAACACTATATTATTAATAATGAGAATAAAAGAATAATAGTGACAATGAGTATAATGTGGAGTGAAAATATGAAACGAAGATGTAAGTTAAGAGGTATGTATTGATAGTCCGAAATGGCTATGAATGTGAATGTGACTTATGAATATAAAGTGAATGAGTGAAAAGTAACACAAGTGAAAAGTGTATTCTGCCCTTAGTAGTTCGGTAGTCAAATCTAGTTCAGGATATAATTGGCTAACCATAGGAATTTCACACAGCGGTACAAGTCATGACGACTATCTCTCTGGTAGTGCTAATGATGGCCTACCCTTACTGAGTACTGTTTACTGTTTGTCGCTGATTATTAAACTGAACTGTATTTTCTATTTACTGTACTGGACTTATGGGGTCCATATCCCGTGTATCCGGTCCATAAATTTCTACCAGGTCATACTGGGGGCATATTAATGAAAAGAAATGAAAAATGATAACTCTACTAAAGAAATGTTATTGATAATTGATTTTATCTTAGTAATGGTACGGTGAGGGATTTTATTTGTGCATAAGAATTTCATAACCGCGAGCAAAATAATAAATGTCAAACGTGAACTAACGAACTTATATGACAAAATAGTGATCATAAATTAAATGTATAATTTTGAAAATGAAACCATAACGTAACTATGAAATAGTAAATGAATGTCTTAATTAAACATATATTCTTAAGTAATGTATGAATTAAAAGTTAGTATAAAATAGTTCCTAAGATAATGAGTAAGTCTTTATTGATTGTCCGACTGAGAAGCCAAGTGTAATGAAGTATTAATTGCCTAAGTAGGTAAAAATGAAGTTAACCTATCATATGTATAAGATTAATGATAACTAATCAGTATCGATTGAAAGAGTGTTATAGAATATGTAAAATGTTTTAAAAAGGTATGGCTAATAATATGACTGGGTAAATGTATAATGAGTTAATGAGTAAATGATTGTATGCGATGATTGTATGTGCGAATACCTGTTAGATGTTATTGATTGAAGTAAGGTTATAGAACTGCTATAAGTGCTTATCAAATGAATGTTTATTCTGACGACTACTGTGAGTGGTCGTTTATACTATTTTTATGTATTCCCCACTAAGCTTTAAGGTTAGCATGGGTGTTTCATCCGTGTAGATTTAGAGATAGAAGGGTCGCTAGGGACATTTCGTAGCAGTCAAGGCCAACGAGTTTGTAAGAGTATTTTAATAAAAGTGTAACTGTTTATTATAATGTACTGAACAGTGGTTTCATTATTAAGGGATCTGTATATAATATATTTATAGTAAATGTATTATATGATTGTGGTATGTCAAAGTACTTTGAAATAAAAAAAAAAATTTACAACTCTATTTTTGTTATTGTTCTGTTATGCTTCGTCTGGTAGCATCCTTTACTTGTCGTCGTGCTCTGACCATATTACTGTATGCAGGGCCACGTACAGGTTGGGGTGTTACAATTTTGTAAGTAAATGTCAAAATATTTTTGGTTTTATAACGTGCCAAAGAGTAGAAAATGGAGCTTGTTACTTTGTTTTTTTTTGGGATAGAGCTTATAATTGGCTCTAAGGTTGGATGATACATCAAGATATCATTATTTGGAATCTATTTATTGCAGATGTGTGTGAGGCTTGGAAAGAAGACTGTTGTTAATGTCATTGAGGAACTTAATAAACTCTATTTAATAGATACAATCACAACATATTAGGCTAAATTTGAAGAGCTTATGGCCTTCATGCAAAAGGCCAATCCATGCTTAAGTGAGCCTTATTTCATATCTAACTTCATCAGTCGCCTTTGTGAAAAAATTAGGCCCATGATGAAGATGTTTAAGTCCTCATCTCTAAACTAGGCCTTCTAACGAGCCGAGTTGCAGGAGCAGTCCTTTGATGTTATTTTTAGGAAGCAAAAATTAAATCAGAAACAACAACCCAATTCCAAAAATATCACTAGCTCACAATTCTTATCACAAAGCTCATTGTTATTAATAAGAAGAATCCTTGACAAGTCAGCTTCTATAGCTACTGTAAAGACTAAACCTATTTTATGGGAACAAAGGAAAATATCAGGCCTTTGTTTAAATATAGGGAGAAATACAACCTAGGGCATTAATGTAAAAGTAACCAACTTCCAACTATAAATGTTAACCAACCTTAGGATTATTTCCAACAAAACTAAAGGAAAAAATGGATGAAGAGCTATTTATGACATCCTTACCATTTATGACCCAACACTTTCAGTATTATAGGTTAAGGTTAACAGAGTATTTTTTGTGATTTTGATTGATAGCGAAAGCACAAATAGCTTCCTACATCCTATAATATTTACTAAAGTAAAGGCTATTATTATTAAGCTAATCCCTATTAGTCATAATAGAAAAGGGGCAAAAAGTGGTTAGTAAATCTAAATGCCCATTGTCCCAATAGGAGATTCAATGAACTGATTTAAAAATTGATATTAGGTTGCTTGAGCTAGGGGGATATGATATGGTACTAAGGGTTGACTAGATGAAGGACCAAAACTCAATGCTCTTTGACTTTATTAATGTGACACTAACGTCTTAGAAGGAAGGGGTGAAATATAGTTATAGGGGATATTGGAAGAAGGGGCTCTCCACTCATTCATTGTAAAAGTTTCAAAAAGTTGCAACAACAAGAATGGGAAGAAGGTTGCTCACTGTCAATGCAATTTTTTGAGTCTCTTCGAGCTCTTTCTTATAATCTTTTTTCTTTCTCTTTTTTCCTAGGCATATTAAAAAGGTCCCTAATATATGCTTTAACTCTCAAATCCTCATAAAATTATTCCTTACCTTTTCACGAACCTAATCTTGAATACAATAATTTAGCCTTTGATCCAAAATATCTCCTATAAACTTTGTTATTCCATATCTCTTGAATCGCTTCCTTGAAATGAGAATGCTCTAACCAGTTAACTTCAAACCTAAAAATCTTACCCTTCCAATCAAAGGCCTATGGTTTGATCCAATAGGAGAACTATGGAATTTGACAGCTGTTGGAAACATATCTTACTAGCTATGATTAATTAGCCCTCTATCTAGTCTATCCTTTATCATTCCTCTCCAAGCTTTTTATTAAATGACCAAGTATATTTATACTCTTCGAATCGGCAAGTGCACTGAATCGGCAAGTAGTAAACCGAGTAAAATTGTGATCCACGAATATCGTACCCAAAGGAAAGGAATTTAAGAATTAATTTATTAAAATTATGCTAAAGAATATCCCAAATTTTTGTATGAGTTTTTGGCTTAACAAAATTAAACTATGAAATTACTCGAACAAGCAACTACAAATAAAGTAAATAACTAAAAATAAATTGTAGAAGTAGAAATCAAACTCAAACTAATAATACTGTGATCAAATTAATTAACAGCCTTACCAAGGAATACCTATTCTCCCCAATATTACCATGCAATTACTCTAACTAAACAATAACATATGCAAATTCAGTGAACAACCTAGCCTACACCCTAGCCTACCATTCCGGATTTAGCTTTTCTAAAATATGCACCTACCATTCCGGATTCAGCACATAAATTAGCTTCAAACAGGTCTTAAGTCCTAAGTTTAGATAATCTTACCGTTCCGGATTCAGACATCTAAACCCATTTATTCCTTTCCATTCTAAACGTATTAAAATAATTATCTACAAGTTTAACTGCCATTCCGGATTCATTAAACTAGCAGAAAACTAACAGAAATAGAACAGAGTATATGTAAGTTGAATTAATCAAATACAAAACAAAAGATTATCACACTGAATCAACCTCAAACTTGCATTAGAATCAATCACATACAGATAAACTTAGAGAAGATAAAACTGAAGCATATGCATAAATTAATCCAAACAGAGCATTTACATGGTTATTGGGGATTCAAGACATTCCTCAATAAGAAAAAGAGCTACTCACTCATTATTGAAATAAAAACTGAAATTAATAAAGAGAAATTGATATTACCCATTTAAGATCTAAAAATGAAGTTCTTACAAAAGTATATGGATGTTCTTCAATCTAAATCAACTATTACAACTTTGAATATAAAGGTAACTATAGAATCTAAAGTTGATAGTGTATTGAAATCAATAAAAACTGAGTATCTAAATGCTAAGTATGAAACCCTAAATCTAGATTACAGAAAAAAACCAAATACAAACAAAAGTTGTTTTGAAAAAGAAAATCCAAATCCTCAATTTTCGGACTTCCCCTTATATATAGTAGTTCAGGTTACACGGCGGTAAGAAATTCTTTACTGTCGTTTAAAGTCGGTTTACAGCTGAGAGTGGAAAATTACACGTCGGTATAAAAATCCTTACCGCCGTGTAATTAGCTACCTGACAAAAACTTTAAAAGCATTCGCAGTGTAGACGGCGGTAAGGCTTTTCATATTGCCATGTAAACTACTTCTGGTCTGCAACTTGATTTCCTTTTGATTTACATAGTGGTAAGGTGATTTCTGCCCACTATGTAAAACTCTTTCAAAACTCTGAAATTCCCAATTACACGGCGGTATAAAAATCCTTACCACCGTGTAACATTCCATACACGTGCTTCCTGGCTTTTGTGGCTACACGGCGGTATGAAATTCTTTACCGCCATGTAAATTACCTAAAATCTGCCAAAAACACAATAAAAGCTCAATTTAGTCCATTTAAAGATCTAAGATTATTTTAAAAAAAAACAACCTAAAATAACAACTACAAAACTCAAAAGTAACCTAAAAATTTACATAAACAAAGCATAGATTTGAACTTATCAACTACCCCACACTTAGCTTTTGCTCACCCTCGAGTAAAATACATACTTTCTCAATTTTCAAACAAGAATACAAAAAATTAGAACATAATGAAAACACTTAGCAAATTCCACTTGAGAAAAATTCTACTCAAACAAGATCCAAAAGTAGAGAATACAAATAAATTTCCAGTGTGTGTGTGCAAAGACCAAAACCAAAGTTTTAAGAATTTCAAAACCAAAATTTTCAGCACCAATTAACCAACGACCAAATAAATCAGTGCACGAATGCACTTCCGATTTCCCACTTGATACTCTAGAAACACTATAGGCCTCTCCTTTAGTGCAGGAACCCGAAGGTCATCTCCAATAAACAAATCAAGACACGAGAAAGATTATTAGGTCTTAAATAGGTTGTAATGCAAGGTTAAAAGGGTGATGGCTATCAAAGACATATTAGTTTAACAAAAAAAGAACAGTCACTGCTATCCAACCTACTTAATGCATTTTTTACTCAAAGCTAAAAATTCCTCCTACTCCCTTTCCCTTCAAAAGATAGACTGAAATTTTCGTAGAAATTGATGAACAAAGTCAAGTTAAGATCAAGAAAAATAGTATCTTGCTGAATTCACACGATAAACTGAATATATATATATATATATATATATATATATAAATAAATATATATTATTTTATTTATTTATTTATTTATTTATTTATATTTATATTTATATTTATATTTATATTTATATTTTTATTTGTTAAAGAAGGAATAAAGAGACAAATAGAAGAACTACCCCACACTTGAATATTTCAGTAGCTTACCTGGCTAAAATTCGCAAAATAAATATTACTGATTTTGATAAGCTACTATTTGCAAATAAAATTCTAAGGGCAGTTTCTCCAAATTTTCTTTCCTCAAACACAAACTTACTAAAACATTCAGTCTATCTTACTCCCTTGACAATTTAAGTATAATTTATTCACACAATCCCTTAAAACTCAATCACCTAAAATTCCCCAAAAGGTCCTCACATTCCTAGAGTGGCCAGCTCTCCCACAAGGGTAAGCTAAAGGTATTTTAAGGTTATAGGTAACAAAAAGTTGTGTAAACAAGAAAATACTCGGAGTATGCATTTAGCATACTCAATTAAGCTCAAAATTGGCTAACAAGGGCAATTAATACGATAGGTAGGAAGAAGTTTATTTGAAGTGACTTATAAACAAGAAATGCCTAAATCACGTCAAAATTCATGTCTCGATTGTTACATCTCGAAGGGCAATGACGAAGGTTCTAGTGTTCTAAAGATTTTCTAATCAAAAGTTTTCATGAACTGGTTTTTCTAATCAACTTATAAAAACTGGCCTATGTGCAAAATATTGGAAATTTAAATGTATGCTACTAAATTGAACAATGCTAAAGAGAAAAACTCTTAAACAGAAACTTGATCTCTTGCTATCTAAATGCTCCAAACAACCTATTCAAGATTAAAAATATAGCAGGTTATTCAAGTCGGAGTCACAAAATAAGGACTAACTAAAATCAGTATGAAATTGTAACACCCCGATAAGGGCCTGGTCAGAATCTGCGTGGTAAGTCGTTAAATTAGGGGTATTTCAGTAATTTGTGTAAGAGAAAAATTTGGATATTAAAGGACTTATATATTAAGAATTAATTAATTAAGTGAAGAGGAGGAATTATTAAGTGTGCTTGTAGTGTATGGTGTTAGGATGTAAGTGGCTTATAAGGAATTATATGGTGTGAGTTAAGTTTGGTGCCTTGGAGATAATTATTGTAAGAGATGCTTGTGTGTATTTTGTGTATGGTGCCAAGAGTGGATTAGTCAAAGATGGATTTTGGGTTCTTTAGGATTGTGACAAGTGGACCCTTAGGAAGTGGACAAGTGGCATGGGTGGGTGTGTGCAATTAATGAGAAAGAAGGAAAGGACAAGAAGAGAGAGGGAAAGGAGATGTTCACGTTTTTGCCTTTCCTCTCCTTCCCGTTCTCTCTTTTCTTTTTCCCTTTCCCATTTCTTGCGTTTCCTCTCTTGATTGTGTGTGATTTGGAGCTGATTTGGGAGTGTTTGGGAGCAAGATTAATGAGGTAAGTGGTTAGGTTTTGGTTATTTGTGCCTTGATCTTTTTCTTCTTCTAGTTGCTTTTGATTTGAGTAAGTTAGGGTTTTGGTTTAGTGATTCTTGGGTTTGTTTGTGCGAGATTTGGATGATTTGAAGATGAGCTAAGGCTAGATTGAATGGGTTCTTAAAGATTGAGGTTTTGAGCTGCGATTATAGGTTTGGGAGTCGATTTGGTCACTCTGTTAATTTGATGATTTTGCTCTGGTTCTCTTTGGGATTGTGTGTTTGTTGTGTCTGTTAATTCTAAATATTTGAGTGATTTGCTTGGGTAAATGCATGTGTTGTATGAGTGAGGAATATTGGTTCAAATGCTAGTGTTAGATGTATGTTATATGTGTTATTGGAAGTTATGTATGTGACATGTGAATAAATTCTGGGTTTGTTAGTAATTTTGATTTCACAAGTTCAAAGTGTTTGATCAGTGTGTAAATTGTGTGTTGATCATATTCTGGAAGCTTGGGAGGTAAGAATTTGTATGTGCTTGCATGACAAATGATTTTGGGTCAAATGAGTTCTGTTTTGGTTGGCTGTGAACTGCTTGTTTTGGCCTTGGAGGTGGAAAACACGATGCTGTCGCGAGCGCGACGCTTATCGCGATCGCGACAGAATCGCGTTGTCCACTCCGAGTGCCGAGTCGTGATGAGGGCCATTTCTATGAGTGGGAAGTCACGAGTCATGATCAAGCATTACGACTCGTGACCTCTCTCTCTCTCTCTTGAGGGAGTCTCGTCACGAGTCGGAAGGCGAGATCACAACTCGTGACTTCTGCTGAACCTCGTCACGAGTCGTGATGAGGGATCACGACTCGTGACCCTTCTCTCTGTTGGGCGTGGAGCGGCTTTGTCATGAGTCGCCACTGCGTGTGCGACTCGCGACTGGTGAGCCATTTTTCCTACCGTTGTGCCCTGTTTTGCCTATATGTCTTCTTCTTTCTGTTTCGCATGGCTTCTCATACTATGTAAGTTATGTTTTGTGTTTATATGCTAGTGTATTACTGTTTTGACTTGTGTTTTTAATTAATGGTATTGTCTAGTGTGAAATGTTTAGAATAAGTGTTATGAGCCTGAACTGTCAAGGTAGGGGATAATTAAGCATGCTTAAGAAGGGTTAGTGAGTGCAGCTGCCTATGTCCACCCCGTTTGGGCGAAGCGGTCGACCTCCGAGATGGTCATCCTCCGTGTAGTGATAAAATGTTTTGAGACTCTGGTCTCTCGCGCTACCTTCGGGTATTAAAACTGTTTTTGAGGCTTCGGTCTCCCGTGCCGTGTTCCCGTATCCTCCACCATTGGAATTCAGGCTATTGTTTTGAGTGTTTGGTATTGGTTTCGTGAAGTGTTTTTGTTTATTGCGTGACTTAGGTTATGATAATTTCTAGTGTTTTCTTCTATCAATTCCGATTTCATATAGTGATTCTTGACATATATCTCTGTCCTCTGATATTGAGGGAATTCTGTATTGTGAAGCATGTTTATATTTATATGCTAATGCAAGACATTATTGTATAGTGTTCTGTATAGTGTCATAATTGTTCAGTGCAGTGTTCTAGGTAAGGAGTGACTTGATAGTGACTATATTCTGTTATGATTCTTAGTATGTCGTGCATGTGATATCTTGCGTGTTGCCATGGTAAGTGTTGCGGTATGTGTACATATTTGTTTATGCATGGTTTATTGTATTCCTGCTTAGTGTACTGGTTTCTGTCTGCTTTGTTCCTTCCCAGTAAGTGTTATCGCTTAGCACAGGCTGTTTTCCCGTGTAGGTGGTAGGTTTGTTCGGTTCGCGTCGCGCATCTGCAAGGTCGGCCACTAGGAGTCGGAGTTTTATTTTGTTCAGTTCCTGTAGTTGTGGTATAAGGTTGTATATCGTTTTGTATTTTGTATAAGTATTAAGTAAATGTAATCAAGGATTGGTATGCGATTTTATAAGTGATGTGTATTTTATTATTTTATTAGTTTATTATTTTTTTGTATAGTGGCTCTTGTAACTCTTTGTAAGGTTTTTGATGTAATATTTTTGATATTGTATCTAACTCTATATTTTGATTATATGAGATGTTTACGATTTGCTATGTTTATGGATGTTATGGCCTGCTTCCGCTCAGTGTATGTATGTATGTTGTGAGTGAGCGTCGAGTAGCGCGCCCACCGGCGCCCTTCCAACGGGGGCGGCGGAGGGGGTGTTACGGAAATAATTCATGAGCTCAAATCAAACACAACACAACTCAACTAAATTAAAATAGGAAAAACAAAACATAAACTAAATTAAAGTAAAGTAAAATAAAATGCACAAACATAAACAACTCAAACAAAAACATAACTAAAGTACTAAGAACTAAAAAATAAAACAATATTAGTGGTCAAACAATTCTAGCTTCAATTATCACTAACCAAAAAAAAGTTCACCCCCACCCCACACTTAAATTATTACTGTCCTCAGCAAGTTAGTTTATCAAAACATAAGTTCAGACAACTCCCAGAAATATATCACTCTTGTGGAGGTGGTGGCGGTAGAGAAAATCTCGCCATGATGCTCTGATAATAGTGCTTAGCCTCCTGCCTTGACAGCTCCATTGATCGCTCCATTCGCTGCATCATTTGCTCTTGTATCTCGATTCGCTAATCAAAGTGTTCATCCGCTGCCCTTGCATATCTAACCGACCCATGATTTGAGTACGCTCTATCTGAGCAGTCTTCATATAGTCCAATAATTGATCTACCCGTGATTGATTCTATGCTTGACTCATCTGCAAGCTCTTTATATGGGTGATTAGCTCAGAAAAATTTTAAGAAGGCATAGTAGAAGTAGTCCCTACAGTGGCAGTAGCAGTACCCTCAGTTGCTTCTTCTTCCTCTGTTGCTTAGCTGCTTCAGCTGGTAATTGGACTCTGCCGCTTTCCACTAGCCTCAAGTACTCCTCCTTGGTTGATAATCTAACCCCATAAAAATTTTC
This sequence comes from Excoecaria cochinchinensis, assembly GCA_947683425.1. Lineage (NCBI taxonomy): Eukaryota > Viridiplantae > Streptophyta > Magnoliopsida > Malpighiales > Euphorbiaceae > Excoecaria > Excoecaria cochinchinensis. The sequence goes on along the minus strand of CANTUQ010000121.1, from coordinate 15,469,174 downwards.
ATATGCATCCATAATCAACCTCAATTTTTTTAACATTTTAAAGTCCATGAGGGGGCTGGGTCCCAAGTCTGAGCCCAATGGGGTGTGACCTATCTTCTTGGCCAAAGCCATTACAATCCACCCTATAGATATTTTCTTAATTTTTGTCGGGTTGCCCTGCAGGTCTTTGAACTTCTTCCATAAAAAGTAAGCTCCATTCAACTTGATTCGGTGGACCATGCAGTGCAAAAATAGTGCCTCAGCTTGATTCACTACACCAGCTGCTTCAATGTGGCCATAAAAGCAAAGGGAGAAGAACCAGTGCAAGATTCTAAGAGCATGACTCCATAAATGGTGAGCCTTGGATAGCCCCATAACATACTGAGTCGTGGAAGCTTGATCACGAATGGTAGCCCAATTTGTGTGCTTGTTCGAGTCTAGAATATACCGTGCACCATCCAGAGGAAAACTGAGGGCTTCAGTAAATTCATTAAAGGTCATCCTATAGTTCTTCTTGTTCAGCCAGAAAGTCACCACACCTGGGTTCTCTAGATCATCTTTATCCACTCTGAAATTTACAGTAGTAAGAAAATCCCTGGTTAGGTTTGGATGGACTCTCTTCGTCTTTTAAAAAAACTCCATCCACCCTATTCCTTCAATTAGTTCATCGATCTCAACCTTTATCTCTAACCTCCATAATGAATCAAAGTCAAGAAATGTGGAGGAGAGGTACGTTGCAGCATCAAAACACTTGTATGTATGCCAAAAAATATGCAGACGAAGGTATAGTGCTATCCCTCTCTTGAGATGCAGTAGAGGGAGGTCTAGACGATGATGCTTGATTTGTTCTTGATCTTTTCGGAGCCACTGCATAGGCGAATGAAATAAAGTTAGAGTAGGGCACACAATGTAGTTTACACAGTAGTTAACAATAAAATGCTCATATGTAAAGTTCAATGCGCAAAAGAGGGAGTATTGTACACAATAGCATTAAGGCTAACATGAATTGGTCTATAAGCATTAATCATAAACATCAAATATATCTAATTGTAAAGCCAATACTAGAGTGAAATACTACAAGGAATAGCAATATCACCACTTAGAACACTAATGCCCATTATGTTCTCTTTCAACAACCAAATTAACAACAAAAATATGATTGAAAGATGTTAATCAAGTTCTCATTGCAGTACATTTCTCACATCCCATTCAAGTTAAAAACATCAATTCAAAGAATAACAAACAATGTGAGAGAAACATATCTGGTGGCAAATAGAGAGCAAAGAACTCACCAAGAATGACAAACAAGATAAATGGAAATGAAAAACATGAAGAAAAATCATGTGCATACTCATTGCAGCAAAACATCAAACACTTGATGGGCAAAATTTTTGTTACATAAAATGAACAACTACACGCATCTTAAACCCCCATTTCATCCAATCTCACACAAAACATCTCAGAAATTTAAGCAATAATCAAATACATTACAACCAATGATCACAAAATAAGAAATAATCAAAAAGGAAAAACGGAAAACCTAAAGAGCAATAAACGAAAATAAAGGAAAGAGAAAAGAAAAACTTACTTGGCTGCAGGACTGCTGACGAGAAATGTAAGAGATGCTCTTAGAAAAGTGATGAAAACCGAACAAAAATGAGGTAGATGCAAGTTTTAAAGATGAGAGTAGAGAAAGATGCGATATGGAGAACTGATGTGTTGAAAATGAATAAAAGAACTGAAAAATGTTGGTTTTAAAAACAGGGTTTTTTTCGTTTACATAGCGATATGAATTCTCTTACCGCCGTGTAAATAGCTTCTAGACACGAAAACTGAAATTTTTTGGAATTTACACGGCTGTATAAAATCCCTTACCGCCGTGTAAAGTGCTACTGGAATGCTACGAAATTGTACACGGTGATATGAAATTTTTTTACCGCCGTGTAAAGTGCTACTGGAATTAAAGTTCAAAATTTTTGGAATTTACCCGGGCGATATAAATTTCCTTACTGCGTGTAAAATGCTACTGGATTGCTATTTTGATAAATTCATCAATCTATACGGCGGTATAAAAATTATTACCGCCGTGTAAAGTGGATGTTCCAGAAAATTCTACATGAAGTTAAAGCAGTTTTGCACTAAAGACAAGTCTAATTCACTCTACACTATTCCAAAAATATAATTTGACCACAAATTGAAAACAAAACTAAATTAAAAATCAAAATGAGTAAAGCTACAAAATTAAAACAAAGGAAGATAAGGTTAGAAATTGTTTTAGTTTTGATTTTTAAGTCTCAGCTAGACTTTGAACTTACCTTCATTCTTCATCTATGGTAACGACCACCGCTGCAAATTCAGCGTGGCACTCAAAATATGGTTTGAGACGATGCCCGTTTACCTTAAATTGCTCACCCCCAACTTGCTTCCGAATCGTGACAACTCCAAATGGCCCCATCCATCGCGACTTTAACTTTCCAGGAAATAACCTCAATCGACTATTATATAAAAGAACTTTCATACCTGGGATGAATTCTCTCCAGACCAGTTTCTTATCGTGCCATTTCTTTGTGTTTTCCTTACATTTCTCTGCTTGTTGATACGACCAAAAGTGTATCTCTTCCAGTTCATTTACTTGAAGAAGTCTCTTCTCACCTGCACTCTTGACATCAAAATTAAGAAACTTGGTTGCCCAATAAGGCTTGTGTTATAATTCAACAAGGAGATGGCATGACTTACCAAAGACAAGCCTAAATGAGGACAATCCTATAGGTGTTTTAAATGCAGTTCTATAAGCCCATAAAGCTTCATCTAACCTCAAATATCAATCATTTCTAAATGAATTTACTGTCTTTTCTAGGATAGATTTGAGTTCTCTATTAGATACCTCAACTTGTCCATTGGCTTGAGCATGATATGGGGTGGTGATTTTATGCCTTACACCAAATTTCTTCAACAAGGCAGTGAACTGATGATTGACAAAATGCTTGCCTCCATCACTAATTATGGCCCTTAGTGTGCCAAATCTAGTAAAAATGTCCCTCCTAAGGAATTCTAGCACAATTCTAGCATCACAAGTTCTAGTGGCAATGGCTTCTACCCACTTACTTACATAATCAACAGCCACTAGAAAGTATTCATAACCAAAAGACATTGGAAAAGGTCCCATAAAATCTATCCCCCATACTTCAAACAATTCAAGCTCTAAAACATTATTCAATGGCATCTCATCCCTCTTAAAAATATTTCCTACCCTCTGACATCGATCACAAGTCAATATAAATAATTTAACATCATGGAAAAGTGTTGGACAGAAGAAACCTGATTGAAGGATTTATGCTACCATTTTGTTTGGCCCTTGATGTCCGCTGGCTTCCCCTGAGTGACAACTTCTTATGATGTCTCCTTGCTCTTCCTTTAGTACACACCTCCTCAATAATTGATCGGGGCACATTTTGAACAGATTTGGGTCCTCCCAAATGTAGTGTCGCGCTTCAGCCATCATTCTTTTCTTTTGCTGATAAGTATACTCCCTTGGCACAAATCCTCCTACAAGAAAATTAGCTATATCAGCAAATCAAGGAGTTGCAACTTCACAACTCAATAAAGCACATATATTCTCATCAGGAAATATATCAATGATTTCTCCCATTTTGACATGCTCATGTTCTAAATAAGATAGGTGATCTGCCACAAAATTTTCAGCTCATTTTTTTATCTCTAATTTCCAAATTGAACTCTTGAAGAAGTAACACCCATCGAAGGAGACGAGGCTTTGAATCCTTTTTCGCAAACAAATGTCGAAGGGCTGTATGATCCGTCCAGACAATCACCTTGCCCCCTAACAAATAAGATTTGAATTTTTCAAATGAGTACACGATCACTAGCAATTCTTTTTCCGTTGTAGTGTAGTTGAGCTGGGCACCCGTGAGAGTATGACTTGCGTAATAAATAGCATGAAACACCTATGTTTTCGTTGTCGAAGTCCAGCTCCTACTGCATAGTCGCTTGCATCACACATGAGTTTGAAAGGTAAACTCCAATCCGGTGACAGAATAATCGGAGCTGAGATTAATTTCTGCTTCAATAGCTTAAATGCCTGTAAACACTCAGATGAAAAATTAAAAGCAGTATCTTTCATCAATAAATTTGACAAGGGTTTTGCTATCTTTGAAAAATCCTTGATAAACTTACTGTAAAAACTAGCATGTCCGGAGGAAACTTCTTACTCCTTTCACAATTGTTGGGGGTGGAAGCTTTTCTATCACATCCACTTTGGCTTTGTCCACCTCAATTCTTTTTTCAGAGATTTTATGCCCCAACACTATACTCTCTTTTACCGTGAAATGGCATTTTTCCCAATTTAAAACTAGATTGGTTTCCTCACATCTCTTAAGAACTAATGCTAAATTGGCTAAGAAAGTTTCAAATTCTCTCCATAAAGTGTAAAGTCATCCATAAACACTTCCATAAATTTTTCAATGAAATCATGGAAGATAGCCATCATACATCTCTGAAATGTGGTTGGTGCATTACACAACCCAAATGGCATCCATCTATAAGCAAATGTACCGTAGGGACAAGTGAATGTTGTTTTCTCTTGGTCCTCCGGTGCAATTGGTATTTGAAGATAACCCGAATAGCCATTTAAGAAGCAATAAAATCTATTACCAACTAGCCTTTCTAACATTTGATCTATGAAGGGTAATGGGAAATGATCCTTTCGGGTAGCATTGTTAAGTCTCCTGTAGTCTATGTATCACTACAAAAAAAAAGGGAATTAGCGACGGACGTTTCCGTCGCTAATTCATTATATTTCGTCGCTATTTACTTTTAGCGACAAAACGACTAACAGTCGTTAATAGAGCCGTCGCAAAAATTTTGCGACTAAATCATAAAACAGTCGCTAAAAATAGCGACAGAAAATTCAGTCGCTAAAAACAAAATATTCCGTCGCTAAATAACCCCTAAATTAGTCGCCAGAAATATTAAAAAAATATTAGCGACCAAAAATTCCGTCGCTATTCCGTCGCAAAAATTATTTAATTTTTTTTAATTATTTTTAATTTAATTTATTATTATTATTATTATTATTATTACACCAAAAATTTAATTTATATAAATAATAATTATGCAATATTAATAACAATATAATTAATTTAAAAAATATAATATTATAAAATTATATTAAATTGTACAATATTTAAAAACACTAATTTAATCCAAATAATGCTACAACAATACTATTAATTTAAAAAATATAATATCATAAAACCACATTAAATTATACAATTATACAATACTTAAAAGGTACTAATTCAAACTAAATAGTATTACTTAAAATCACCACTAATAAGATTTTTCACAATATGCTAAAACAATATTAAAACTTTACAGTAATTTTCTAAACTATTTATTATTTATCACAAGCAGCAATCAATTATGCACATGCCTTTCATGTTGTTATCTTTAGCAGCATTTAATCAAACTCCAATACCTGCAAATTTCCAATAAAATTTTCAAATTATTAGATATCAAAACATATAATAATTAATATAATCTCAATTTTCTAGCAATATGACCTATATTAATTATCAACACACTGTATAAATATTAATAATTCAACCAATACGCCATATAAAATTTCCAAAAACATATTACCGATTGTTTACTGAAACTTAATGTCCTTTCAAGAATGTGAGACAATGAATTTAGAGAGGTGGATTTAAAGTTTAAGGACATCAGTACCCATCCAAGTCCCATAGATGAAATTTGACCCCATTGTGGACATGCCTCTCTCACAAATGAAAATGGTTAAGCTAAATTTATTGAATTTCTCCCTAACTTAATGGGAAAAATCTATTCCACATAACTCTATGATAATTACATATTGTAAATTATAAAGTAAGCAGATAGATGCATCCAAAAATGTAAGCTCAAATAACTCTATGATAGTAAACTCGAGTGGAATTTAATCTCAAAATATTAAAGGCACCAAAACTGTCTAGCAACCAGGACATATATACTAATTTCAAATTCAGATAGCACAAGCCTTGCAAGTCAAAAATATTGATTGAGCTTCATGATGTTGAAAGACTCAGCTCACCACCTATCTTTCTGAGAAGCAAAACAAATCTACAACTATAATGGTTATTTTCCAAGTGAAATCAGTAAAGAATAAGAGAGAGAATGAACAAATCCGTCCAAAAAGATATAACATGGCATAATCCTGTTACAAAAATTAATCATAAATGAGTTTATTTTGGCCTTGTTTTTATTGCTAAAAGCAACCTCATCAACCACATCAAGATCTCTAGTTTTGTCTCCTAACGCAAAGTTGGAGAACAATAATCATCATAATACAAGATTAAGTAACAGATGGTGAATCCGCAGATAATGGTGCGTCTTGTGCGCAGAAGACACAGTTTCCCTCGTAACACAATACACCAAAAGCACATGATCCAAAAGACACCTATGAGAAAGGCTTTTCTGTCATTGCTGGGGTTTACACACGATCCAAAAGCACGTGACAGTGCAGGTGTGCTTCAACACTGGTTTCTGCCACACACAAACCAGCCAAGAAGATTTTAGCGCAATGCTACTTAGCAACTGCAACATTTTCAACATCCACCTAGGAAATAACCAGATTGCTTCCAACAACAACACACAAGATCCATTTGTTATTGTTGCTAAGAAATAATAACGATCATCAATTAGCACCCAGACCAGTATTAGATATTTAAATGTATCCGTTTACAAAGATTAATAACAGTCACTTTCTATGAGTTTTGGCATATGGCTTGATTGTAACAACTAAGAACCATCATTTCCAGCTTAGACCTTATAATGGCACAGCACTGATGCTGATGATTCATCACCTACATGATAAATTCATTATTGCACATGTCAAGCAAAAGCAATAGATTTCCCATATTCCAGAATGCTAGCTCTCATACAAATTCATCAGATGTACAACTCGCCAGCTCTCAGTCCTTCCTATTTTCCACCACATTATTTGGTTTTTTAACATCAGTTTTAACGGAATCAATGATGGAAGGGTTTAATTTAAATGTTTCATAAATGTTAAGGGTCTTCTTGTTGCATTTTAAACAATAAGATTCTAATTGTAAATTGGTCAACGTTTATCTCTTTAAACATATTGCCACTAAACAGCCTGAGTTCTACACAAAACAAATTCAAGAAAAGAACTTCTAATTCTCTAAATTTAACAGCAGTTGGCATATATCAAAGTCCATCCATTAAATGATCCAATAATTGGCAGTTATGTTAGAAAATAAATGTCAAAGATGCATGGCACTAGGAGACTGATACAGGGTTGTAAAGTATGAATCATTCATGCTAATTTTATATTCAGTAATTTACTTAAAAGTTATTCAGCAAACTGATAACAGTAAGATGAATGAAAGGTAGATGAATAAACGCACAATTTTGAATAACCAACAAGTATGTTGCACAAGACAAAAACAAGTATTTGGGTCTAGATAACTATGAAGTTTGGTATCCAATACACCAAAAACAAGACAAAAACTTGCTACACACAAGAATTTGAAATAAAAATCAAATGCAAGGTGGAGAATACAAACCTGTCTTCAAGACGGCGGCAGTAAGTGAGAGGAAGCGCCGGCGAGACCAGGAGGCGAGGCCAGCAGGAGAGGCGTGGAGGCCAGGGGAGGCAAGGCGAGCAGGAGATCCGAGGAGCAGGTGCTACGAGGAGGTGACGGGACGCTGTGAGGAGGCGACGCGAGGCTCGTCGGCGACGGGAGGAGCGACGCGAGGCATATCTGATGCAGACCAGGATGCTCGGTGGTAGAGAGTCTCATCGGCGACGCAAGGCAGATCTGAGGTAGCACAGGATGCACGACGGCTGGGAGGGTTGGCGACGGCAGGCGAGGTGATGCAGTGGGCAGTCGAGGTAGCTATCCGCGCACAAGGGGCACCATCCAAACCGAGAATGTGTATTTTTTGGCAAATGGGAAGAAGATGAAAAAAGGCTGTGTGATTTTAGGGTTATATTTACAGAATATTAATTTTTCAAATAGCGACAACATTAGCGACTAACACATTACCGTCGCTAAATTTAATTAAATATACTATTTCAAATTGCGACAGAAATTTTTGTCGCTATTTGGTCGTAATTTTATCGGTTAATATTAGCGACTAAAATTTAGTCGCTAAAATTTAGCTACTAAATTATTTGTCGCTAATTTAGTCGCTAAAAAAGGCGCGATTTTTTCGCGGCAAAATTTAGCGACCAATTTTATTAGCCGTCGCTATTTAGTCGCTAAATTGCCTTTTCAATTGAAAAAATAAGTTTTCGCGACTAAATATTCTCTTGGTCGCAAATTAGTCGCAAAATAGCGACTAAATTTTGGTAGTCGCTAAATTTAGTCGCTATTTGCCAGTTTTTTTGTAGTGTATACCCTCCAGCCCATAACTGTCCTAGTAGGGATTAATTCATTATTCTCGTTTTTCACTACTGTCATCCCTCCCTTTTTAGGTACACATTATACAGGAACAACCCACTTACTATCAAAAATAGGGTAGATTATACCTGTATCTAGTAGCCTTAGTACCTACTTTTTTACCACTTCTTGCATGGCTGGATTCAATCTCCTTTGAGCTTGCACAACTGGTTTAACATCTTCCTTCATGGAAATTCCATGCATGCATATACTTGGGCTTACTCCCTTCAAATCCGATGTTTCCCAGCCTATAGCTTTTTTATGTTTCCTCAAAATAGAAATCAGCATCTCTTCTTCCTCACCTGTTAAAACAAAAGAAATTATCACTGGTTTAGCATTCTCTTCCAAAAATATATACTTTAAATTATCAGGGAGAGGTTTAAGTTCAGAAAATTTTTCATCTATTGTAGGACAAATAACATCCTCATTTTTTCCTTCCTCCAGCTCAGTATCTAGCTTTTCATTTATAGCTTTGCAATCCTCTATTTCCATTGAATGCATATAAGACAACTTTGCAAAGGATCATCTAATAGTATCTCCTCTTGTTTTTCTACTACACACTCATCAATGCAATCCACAAAGCATATCGATTCTTCAAAGTCTATAGTGGGGTGCTTCATTACTTTATACATATCAAAACTCATCTCTTCATCAACTTTCTGCCCATGAACATCTATAAGTGCTCTTGCCGTGTTCAAGAATGGTCGTCCTATAATGAGAGGCACCTTTCGATTCTCTTCCATGTACATCACCATAAGCTTGAGATTCATTTGTCTAACAGCTAAATTGAGTATCTAATATGGTATTGCCATTAAGAAATAATTAGTTTAAATATTTAATTGGAGAAGGGAAATAAGATGCTGTCATTAAGGTTAAATATTTAATAAAGAAATATTTAGTATTTTTGCACCATAGTCTAGATATTTAGTTATATTGTTAGATTTATAAGTTTGTAAAGTTATAGGAGATTCTCAAAATTTGTTAATCTTGAGACTAAAAGTATTGATAAAGATAAATTTTGCTATGTATCCAATAGTTAAACCTTGTAGGCTCAAAGAAATAATTCAGACTGGGATTTTTATTTTACTTTTATTTCTCACTTAATCACTAGATAATTGCTAGAACTTGGTAAATATTTCAATTCGGTGTCGGAGCCTGCCTTTTGTGTTGAATTTCTGGCAGAACTTTGCATTACCGGACTAAAGTTCTTGTTTTAATATGTTTGCTTCTTTATGTCTTTAGCAGTTATTATTGAAACTGACTTTGAAAATGTATGAAATTTACTTTCATTTTCGGGTAAAAAAATATTGAAAGAAAAAAATGGAGTTGTATAGATAGTTGTTGTAGGAAGATTGGGTATGTGTGCACCACATGGTGGCTGCTGATGTTCTTGTATCACTATTTGGCCAACACATTACCTGGATTTCAGGTCCCTAAATCTCCAGGGGCAAGGCTAAAACAAGAAGAGTTAACTGCTCAACATCCAGTGATTTTGGTCCATGGCATTATCACTGGTGGGCTAGAGTTATGGGAAGGCAAACCTTGTGCAGATGGTCTTTTAGGACAGAGACTTTGGGTGATAGATTCAGTGAAATGTTCAAAAGGTTGGACTTTTTATTAAATTGAGTTACTCTTTTGGTTGATGAATATCACATACAAAATTTGACATAAATTTCTCTGGAATTTAAGGTATTTTGCTTATTGCTTGATGAATCCATTGTTTCTGAAGAATGAGACAGTCTTACTTTTGATTGAATTTGAACTTTCCTATCTCTCAGTCCATTTGTATTGCTGAAATTTTGGATGTTATAATTTAAATTTTATACATATTTGTTGGATAATCTATGTTTAGTTTTTAGATACTTTTTCTTGCATTATTTTGATTGCATTTCTTTGTGAGCTGAGATTGAGTGAGATGTAAAATTTGTATTGAATTATTTAGGCCGCTATGTTGGTTGGATCACCTATCTTTTCACAATGAGACTGGTCTTGATATGCTTCAGTTTTTGAGAAAAAACTTCCATATATGTAGACTTTGGTACTTTCTAGTGTGCAAAAGAGAAGTTGGTTATGTTCTTAATTGTTTTTACCTAGGAGGTAAAATAACATTGTATGTGTTGCTTTCCCCAAACTGATAAATTTGTTGTTTTTGAAGCGTGGAAATATGTGATCCAGGAGTCTGCTACATAATTGAATAGTTACAAATCTTTTTTTTTTTTTGGTTTTATTTGAAAGTGAATCTGTTTTATTCATTTTTCTCATATGCTTGTTGATGACATTTAACTCATTACGTTTTATATTGCAGAACCAGGCTGCAAGCTCCGCTCCTTTTCTTATGCACCACCTGCAGCTTATACAATTTCATCATGTTATCCCGTTATTCCACTTAGTTCTACGTAGCACTATTTAGTTTGAACTATTTATTTTTTCTAAGTACTTTTTAGTTTGAATTATTTATTTTTTCTAAGTACTTTTTAAGTACTGTTTCAATTTAATGTACTCTATGATATTATATTTTTTAAATTAATAATATTGGAGAATTGTTATTTATATAAATTAAATTTTGTATGTTACAATAATAATAATAATAATAATAATAATAATAATAATAATAATAATAATAATAATAATAATAATAAATTATTAAATTGGAAATCATAATAAAAAAAATTTAATATTTTTAGCGATGAAAATTTTCCCATTAGCGACGGAAATTTTCATTGCTAATTTTCTTTTTTTTTGTAGTGCATAAATCTAACAAACAAAATCTTAAAACGCTTATTTCTCGGCAACAGCGTCAAAAACTTGACCGATGTTCAGCAAGTACACTGAATCGGCAAGTAGTAAAGCGATTAAAATTGTGACCCACGAATATCGTACCCAAGGGAAAGGAATTTAAGAATTAATTTGTTAAAATTATGCTAAAGAATATCCCAAATTTTTGTATGAGTTTTTGGCTTAAAGAAATTAAACTATGAAATTACTCGATCAAGCAACTACAAATAAAGTAAATAACTAAAGAGAAATAAATTGTAGAAGTAAAAATCAAACTCAAACTAACAATACTGTGATCAAATTAATTAACAAACTTGCCAAGGAATACCTATTTTCCCTAATATTACCATGCAATTACTCTAACTAAACAATCATATATGCAAATTTAGTGAACAACCTAGCTTACACCCTAGCCTGCCATTTCGGATTCAGATTTTCTAAAATATGCACCTACCATTCCGAATTCAGCACATAAATTAGCTTCAAATAGGTCTTAAGTCCTAAGCTTAGATAATCCTACCATTACGGATTCAGGCATCTAAACCCATTTATCCCCTTCCATTCTGAACCTATTAAAATAATTATCCACAGGTTTAACTGCCATTCCAAATTAATTAAACCGGCAAAAAACTAACAAAAATAGAACAGATTGAATGAATCAAATACACACAACAGATCATCACACTGAATGAACCTCAAACTTGCATTAGAATCAATCACATACAGATAAACTTAGAGAAGATAAAACTGAAGCATATGCTGAAATTAATCCAAATAGAGCATTTACATGGTTATTGGGGATTCAAGGCATTCCTCAACAAGAAAAAGAACTACTCACTCATTATTGAAATAAAAACTGAAATAGATAAAGAGAAATTGATATTACCCATTTAAGATCTGAAAATGAAGTTCTTACAAAAGTATATGGATGTTCTTCAATCTAAATCAGCTATTACAACTTTGAATATAAAGGTAACTATGGAATCTAAAGCTGAAAGTGTACTGAAATCAATAAAAACTGAGTATCTAAATGCTAAGTATGAAACCCTAAATCTAGATTATAGAGAAAAACCAAATACAAACAAAAGTTATTTTGAAAAAGAAAATCCAAATCCTCAATTTTTGGACTTCCCCCTATTTATAATAGTTCAGGTTACACAGCGGTGAGAAATTTCTTACCACCATGTAAAGTCGGTTTACAGCTGAGAGTGGAAAATTACACAGCGGTATAAAAATAATTACCGTCGTAAAATTAGCTATTGGACGAAAACTTTAAAAGCATTCTCAGTGTACACGGCGGTAAGGCTTTTCATACCTCCGTGTAAGCTGCTCCTGGACTGCAACTTGATTTCCTCTTGATTTACACGGTGATAAGGCGATTTCTGCCCATCGTGTAAAACTCCTTTAAAACTCTAAAATTCCCGATTACACGGCGGTAAAAAAATCCTTACCGCCGTGTAACATTCCATGCACGTGCTTCCTAACTTTTTGTGGCTACACGGCGGTATGAAATTTTTTACCGCCGTGTAAATTACCTAAAATCTGCCAAAAATACAATAAAAGCTCAATTTAGTCCATTTAAAGATATAAGATTATTTTAAACAAAAATAACCTAAAATAACAACTACAAAACTCAAAAGTAACCTAAAAATTTACATAAACAAAGCATAGATTTGAACTTATCACATTCCCATCCGAAATCTAAAATTTAGATGTCATTTATCAATCTTCTAAAAACATCCATAGATTTATCCAATCTAGCCCTTCTTCCCCTTTTCTCTAAAATAATCTAAATTGCATTAAAGTCCCCCAGACACACATAGTGTATTTTTAGCTAACTTTATTCTCCTAATCTCTTCAATCACCCATCTTTTTTTTATTGCTATTAGGGTTCCCATTCGCCAAAGTTAAAAAGAAAAACTCTTCGGAACCAACAAAATAATGAATAAAGTTCATGTTTTTCACCAACACTTTAAAAGTAACCTCGTTTTATGACTATAATTTAAGGCCCACTGCCTATCCTTATGAATCCACACAATAAACATTTACAAATTCCTTCATGTAAACCTGTCCAATCTAGTATGGTTTACTTTATTTTCCATCAAAAAACAAACATGGTGTCATTTAAAGCATATAAGCCCTTTAAGGAATGAATTCTTAGGGAACACCCTAACCCCTAACAATTTCAACATATAATCCTCATGGCTGCCTGAGTGGATTAAGGCTGGCCATGATGCCTTTGGATTCTGTAATGTAAAATTTTATCTCCTCTATGCCCAAATTTAAATTAACTTCACCCAAAATTTTTCACCTCTACATCACTTGCATTCTCATTTGAAATGCTTTTCCTAACTTACTGCATCCATTTCCTACTCATAAACCCTTAACTCTAGTTAATCACCACCACACCTTATTACGGTTTTCCTCATCCTAAATCATATTTCTTTCCTCATCCTAAATCATATTTCTTTCCTCTTTTCGAGCCACTTCGTATAATTCAATCGCAAGATTCAACAATGATTCAAGCTCACTTTTCCCTTTTACAAACTTGATTTTCTTCTATAAGACAACACCTTCTTGACCCTTCCCTACCTATTTCCTCTTATTAACACCCATACGATCCTTTCTTATCTCCATCACATCTTGAACATCTCCTTTTATGTCTGAATCAAAGACATTTGATATTGGATAAAGGTGAAGGTTTGTGAAGCATAAGTCAGGGCTTTCTTTTTGTGGCGATAAAGGAAAATTATCTTGAATAGGTTTAACAGTGCTTATTTGACTATAGCTTATTTGGTAGTTTTTAGGACCTGATGAAGTTTCAAAAGCAAGAGGTATATTGGGCAATAAAGTTTTGCATGATAATAGATTGGGCTTCTGTAAGGACCTAAAATATACCCTAGATGTATTAAGATGTGTGTAGTTGCCTGATACTTAAAGATTAAACTGGTAAATGGAAATCAGAATATTTAACAGTCAAAAAAGGGATTAAATTGAAAGAAATTAAAAGTTCAGAAAGGACTTAATTGAAGGAAATTAATATATTAGTGGCTAAAATGCAAGATTAGAGTTAAATGTGATATTAATTAATTAAAACCATGGGATTACATTAAGTTAAGAATGCTGACATGTGTGTGTGAGTGGAATTCATGTGTTGCACTAAGGATAAGCCACATATTAATTTGCATGCATATATATAAAAGAGGAAATTCAAATGTGATCGGGGGGAGAGAGCTTCGGGTCAGCCATTCTTCTCTATGTATATGTGTTTAACATTAAGATGATGAGTTTGAATTAAAAATTTGGGAAGGAAGGAAGTAATAGCATGAATTGCTAAGAGAAGTTGATGGCTACTTGAATTAATTGATTAAAGTAAGTAAGTTTAATTATTATTTTCTTCTCACGTGTACTTGTATCTAATTAATTGTTTGGAATCGATTTGTATCCTATTATAAGTGTGAAATTGATGATAAAATAATGGTTTGATGTTTAAATGGTCGGATTAAGGGTCTAAATTAGTAGGAAGTGATTTTGGTTAATTTTCAGCTTTTAGTCCACTTGAACCAATTCTAAAACTTTGATCATAAATTGCTTTATAGATCTCTAAATGATATGATTCTAGTTGATAAAGAACCATAATAAATAGATCTATAAATCTAATTCTATTCCTAAGATGTGTGAAAATGCAATTGAATATCTGAACTGGATGTTGTCCCTGCTATTGGAGCAGTTTGTGTTCTAATGGGTATATCTCTTAGATTACAGGTCTAATTGAAATGTTTTTTACGTCATGATAAAATCAAGACATAATGTAACATTTGTCATGAAGGGACTTCTGCCCAAAAATAACTTTTGCTTAGTGAAAACCTTTGGAAATATGAACTTAAGATTTTGTCTAGTGTCTAAAATTGCCTAGCTACACTACTGGAGCAGTTCATGTTCTAATAAGCATAACTCTTAGGTTCGATGTCCAAATTGGATGATTTGTGTGCTAAAATAAACTTAACACATAGTGAACAATTGTTCAAAAGACATTTTTGCCTTGGTGGAATTGCTTACACTACAAAAAAATAGGGAATTAGCGACTGCAATTTCCGTCGCTAATATGGCAAATTCTATTGCTAATTGATTTTAGCGACAAAACGACTAACCATCACAAGTAATTTTGCGACTAAAACATAAAACTGTCACTAAAAAAAAATGTTCTATCACCAAATAACCCCTAAAATCAGTCGCCATAAATATTTAAAAAAATAGCAACAAAAAATTCTATCGCTAAAATATTAATTTTTTATTATTTTTAATTTAATTTATTATTATTATTATTACATCCAAAATTTAATTTATGTAAATAATAATTATGCAATATTATTAACGATGCTATTAATTTAAAAATATAATATTATAAAAGTACATTAAATTGTACAATTAAGAGTGTACAAATGGTTAGTTCGGTTCGATTTTGGAAAAAACAGGATAGACCGAAAATAGAACTTATATTCAATAAAATAAGACCATTTAAAATAACTAAAACAAAAATAACATACATAAAATTTTTATATTATGTTCTTAATAAATACTAAGCAAAATTACACAAAAAATATATTAAAATAAATACAATATAAATTCTGATTAATAATACATTTAATGTCCTCCGATCTTGGTCTAATAGCTTTCCTCTTTAAATTTTTAGATGTTGCCTATGATTTCGTAGCTTGATTAGCCTCAGACTGATTTTTTGTCTCACCTTGAGTGATGAGAGTTTGAGTCGTATTATGAATAAAGGCCTAAAAGAAAAAAGCAAACTAGCAATATGCGTAGATTACACAACAAATCCAAATGAATTAATCTTCAAAAATTAATAATAAGAATAAAGTAGTATGATGCGGAGTAGATCGCTGCAGATTTTATGTATCACACAAGCAGTTTATTCATACTCTTTACAGCCAATTTATTGCTCATTATTCATTTGTAATTTATCTGTATTAATTCTCTAATATACATATCTCATGCAGCATAACACAATCATGGTTTCATCACAAGAGAGTCTAACTAAATTAACATAACTTATTGTGGTTATACAACTATTATCAATAGTGTAGTCTGAACTCTCACATTGCAAGTTAATGATTACTTCATCTTTTATTGTACACTAAAATTATCAACAACCCCCACACATGTACATGTATACTTTACACATACTTCATATACATACATAAAATAAATATAATACCAATTCGTATATCAAGATTTAACTATCATAAAATTATATACTACTTAAATGCTAACATTCAAATTAATCCAAATTTCTTCTACTCTTGCAGGTCCGTACCAATTCATTAAATACAGAATAATTTACAGCTTTCTTAATTCTTATCAATACATCGAGTGAGTCTAAATATCATGATAATTAATTCAAAATAATTAAACTCTTATAGATCCAAGTTTTATGGACAGATTTCAAGTCTTAGCTTAATGTCCATTTTTAACCAATAAAGAGTAAAAAAAACAGGTCATATGGTATTCTTGAAATTTATTCTTTTGTGTGTTAACTTTCCACAGAAATTTGAATCATTGGATTCTGAGATTCTGAGAGGAAGCTATCACCAAATTCCCAAGAGCTATTTCTACCAATTTATACAATTTTAGATCTGGACAAAATTGATGTCATGTATTAGAGGCCAATTTCAAGCAAGTTAGACACATAATTAGGCTTAGCTCTCTTTATGAAATTTACAACCTTAAACAATGACAACACTTAATTATTACTACCTATCTAAACTTAAATTTACACAAATTCCATCATTTAAATACCAATATATAGTTAATTAAATTCAATTTAAATCAAGCCAATTCATCAAGCAACACTGCCAATTTACTAACAATTTAGCAACCCACAATAACACACAAATTATATTCAACAATTATACCTAACAGACTAAATGTTATATAAAATTCATAGGCAAAAGAAATTTTGGTAGTCACATACCAGTTGAAGTCGGATTCTAGAATTTTCGCTCATTTTTGCATTCTCCTTCGCCAGTCACCAGTTGCCGGAGCATCGACAGAGTCTCTCCGGACAGACACTACAATCACCGGAGGGAAGCTAGAATCGTCAGAAGTCCACCGGTGGTGTTCACGCGCCAGCACACAAACCATTTGATCGAAAATTGCCTTAAAAGAGACAGCTCACCTCTACATCAATTTTCCTATTGTCGGCGTGTGAGAAGGCAGGAGCTACACCGAAAGATGTACCTCATGCCAGGAGTCATCTACCGCCTTACATGTCGCCACCAGTCGCCGAAGGTGGTTGGAACGGGAGGAAGAAGATTCATTCTTTCTCTCTTTCTCTCTAGGGACAAGACGTCGTGAATGGGGAAAATTGACTGACTGGCCGATGCAACGGAGAGCGACGATTCATCGCCATCGATCATTGCCGGAGCTGCTCCCCATCATGCTCTCTCTCTCCTCCTCTCTCAATTTTCTCTGCCCCTCCCCTATTCTCTCAATTTTCTCTTGAAATTTATTCTTCCATGTCAACTTTCTACAGAAATTTGAATCATTAGATTCTGAAATTCTGAGAGGAAACTATCACCAAATTCCTAAGAGCTATTTCTACCAATTAATACAATTTTAAATCTGGATAAAATTGATGTCATATATTAGAGGCCAATTTCAAGCAAGTTAGACACATAATTAGGCTTAACTCTCTTTATGAAATTTACAACCTTAAACAATTATTACACTTAATTATTCCTACCTATCTATACTTAAATTTACACAACTTCCATCATTTAAATACCAATAGTTAACTAAACTCAATTTAAATCAAGCCAATTCATCAAGCAACACTGCTAATTTACTAACAATTTAGCAACCCACAATAACGCACAAATTATATTCAACAATTATACCTAACAGACTTAATTTTACATAAAATTCATAGGGAAAAGAAATTTTGGTAGTCACATACCAGTTGAAGTCGGATTCTAGAATTTTCGCTCATTTCTTGATTCTCCTTCACCAGTCACCAGTTGTCAGAGCATCGGCAGAGTCTCGCCGGGGAGATACCGCCATCACTGGAGGGAAGCTGGGACCATCAGAAGTCCACCTGTGGTGTCCACGCGCCGGCACACGAACCATTTGATCGAAAATTGCTTTAGAAGATACAGCTCACCTCCATGCTGATCGAAAATTGCTTTAGAAGATACAGCTCTCTCTCTCTTCCTCTCTCGATTTTCTCTCCCCCTCCCCTATTCTATTCTCATGTTAGTGTTTGCTCCCTATTTCACTCCTTTTGTTCTCTTATTTTCTCCTCCTTTTATCTAGAACTAATGGTTTCAAATTTAGCGATAGAAAAATCTGTCGTTAATTCAAGTGCGTTTAGCGACAACAAGAATTCATCACTAAAACCGTTGCAAATAAAGATGCTAACATTGCCTCCAAATTTGGCGACCAATATTACCGTTGCTATTTTAGCAATAAATTCTTCCATTGCTATTTTAGTCGCAAAAAAGGCGCCATAAATTGCCGCCAAAATTTAGCGACTATTTTTTTTTCATCGTTAAATTTGCCACCAGATTGGAAAAACGGATTTTCATGACTAATTTTGAAAATGGTCGCTATTTATCGATGAAACGTGTCCGTAACTAATTTGAGTTTTTTTTTTGTAGTGTTAGTTATAATAGACTTGAAATTCTGCCAATGCTTCAGCAATAATTATGAGTTTTTGTTCTGGTTGAACAGAAGTGACGTCTTTTATATCTATTTCTAGCTAGGCAGAATAGAATAATATGCAATGTATAAATGTGAAATGTGATGATAAACAAAATTGATTTTGAAATGATTTCTTTTAAATCAAGAATTCGTATAATGAAACCTATTCTGGAACTTGTTCTAGAACCTGTTCTGGAGCCTGTTTTGGAACTTGTTCTGGAACTAGTTCTAGTACACCAAAAGTGAAAATCTTTATGGAATGTTTTCTAATGATTTTATGAATGTAATGAAATTAGGTAAACCCACGCACTGAAATATATAATGACTAAACGTATATGAGATGTGTGATATTATATTGAATATGTGATTGAATAAAACGTATATAAGGAATGCATGCTTGTAGTTGATGTTTTTGTATATGTATTTACTTGCATATTTGATGCATGTATATGGATATGCATAATTGGTACATGATCATAATTGAATATGCATTGACTTGATGAGATATATGAGTGAATGTTATGGAAAGTGAATAAGTGGATAAAATCTTTACCTTATGCCTGAATTGTACATACTCGTAGATAGATAGGCATGCTTATAAGGAATAGTAATTGCAGTTGCTAGTGATGACACCGTATTGATGCCTAGTATTCTAATACCTGTTTGGTATCTAGTGTATCAAATTGAGACCATCGTTTTTCTAGTGATTGATACTATTTATTCAGTATCTAGTGTTTGATACCATTTTTGGTATCCGGTGTTCCCATTATCCACTTTATTAAGAATTCAAGCAACAGAAATGCTTTCAATTTCTTTTAAATTAAATAAGCATGCTAATGAAATGATTGTGAATTATTAAATTGATAATATATGTATACATATTGAAATGGACTAATGTTTATGAAGCATGTGTTTGAATTATTATTTTTTTATATTATTGATATTATGTTATTTGTTATTCTGATTATATGCAAGTGATTATGTGCAATGTAATAATACATATAGAACTATGTGATTTTGATTTTCAAAATATTGGGATTTGTAGGAAGCTTGGAATATTGTTCCAAGTCCGAATCAAATCATTGGAAACTAGTAGGTGTATAAGAATTATTAAGTAACAACAGGTATGAAACTTGACAGAAAATTTTGCTTGACTTTGTTTTGAGAATATTTATATGTAAATTGTAAGTGGAATACTGTTGAATATGTTAGTTGTATGAAACAGTGTGTTTAAGCTCTAATTATCAAGTAAGGGAAAGTCAAAACACAATTTGACTTACTCAAGTAAATGTGTTTATTAAATTAACGTGTGAATTACGAACTTGTGAGATAAGATCCGCTAAAATGGTTCGTAATAAGAAGTTGGACTTGTCACTTAATTGGTAATGAGTTTAGTGTAGTGCACCCAGTTTCTCTTAAGGCTTATGAAGGTGTTACAGCTTCATTAGGGACTTGGTTTCGGTTTGGGCTAAAGTTAAAGTCATGTTTAAATTAGGCAAAAAAAAAAAGGATTGGAATTATCCATTTTAGTTACATTAGTGTTACTTTACTCCCTAGGCAGATAAATGTAGTTTATTCATTAATCTTCTCTATCATTCCAAAATTTCCTTTTCCCACACCCTTTTTCAAAATTAGCAGCTTAATTAGGTATCATTGCATCACTATCTTTAAGACCTTTCCTTTGATTTTCCTTGGAGTAGAAGGCTACCCAAACCCAATACTATCTTGAACAATCATGAAACATCTCCACTGCTTCATCTGGCATGTGCACTACAATCTCCTTCCACATACTTTCTTGCACTCCTTCCATGGTTGCAACTTCATCTTTATGATTTTATTCTTCACAATAAATCTTTCCAAATTGAGGCATTGGTCCATTATAGTTCAACTTCAGTCATGGTCCAATTCAGGATGTTACTCTTGCTATAGGATCGGGTTGTTCTCCGTCAAATTGAGGGCATAATCTCTTACATGTGTAATAGTAGCGCAAGCTAGCAAAATACACATCCAATAAATTTTCATAGTGAAAACCTACCCAATAAAAGGTACAATCTTCATCCCATTCATTAGCAAATCCGATAGGGAATCTTTTTATAATATCCAACTCTACCTTCAACCTCATATAAGTGCTTCATCCCATCAAATTATCCACATTTGTATCTGTATCTAGATGCTTTTTGAGGAATCCTTCACCAATAACATTAGCCTCTTCCTTGCTTATTTGATTTGGGGGGAAATCATGAATTTGAACCTAGAAAACACATTTCTCAAACTCTAAATTATCAAATGGGGCGTCTTGAAGCCCATTCCTTCAACGCCAATAAACTATCTCTCCCTTGGCATGGCCCTTCTTCTGGTGTCGTGTTCCAATAAACTTAATTAGAAAATCTGATTATGAACTAAATGTGTTAGTTCTTTCGATTCTTCACCTAAAATTGCTTAAACTGCATCCCGTGGTGTTTTTCCTTTTCATGAAAGAGTTTTGCGACTAACATCTAGAACGCTAGGGGCATCTCAATCTTTAGGAGCTTGAATTTAACTTCATGATGTGATACGTTCCATGTTTTCTCCATTCGTTGGTTCATGTTCTCATTTTCCTCCTTGTTAAAAAGGAAAAAAATGCTAAGTGTTAGCATGGTGAACAGCTCATTAGAGGAATCAGAAACTCAAAATAAGATTATAACAATTGCTTTCTTCTCTCTTTTCTTTACCGTTGGAATTTGCTTTTCCGTTTCTCTTTTCCTTCTCTGTTTTGGATTTCCGAATCTGAGTTATGGAGGCAATGCAGCTGCCTCGTTGTTTCAGATTCATGCCTTCTGACCAAGTACTGGCCGGTGATTATCTCTTCAAGAAACTAAAGTCTACCCTTTTGCCCCTTCAGTCGCTCATCGTCCCTGACGCCGACTTATACGGCGACGAAGAACCCTGGCAACTCTTTCAACGATTTGCCGGGAATCGCTTAGAAGAAGAAGACGATCTTTACTTCTTCACTAAATTGAAGAAGAAGGGTTCCAGATTTGAGAGAAGAGTTGGTCTCGATGGCGGGTCTTGGCATGGGGTAGATTCTGGTTAGAAGATTCACATCAAAGTTAATATCGATGGGGAATGGGTTTCGGCAGAAGCCGCGAAGAGAACTTTTAATTACACAAATTCAAAATGTTTAATATTTATTTATTTCATAATTTTATAATATATGATTTTCTAACATATATATATATATATATATATATATATATATATATATATATATATAATATATTCAATTATTGAATATATTCAATTATTGCCATTAATTATGAAAAATTTATTTTTCTTTTGATTTTTTTAATAGATATTATATTAGGATTTTGCATTTCCATTTTCAAAGTATTTTTAACCATTAAAAATAACTTTACAGTTTGTATAGTTTAATAAATTTATAATTAAAAGTTTTTAATATTTAACTACTAATTAAACCCATCCGAAAAAGCTGGTTAAAAACAAAAAACATATGGCTTTCATGCACCTTTTACTATGTAATTTAACAGTTAATTAGTAAGAGGATAATATGTCAATAAGTGATAATTTAGGGAGAAATTTATATATTATCCCATCATGAACTCTTCTCTTTCCCATCCTCTCTCCCTCCAAGTCTTAAATTTTAGCTTTGTAGATTCTCTCCATTACAAATTCTTGAATTGTAGCTTTAAAACAAGCCCTCTTGTAGCATCAATCTAATGGAGAAGATCTTGCCAATCATTTATATGGCTAGTAAAGATCTTAACAACTCTGGCATTGGATTTATGATCCTCTTTTCTCCTTGATTCCATTTGCTTTAACTGCTCTTCAATTTGAAAAGGATGAGAGTTTTGCATTTAACACCCTAGAACGCCATAGGCATCTCAATCTTTGGGAGCTTGAATTTCCTATCATGATAATCTTTATGTTTTCTCCTTTAGTTGGTTTAGAGTAGTAATTTAATGCTTCCCACATCTGGACCGTTGGATTGTACGCATCCATTTGATTCAACAGTCCAAATACGTAGACACCACATATGCATGCACACTGTATCTCCTTTAGTTGGTTTAGAGTAGTAATGAGTTTCGTCATTCCTTATAAGTACAAACACCTATTGATGGCATAATACATAACTGGCCCTTAAAAAAGAATAGCATACCATGAGAGGAAATAATATAATAGTTAGAGGAATAAGAATTTATAAGATTCTATATTTTCACGTCAAAAACTATTAGTTTCATGTAATTTTTTTTTTTTTGAGTATGTTTTATTGAAAAAATATTGTAATTGTAAGACCACTTTCGACACGAAGAAATTAAATGAATAAATACTAAAAATTCTTTATTTATTTTGAATTAATTTCAAATATTATGATTTTATTTTATTGGTTTTTAGAGAGAAGGATTAACTTTAACATAATACTATATAAATTTCTATGATAAGATAGGGTTGAATATGAAAAAGAAAAATAGTATAGGGTCAAAATTTAAAAAAAAGTTTAAAATTGGAACTTGTGGTACAAGATTGCTATTTGCTAACCGCAATATTTTGGTACCAAAAGAATCAGAAACTCACAATAAAATTATAAATATAGGCGCGGGGGGTTTCCAACTCCTTACGAGAATCAGTCAATCAGAACTACGAACTTACCAATTGCTTTCTTCTCTCTTTTCTTTACCGTTGGAATTTGCTTTTCCGTTTCTCTTTTCCTTCTCTGTTCTGGATTTCCGAAGCTTTCTCTCTGCGTTATGGAGGCAATGCAGCTGCCTAGTGGTTTCAGATTCATGCCTTCCGACGAAGTACTGGCCGGTGATTATCTCTTCAAGAAACTAAAGTCTACACTTTTGCCCCTTCAGTCGCTCTTCGTCCCTGACGCCGACTTATACGGCGACGAAGAACCCTGGCAACTCTTTCAACGATTTTCCGGGAATCGCTTAGTAGAAGAAGACGATCTTTACTTCTTCACTAAATTGAAGAAGAAGGGTTCCAGATTTGAGAGAAGAGTTGGTTCCGGTGGCGGTTCTTGGCACGGGGTAGATTCCAGTAAGAATATTCACACTAAAGTTAATTTCAATGGGTTTCTGTTGTAGCCGCGAAGAGAACTTTTAGTTACAGAAATTCAAAATCTATTCACAATGGTCGATGGATTATGCACGAATTCTCTTTGCCTGGATACGAATCGGTGCTGTGTAGACTGAGAAAGAATTTCCCTGTTGATGTTGATGTTGCTGTTGCTGGTGAGAAGAAAGGAGCGACCTGGCGTCCATCAAAGAAGAGGAAAGTCAGCAATGTTGATGACTCTGTGCCAAGTATTAATTACAGTAATGTGCTTGCCTTTCAAGCCAATATATTGGCAGATGACTATCTTGGTGGTGCAGATGCTGAAACTGATACAGAGCTGATGGCATTATGCGCAATTTTTGATGATTTGGGGCCACAATTTAGCATTGATGACCTGCTTGGCGATATTTAAAACTCTGATGCTACAAGAACGGCATTTTTGTCAATCTAGTTCTCCCACAATTTTGATTACTAAGTAAGAATAGATAGTTTCTTAGTTGCTGATAGGTGCATTTTTTAGTTTTTACTCAAAATTAATGTAGAATGTAACCTTATGCACAGATACATGCTGTCTACATGTATAGCCAACTTACTGATGTAAATGATTATTTTACAGTTAAAAGGAAATATAGCTACTGGCTGATTTACGCCCGAGTATATTCTTCATCATTGAATCTTGTTTTTGTTGGAGGTTTGGAGACTTCACCTGGATGGAAGGACCCTTCATAGTCTGTTAACCATCAGTTGGCAGTTCATGTTCTGATGGAGAGAGTCTTGGGGCTGCCAATCCTGAAGAACAGGAGAATGCACACCTATATGTAGTGATCCAGAAAAAGAAAGAGACTGAAGCTGAGGTTGGATGAAAAAACAGTGGAAGAGGATTAGAAAAAGTTATAGGAATAATGCAGCAGCTGAGTTGGCAGCCCGTTCTGGATGGAATTAGTTATATTTAGTGATCCATATTAGAGGTGGCAAATGGGTGGGTTGGGTCATAAATGGGTCAATACCCAAATGGGTTGGATGGATTTGGGTCGACCCATTTTGACCCAATTGGGTCGAGTGTTCCAAATGGATCGGTGAAGCCCTAAATGGATAAAAAAAAATTCTCAATAACGAAATACTAAATTCGCAATAACAAAATAATAAAAGATTAACAATACTAAAAAGTATTAGATATACAAATAGTAAATAATGTACTAATCTATTTTTTTGACTTTAAATGATGATTACTCTACATTTTGATTTGGTTTTGAAAATTTAATATCTTTTCCAATATGATCTTGAGACGCATCCTCAACTGCAATAATAATAAATATTGTTAATACGCAAAACAACCTATATACACATTCAAAGAAATAAATGTATTTATTTTACCTTCAAATCCAAATAACCAACTGCGAGTGGTAATCAAAGCCTCCGCATTTTCAGGTAACATAGATGCCCTCCATTTATTGAGAATTCTTCCTCCCATACTAAATGCTGACTCTGAAGCAACTGTAGTAATAGGAATTGTCATAATATCTCTAGCCATCATAGAAAGAATCGGATATTTTGCCTCATTATCCTTTCACCAAGATAACACATCAAACTGAAAAATTCTACCCAATCTTGGATCATTCAAATATATATCTAACTCAGATTTATCTTCAAAACTACTGCCAAGACTTTCGAATTCCTACATAAAAATTATTATACAAGTTATACAATATATTACAACAAGAATACAAATTTTATTCAAAAAAAATAAGAATAAGGAACGCACTTTCATGAGATCATCATCCAGACTTGGCCTCCTTTCTATTGGTGTATCCGGAGTTGTATTATTAATTGCATATGATGCAAAAAGATCATACAACTTATCCTTAATTTCTCTGCATTCATATTGAACAACAATCTCATCTCCAAATAACTTTCTATAAGAAAATGTTATAAAATCCAACTTATAACGGGGATCTAGAATAATAGCAAAGGAAAGAATAGTGCTATAGCAGTCCCAATACTTCTCAAACTTATCAAACATTAAAGTTGTCATATCCTTAATACATTGATCTTCACTTCTTTTCCCTTCCAACAATAATAGATGAATTCTCAAAACACTGTAAAAGTACATATTTGAAGTGGGATAATGGGTTCCTGAAAAAAGATTTGTAATATCTTGAAAAGGTTTCAATATATTACATATTTTCTCAACTAAACTCCACTGATCATCAGTTAGATTCCAAATATATGCCGAGTCAACAACAGCCAAATATGAAAAAGCCTTCTGATAAAAAAGGGCTCTATCAAGCATCACATAGGTAGAATTCCACCTTGTGGGACAATCTAACCACAATCCTTTATAAAACTCAAGACCTACTCGATTAACACATTCAACAAACTTCATTTTCCTAGCTTCTGATCCATTCACATATTTCACCCCATCCCTAATAGATATAATTGATTTGTCAATCAATTTCAAACCCTCTTGAACAATAAGATTTAGAATATGAGCTCCACAACGCACATGAAAAAATTCACCATTACAATGCAAATAACCATGCAAACTAAGTTGATCTCTTAATAACTCTTGCATATTGTCATTATTTCTTGCATTATCTAAAGTAATAGTAAAAATTTTCTTCTCTATTCCCCAAAATTTTAACTTGTCATAAACTTTTTCATACAATAGAGAAGAAGTGTGCGGCGGAGGAAAGTGACAAAAGTTTAATAATTTACAGCATAACTTCCAATCTTTGTCCACATAATGAGCAGTTAGGCAAAGGTAACCTCAGAAATGCATGAGGTCCATACATCACATGTCAAACAAATCCTACCAGATACTTCAGCTAAAGTGTTCTTAAGAACATCCAATTCCCTCTTATATATCTTTAAGCAATACGATTTTGCTGTGTTCGTACATATTGGCTTCACACCTTGATTCAAGTATAAATGAAGATTTCTATTTTCTTCATGCTCAACAAAAGTAAAAGTATAGCCATGCCTAATTATAGCTAAAGCTACACGCTCTTTGTATACATCTTGATCTATCTTGTAGTTTACTTCATCAGACACAGCATTAAAATTATGACATACCTTCAAGTGACGTATTAAATTAGAAGTTCCATGGGTAGAAACAGCAATATATTCTTTGGAACAATACTTACACCTTCCTCTCGATTTTCCATCATCATATTGACTAGGTGGTATGAAATCAAAGTCATTCCATATAGAAGACACTCGTCATCTTTTGGAAGTTGTTTCTGCAGAAGTGTCGATGTCTCATTAACACTGCCAATACTAGGATCCATTCTACAAATAATAACAAAGAAATAAAAATTAAAAACATGTTTAACATTTAGTCATCAAATCATTAGATTATTAGAAAAAAATGCAAACCAGCAAGTTTTGCCTCAATGTGCAACCAACTTACAACAAATTTATATATATATATATATATATAACAAGTTACAACAAATCATTCTATTACGAGAGAGAGGAGAAATATTAAACTGAAAAAAAAAGAGAAATATTAAACCATAGAGCATAGTTAGACTAAAGATAAAGGAAAATATCACTAATTTTTTTAAACAATAATAATTTGATCTCAATTAAAGTACAGTGGTCCTCAAATGCAGAAGAATTTGGAAAAATATATACGATCAAGCAAAGAGGATGCCCAATTTACAAGAAATAAATGATATGATATGATTAGCATTATAAAAGCAAGGCATACAATTGCATGATAATAAAAACATAATTTTAATAAATGGCATTGACCACTCAAAATACAACTCACTTTCATTCAAGAATTTAATAATTGCTTATCTCTGCCAGCAAATTATTTTTCTAATACTATATGATAATTGATCATATTATATATTTTTCATAGGATGGAGACACTTGTTTTATTGTTACTTATGGTATGCATGGGTTGATTGCAAGGAAAAGTGAATTTGTGAGCGTGATAATGTATTCTGAAAGTTAAAAGGAATTAACTTCCCATACTATGACTTCCAAATCATCTATTGTCATGCTAATTAACTAAATATGGACTGCAGTATAATTAAATTCATTGTCTTGTATCTTTAATAACTCATAGTCACACTATTAGTGAGTGATTCTGTGTCCCTAAAACCAACGGTTGTGTTGCTGCAAAAGGAAAATTTTCTTCTCATTCATATACATCTATTAATGAAAACACCAGCAATAAGCAATTATGTAAAGAGCAACTGTCATCTACAATCCACATAACATAGAAATATACAGAGACATTTTACACTAGGAGTTTATGAATTTAAATCCTAAGCAGCAATGAGAATACTTATCTTCCATTGGCTCATTATAAAACTACAATATTTCTAAGATTTATATTTTTCTTTTTTAGGAATATTTCTTCGATTATTAAACTCAAGAATAAATAGGAATTTTTTTCCATGCATAAATATGTCTCCATGAATCAATAATTGAACGCATATTTAGATTAATTTGGAAAAGATAACAATGATTAGTAACAGGAAACAAAAGAGAAGTAGTAAATTGCAAAATCCAAAAAGGAACCTCCTTCATTGCATAGCATAAACAGCATCAAAAACATTATTTATAAAATTGTTTCTTGGAAATCAAAAACAAGAACTTGAGGATTATTAGGATTAACCCAATTGAGGATTTAATGTCTTAATTATTCGGATTTAAACAATTAACAAATAAAGCAAAAGTAAAATGTTAACCCAATTGAGGATTAAGTATGAACTTGCAATAATCGAAATGGCAAAAGAAGGAAATACTAATAATGCAAAGTAAGTAAAGGATAAAGAGATGCAAACCATTAGAGAAACCAGTATTACTCTGTTTATTTTTATTAGTGTTTTTCCTCTTCTGCTTCACAATGAAAAACCATGCAGACATTAACAAGAATGAAACCAAATGGATTATAACAAGAATGAAACCGAAGGGATTATAATTAACACTAACCCATTTATAGAAAATGTTGTCCAAGAATGAAAACGAAGGGATTATAATAAAGCTTCTAAACTAATCTGATTTTGAACTCTTGATAATAAGATTTCAGTTCAATTAGCTAACTAAAAACATTAACAAAATCTAAGATGGGATTTGAAAAAGAATATATCAAATAATTCTAAACTCTTGATAGTAAATTGAAAGTAAAATACCCAAGAATGAGAGAGATGAGTCCACTAAATCGTAAGGCAAATGCACGGCGTAATGCGTTTACCGATCGTATGGCCGGCGTCAGGCGGTTGGCGAGATAGTCGGCGACAGGTGGCAGCTGATGAACTGCCGATTTCGAGAGATCGAGAGAGAGATTGAGAAGAAAGGCAATAGAGCAACAGAAACGAAGGAGGGCAGGGGAATCGAGATTTGGGAGCTGACCCGATGGGTGTAGGGAAATAGACCCAAACGGGTTGCATTATTGATGGGTAAATTCTGAGTGGGTTTAAATGGGTTATTTTTTAATTGGGTTGGGTTTGGGTTAATTTTTTTTTTAATGGGTTTGGGTGAATTGTTGGGTTATGGGTGTAATTTGACAGGCCTAATCCATATATATATATATATATATATATATGGAGGCTTGACTAAATAGATCCCAAAAAAAGGTACAAATAAATTAATTGATGCCTCATAAATATATTATTTCAAATAAGGTGCATACAGTCTAATCCACAATTATATTTATAAATGTCAAAAAAATGAATTAAAATTAAAATTGTTCACATTTTTAATTGAATAATACCATTAAATTAAGTTTTTTTTTTTTGAAAGGGCCATTAAATGTTTTAATAGTTAACAATTTGATAAATTATTTATTGATAAAAAAGAAGATTAATTATTACATGTAAGAGAAAAAAAAAGATGACACTAATATCATCTTTCAGAAATTTTAAATTCGAATTAATTGGATTAATAGGATACTAATGTTAGAATGGTTGTATGATTTAGAATTCACAAGTTAAATACATGAATAAATAAAAGGTCAGGGACAAAAGAGGAAAAAGTAAAGAAAAATCAATGAGATGCAAACATCTAAGCAATCTAGAAAGGTGAAGAGAGAACTTGCATGGCTTATTTAAGCCATGTAAGTTGGTTGGGATGAGAGAGAAAATGGGGCCAGTTCTTCGTAAAAAATACAGCCATTTTTTTCACCTAAATTGCAAACAATTATAAGAAAATGCAGAAATAACCATGAAAATTTAGCTAAAAAATTAATTGTTACGAAAATTAGCGACTAAATTTAAATTTCGTAACTAATTTTTAGCTAAAAGAGTAGAAAAATTTTCTCCCATCGATTTCTACGAAAATTAGAGACGAAATTTAAATCCCGTTACTAAGAGTTTTATTTCCATTATTAATTTTCGACGAAAAAAGAAGAGGGAAATTTCCCTCCACTTATATTTACGGAAATTAGGGATAAAAATAAAATTATGTCGTTAATTAATATTTAACAACGGAATTTGTTTCGGTCGCTGAAACCTTGTATATATATAAAAAAAAAAAATCAGCCCATTTTTCTCTATTCCTCTCTCCCTCGCAGATCACCCCCCTCCCCGCTGCCCCACCCCGCTGCTCTTCCCCTCACACCCCGGCACCGTTCCTTTGCTCGGCCCTAGCCCTGGTGCCGTTCTTCCACTCAGCCCTCCTCATCCGGCCTCGCGCGCGGGTTGCTCCTCTGTTTGCCTCTCACGAGTGCGGCTCCTCTCCTTCTGCCCGCTGGCAGCTGGTGGCCCCCGCAGAATTTACTCCCCCACCGTCGCGCCCTCCCTCCGCCGCGCTCTCCCCGTCACCCCGCATCGCCGCCCTCAAATCTGCAGATCTGAAGACAAGGTTCTTCATTCTTTTTATTTTTTTATTTTTTTCTCATTAATTTCCTTCACTTCTCACTTTATTATTTATTTATTTATTTATTTATTAGTTGATTGTTTTTATTGTTCTCTCTGCAAAATATATTAAGGATAGAAAATTGGAGGCAAATCTAACATTTATAATTTTGTATGAAACTAAATGCAAAATGAAGGCAAAATTCGGTTATTCTAGATACATTTCTTTTTCACTTTCAAAGGCAGACTAGCATTGCATATTTTATGAAATTGTATATGTTTTGCTGGAGATGGTTGGCATTGATTA
The DNA here is from genome assembly GCA_947683425.1 of Excoecaria cochinchinensis. Lineage (NCBI taxonomy): Eukaryota > Viridiplantae > Streptophyta > Magnoliopsida > Malpighiales > Euphorbiaceae > Excoecaria > Excoecaria cochinchinensis. The sequence goes on along the minus strand of CANTUQ010000121.1, from coordinate 15,438,047 downwards.
ATGGAAGTGAAGTTGCATGCACAGTATGAAAGCATGTCTGGCAAAGTTGAACAAGGCTTTGAGGAACTATTTATTTATGTTCTTGAGACATTTGACTTTTTTTGTAGAAAACTGGTGACTTTGGTTTGCTCCTATTTTCAAGTGCATGGGTATCTAAAGTAAATAAAGCCTTCTCATTGCCCCTGTTCGTTCTAGCTATAACATGATAGATAATTTTAAATCCACGAATATGGTGTTAATCATGATTAAATATTATCCTTTTAAAACCTTTAGATGTATTCCATGAGACTTGTTTCCATTTTGTAGTTTCATGGCACTTTGAAAGATAAATATGTGAATTTCGTATTACTCAAGATGAAAGGATGTGTATCAAAATTTCTTCATGACAGTTGAAGATGAAAGGATGTGTATCAAAATTTCTTCATGACAATTGAAGCATTCTGTAGCTTTATGGTTTCTGATATTGGCTTCTTCACCAAGTCACTTTGCTTTTGCTATTGCTTATTGATGGCAGTTATATTGCCTTTAGTGAAGTACTTTTTGCGCAAAAGTCTTTGCCTTTTAAGAATTTATTGTTGTAATAGTTAACTTGAATGTTTGTTGCCTGTGTGGTTCTACTTAACTTAGGCATGGATAGAGAGTGCAAGAAAATGCATCTCAGGAAAATGTTCCCCTGCAGTTCATATTGATATACTTTACAATTTGAAGTCAAGGTGAGATTAGTTTTTCTTTATTCTGTAAAATCACAAGCCTTCTCAATCGATTTCCAGTCTTGGTTTTTGATATTTCATTGTCTTGGCAAGCAGATACCTGAGGTTCAAGTTAAGCTTCCAGAGGAGAAAATGCTTTTGAATTTATTAAGAAAGGTTGAATTATGTTAGGCTCGTTCTGATGAAATTTTAAAAGTTTCAATCTGTCTTAAGGTAAGATATGCAGATATTACCTTAATCATCATCATTATCTTTATTTTTTTCATATTCTGAAGAGTTTTGGGCATGAATTTTCTTCGAGGAATTCTATTTCCTCGGGGCTTGTGTCTATACAGTTGCTACGATTGGAAAATTGAAAGCTCCCTATATTCTTGGAATACTTGAGTTTTATGATGGTTTTAGACAGAGAAGCAGCTGGAGGTAAAGGAAAGGAGAAAGAAGAAGGAAGAGAGCAAAAGTGAAGAGAGAGAAGAATCATTTGAGGTTTGGGAACTTTACCTCTATGTGCATGTTTTGATGATGATGAATTGAGATGATTTTGTATATGTTGATTATAAGTATTGAATTGAACATGATTATGATGGTTGAATTGATTGAGATGGTTTAAAATGGCTTTTGTTAAGTTGAGATATAAATCTGTTATAGGTGTCATGTGATCCTGAGACAGTATTTTGGCCATAAGTTGGTATGTTGAGCTCCAAATTAGATCATTCTAATTGGAGATAAAATTTAATATCCATATCTATAAATATATAGGAGAAGTTAAGACCTAAATCTAGCTTTAAGATCCTTGAATTTAAGCTTGAAAGTGAAACATTGATGCTATCTGGGCAATGAGAGCAGTTTATGTTCCCTAGGCCATATCTCTTAGTATAAAAGTCCAATTTACATGATTTTTAGTCATTGTAAACTTAACTCATAGATGAACATCTAATTAGAGGAACTTTGCCTTAAAAATAATGTTTTCAAGGTGAAAAAGCCCGGACAAGTTGAATAATAGAAACTGCCCTGTTGTACCTTATTTTGGTGAGCAATCCAACAGGGTTACATGGCGGTTAGACAATCCTGTCCGTTGTGTAAAAGGTTACTGGATTACTTAAAATTGCTTGAAATTCACTTTACATGATGATAAGGATTTTTTGCCCACCGTGTAATTGCATTCTAGAATCAAATTTTTGCATGCCATTTGGTTTACACGGCGGTCAATCTTGCCTGCCGTGTAACCACTTCTGCTTGTTATGTAACCTTCAAGTTTTCATCCTTTAATTTGTAATTTTCTTTCCGTTAGTCCAAATTTTTTGAAACTTAGTAGGCACTTTTCTAATGACCTGAGAATAGTTTTTATGCATGAAGAATATTAAAATACGATATGTACATAATTATATCAATTATGATATACATGAATTTGAAGTATGAAATATCATTGGAAATGATAGAATTTGTTCTGAATTGATAAATATATAATCTTAAGACATTATATATAAATGAATGTGAATAAAATTGGATTATTTTATCTATTAGCCTGCTATGACCAGGATGTGGATAGATAGACATGCCTATAGAGACCATTGTTGTTGCAACCTACCGTTCTGTAAATCTCGTTTGAGTCATTATTTTAGGCTCCGTTTGGGTCATTGTATTAAACTTTGTTTGGGTCATTATTTGAGATTGGCCTGTTATTACTCCGTACTGTACTGCACCTATAGGTACCTACTGTTCTATATTTCTCGTTATCCACTTCCTTTGGGAATGCAGGCAAATTGTCAAATAAAACATGTTATATGAGCAATATGAAAATGCAAATCCTTAAGAGAATATGTATGCATGTGTATGAATGTAAAGTGTATATGATACTTATATATATGGTTTATGAATATGTTATTAATATTACATGTTGTTAGTGTATTTATTTTAGATTTGTGCATCATGTGTGTGTGTTTGATGACGGCTGTTGTGAGTGGCCGACCATATCATGCTCTTTCCCCACTAAGCTATATGCTTAGTACGGGTGTTTTATTCGTGTAGGTACAGAAGCTAATACTGACGCCAAGGACATCTCGCAACTGACAAGGCCAACACAACAATAGGAAGCTCATCAATGTAGGTCTTGTATTTTGTCTAGTGATGTAAATGTAGTCTTTGTTGTTACTAAAGTAACTTGAATATGTAATATTATTCGTATGTAACGAAGTTAGCTTATGGTATGTAAGAGTTAGTATGGTCTTTATTATGCATATTATGGACAATATTATGTATTATGAATCATATCAAATGTTAGTGACACAAATGATATATGTTTATATGAATCATATCAAATGTTACTGCCACAAATGATATATATTAAACAGGTTAATGTTATTAGTTTTGTGGCACTCTTCACTTGGCATAGTGAATCACCATATTAAGGTATGATTTGCTACGTACGGGTAAAGGGTATTACATTTGTTATATATATATATATATTCTTCATAACAGAAATTTTCAATTAAGGAAGAAGAAAGAAGAGGTACTAACATCTCATTTTCATTATTTGGAAGTTTTCGTATCTTTTTTAGTCTTATGTTTAATGGATTTTCTAGATGTGAATGTTTTTGTCCAATTAATTACAAGTGAGAATCTTCAAAATTGAAAATGTCTTAAAAATGTGGGCTTCCTATTGTGAATTGGTTTATGGAGTTTGTCCGGTAAGAAGTTTCATCAACATGATATCAATTTGTTTAATCATAGATTATGAAAAATGTTTTGATTTTCCCATAGTTATTAAAATCGGTTTAAAGTGGACAGTTGAATTGGTTTTATTGCAGACGATATACCTAAACCTTTTTTTTTTTCTTAAAAACCGTAATAATTCCAATTAACCTAATGCTAGCGACCACCACTCACCTAAAAATTTGTTGGTTTGGCCAAGATATACATCTGAAGTGTCAAATCTCCTCATGGCCAACCTAAAATTTGATAAAAGTCAAATGTTCAAAGGAATTTAAAATTAAAAAAAAATGACAAAACAAATATAGTCATAGCCAAATTCATATCCCACTCTCATCATTCTCAACTTTTTGCAGATAATTATTTCAATAAATTAATAACTAATAACACTATAATGTGGATTCATTATTGGTTGAAAATGAGTATACTTAATCTTAAGTTAAAGAAAAATACTTGACAAAATTAAATGTTAAAGTATAGAATACAAAACATAAGAAAATATTGTTAAAAACTATCATAAGAAATAAACAAATATAAAAGTTAATCGTCTAGTCTATATGTTTATTATTCTATATAATTATGAAGAATAATATAATTTAAATATATTTTAAAATATTACTCTATTAAAGTTTTATAGAGAAATAAAAAACTTTTATAGGATATAAAAATAAAAATATAATAGGAAAAATGGACAAAAATGCCCATCACATTTCTTTAAAGTACTAAAATGCCCATATTATTAATTTTAGTAAAAATGCTCTTGATGTCATGGAAATTGATACAAAATTGCCCTTGTAATTAAATTTCATCAACCCTAAATTAATGACATTGATGTAGCGTTGAAACGGCACCGATTTAGCATTAATATATAGTAAAATATGTCATTCCTTAGTTTTTTTTTTTAAATTTTATCTATTAAAAATTTATTTATTGATTTAAAAAATGTGGTATTGATGTACAATGTTTTGACATATGTCAGTGTCATTTCATTGACATATCAGCACTATTTCAAAGTTATTAATTTAGAGTTGAAGAAAGTTATTTATAGCGATATTTTTATACCAATTTTTATTACATCAAAGCATTTTTACTCTAAAGTAAACAATGCATTCTAATGCCTTGAAAAAAAATATTATAGGCATTTTTATACCATTTTCCAATATAAGATGAACATGTTAATAGGTGACTAATAATTAATGAATATTCAAAAACTGAAATCAATAACTGAAAATATTAAAAATTAAAATTAAAATTAAAATTAAATTTATCAAACCGGAATTTTAAAAAAATATATCTGATTTGGTGGGTTAATTTCCGTGGTGGTCACTTAACTTTATGACTTGTAACGATATGGTCATTAAATTTCAATTTGTAACAGTAAAATAATTTATCTATTATTTTGTAAAGAAAAATCAAAATGATCGGAAATGGGATTCGTCGGCAATCGGCGCGTGAGTTGCACGGCAAAAACCAATGCCACGTCAAAAATTTGCTGCGTCAGATTTGACTGGATTTACATCCATGGTCACTCAACTTTGGCAAGTGTAACTCTGTGGTAGAGTTACACTTGCCAAAGTTGAGTGACCATGGATATAATTAATCTCATACCACATCGGATCTAGTCAGATGCTGACATGACATTTATTTTTGCCGTGCAATTCACGCGCCGGTTGTAGCAAATCCAATTTCCGATTTTTTTAATTTTTTCGTTACAAAATAATAGATGGATTATTTTATTGTTACAAATTGAAATTTAGTGACTATATACAAGATACAAAATTGAGTGATCACCATGAAAATTAACCCCTAATTTGGTTGTCCCCCAATTTTGCTGATAACAAAATTTTTTATTTTTTATGACCCCTAATTATAGCAATCATGGCCGCAAGTCCTCCGATCACTAACACTACCTGTCATTCATCATCATCTCATACCAACACTCATGACGGCCAGAAGCCGGCCATTTCCTGAGATCTAGAGCCACCATTCTCCTAACACCTTAGGCAAATTATCCCACGCTCAAGTGATTTCCATCTCTTAGCCATAAAGGACACTTAAATAGTAAACCTTTAAAATCTATAAAAAAAAAATTGGGGTGTGTATAACGGATCCAAATTTTGAATTTGAGTCGGAGGATTTTGGATCGGTTTAGGTTATATTTTTAGATTAATTATAAAATTAGACTTGCATTATATGATAGTTTTTAATTTTAAACCTAACAAAAAAAACTTATAATTTTAGTTCCCAACTTCAAATATCGTTTCGATTTAGGACTCCATTAGTTTTTCCATTAAAACTAACAAAATTTTAATTTTTTAATTAAAAATTATTTTTTCAATTGTTATTTTGTAATTAATTTAGTGAAAATTAATAATATTATTTTATTGTTATAATTAGTGAATGTTAATGATAATTATATAAAATAAAATAAATTAAAATAACATTCATATTTCTTAAAATTTTTATTTAGTTATTAATATAATTAAAAATTACTAAATAAAATTTTATTTAGATTTGCTACTATTATCTACAGCTAATACCTTTCAAAAAAAATCACGTAACAAAGACCTAATTTTTTCTAAATATTTTTTAAGATAATATTTTTGTAGTGGGCTACTAATAAGTAATGAATGTTTATGATATATATTAGGGGTGTGCAAAACCCCACCGACCTATTGAACCCGAATATTCCGAATCGAAATTTATATTCGGATAAGATTATTCAGAGTATACGGTTCGGATTGGGGACTTAAGATTATTCCGAATCGAATTGGGGACTCTTCTCGACTCGACCGAAATACTATATAAAGTGTTTTTTTCCTCTTGGTCTCTCTATCTGCTCTCTCTCTCTCCTTCCTCCTCCGACGATGACGACGATGATAATTGCTACCACCGCCGATCTACTTCCATCTCTCTTTCTATATTATCTACTTTGATTCGATGATCTCTGTATCTCTCTTTCTCTCCTTCCTTCTCCTCTGATTATCGCCACCGCTATCGTCGTCTGCATCCATCTCTCTCTCTTTATCTGCTTCGATCTCTTTCTTTGTTTCCTCCTCCCCAATTTCTAATTTTTTTTCTTTTTTTTACTGAGATTTGTGTTTTTTTATAGACCTGGGTTTATGTGTTTGATATTTTTAATTACATATTTGTGTTATTTTTTTTTTTACAAATTTGGATTGGCAATGAATTTTTGATAGGATTTGTTGTTGAAAAATGGATTTTTGATAGAATTTGTTATTGAAAAATCACATAATTGATTATGAATTTCGAGTTAGTCGGGTTCATCGAGTCAGACTCTGATAATTTTGGCTTTACCGGTTCGGACCCCTCCTAAAACTTAGGGTCAGTTCGGGTTGACCCCAACCTTCTAATATATATTGAAGACAATTTAATTAAAAATAAAGAAAAATAATCATTATTTTTAAAAATTGATAAACAATTGAAAAAATCATTTTAGTCATTTATGGATAAAATAATTGATAACACTGAAAATATCATTTGCATAAAGGCCCATCCAGTCGGCCCAGTCCATCGGCAAGGCCCAAGGCCCAACATCAGAGAGTAGTAGGCGGGAGCTCCAAGGCAGCGCACACGCCCGATCGGCTGATGTGACCACCAGTCCCATCAGCCGTCTGACACAAGGCAGCACCCATGCCCATCAACTGCTCCCTGTCATTTCGCCGCACACCTACTCTGACTGCCAGTTATCATATCCCAGGCATTCAAGTGCACCTCAACTGTCTTTTATAAATAGCTCAGCCAACAATGGCACCAGGTATTGAATTTCTAGCATTGTATCTCTTAGTATTCTCTCTCTAAAAGCTACTAACTTAAGCTTCGGAGTGTTTATGCCTGGTCCGACCGGGCACTTTCTCTTGCAGGATCCACCTATCCGATCGGATCTTCCACTACAGACAAGCCAGCTCTCCTTCTACTCGATAATGACATTTCGCGCTTTATCATTTGGTGCTTTCGTTGAGAGACATGGCTAACTCAAGATCTAACGATAGTGCATCCCCCATGATCATGATAGCGGCAGCCGCGCCAGATCAGGGACCTCACGGAGGAGGGAGATATCTCCCAGGTCCCCAACTAGGGCCAACCTTCTTCCCGAATTCGACGATGCCATTCTGAGGCAACCGAAAGATACCCCATCATCGTTAAGGATATGCGTGCTCTTCTTAGTGACTTCACCAAGAGCATTGTCCAAACACTTAAAAAAGGCAAGATGCCGAGAACCTCTGAAAGAGCCCATGAGGACTACCTCATGGACGAAGACTTCAGACGGAGAAGAAGTAAGGGGATTTCCATCAATGAGCCACGAGCTTAGGACAATCGAAGGGGCGTCATCAGGACCCCAAGAAGGTATGATAAAGGGAAGAGAACAATGTCCACAAGCAGGGACTCCCCTTATTACCCTAGTAGGTCCTCTACTCCCTCCATAGGTGATGATCTGTCTTTTATGTGTACCCCGAATCGCAGCCACTCAAGAAAGGGCAAGGGCGAGTCTATCGCCACCGCCATGAGCAAAGAAGACCAATGGTTTAAACAGAAGCTCAGGCAGTTCGGCTTCACTGCCCCTAGAAAAGGTGCGTTTGAGGGGAACATATGCGGAAATACCGCCTCCCAGTTTTGCAGGGAGATTACAAACTCCGAGCTACCTCCCAGATGGAGAGATATGGTGATGGACAAATACACAGGTAAAATCGATCCCACCACTCATTTAGCAGAATATCTGACTAAGGTGCAGGTATACACCTATGACGAGAGGGTGGCCTGCAGAATCTTCCCGACCACCTTGGGAGGAGACGTTCTCAATTGGTTCCATGAGCTGCCACATGAATCATTTACCTCCTTCAAACAACTTAAGGAGCAGTTCACCACGAGGTTCATCGTGTAGACACGAGCACCAAAGTCGATGAGCGACTTGTGCAATCTCTATCAGAGATTTGATAAAAGTCTTCGAGACTACATCGACAGGTTTCAAGCCACCATGTCTGAAGTAAGGAATGTCAGCGTAGAGATGGCGACTAACGCCTTAGCTGGGGGCACCGCTGACCGCCCTTTATTTGAATCAATAATAACAAGACCCCCAACCAGCTTTGCCGATCTGATGGAGAGGGCTAGGTAGCACATCCAATTGGATGATGCCCTAAGGTCCAGCAGGGGAAAAAGGACCAATAAAATGGATCGGTTACAGCACCCGGATGGTCACTTATTCAATAGAGCGTTCAGATCCGAACGGACAGCAAGAAGCCCGGACTGAGTTGCAACTTCAAGGAATTTGGGCAAGAGGAAAGAATCCAGACGGGGCAGGTCTGACCGCTCAGATGACCGCCCACCCAGAACCTTCACTCTGCTCAACACCAACCCAACCACAGTGCTGATGTAGATCAAAGAAAAGAACAGCAAGGTCAACTAGCCCAGGGCACTGTCCGAGAGGAGCAGAATTGGGAGGGACCCCAAGAAATATTGCGAGTTTTACAGAGACGTCGGTCACCTGACTAACGAGTGTACCTTGCTAAAAAAGGAGATCGAAAGGCTGATATGAAGGGGGTCCCTCAGAAAATTCATAGGCTCGGCTAGAGGGGAGAGTCCTTGTAGACAGCCAAAGCCTCGGAAGAATGATTCTGGCTCAGACGATGATGATGAGCACAGAAACCCGAGGAATGCCGACCTGCACAGACCATACGCCGGGGTAATAAATGTGATCACTAGAGGATCATCCTATGGAGAGGACCTCTCCAGGAAAAGAAAGGGGAAAGGTGTTTACCTCTCTCATCAGGACGAACAGCCTGCCTCAGTCACCATATCCAGCGAAGACGCACGAGACGTCATTTTCTCTCTAAAAGCTACTAACTTAAGCTTCGGAGTGCTTACGTCTGGTCCGACCGGTCACTTTCTCTTGCAGGATCCACCTATCCAATCGGATCTTCTACTACAGACAAGCCAGCTCTCCTTCTACTCGATAAAGACATTTCGCGCTTTATCAATAATTTTTTAAAATAAATTTTAACTTACAAAAAAATAAATAAAAAATAAAGTTATAATTAAAAATTCTAACATTTTATTATTCTTTAATTTAAACTAAAAATATTTTGTAAGATTTTTAATTAGTTGTCTCACTAATTAATTCTCTGCACAAAATATTTCATATTTTGTTATGTATTTATTAGGTTATTTAATATATTTTAAAAATATTTGGTACTTTCTTCTTTAATTTAATTTTTTTGGTTGAATAAGAGTTGTTTCTAAAAATAATAAAAATTATTCTAATATGATTAAAATAAAAAAGTAATATTGTGATAATTTTTTAGTTAATCTAAAAATAATAATGACTTTTTAATTTAATTTATTTGTATAATTATTATTACAATTCATTAATTATAACAATAAAAAATTATTCTAAAAAAAATAAAAAGTTATTCTTAAAAAACAATAAAAAATTATTCTTAAGTTATTCTTAAACAATAAAAAGTTATCAATATTATTATTCAAAAAAGGATCTCGTGGTTCGGTGTTTGGAACGTTTTCTTCAATTTAATTAGGCTCATATTCGAAATTATTAATGTTGCGATTGGAATAAATGAATTTAAATTTTAGAATTCATTTACAAATAAATTGCATATGAAATTTATTTGTAAATGAATTCCTATACTTGGAATAAAATTACTAAAATATAAAATTAAAAATGAATTTCTTATTTTTATGGTTGGAATAAATGAATAAAAAAATTTATTTTTATTTTATTTCCTAAAATATGTTTAATGCCAATTTTGATGCTTTCTTCTAATTATTTACAATAAAAAAAATTTAACAACAATTAATCATATTAAAATGACACGTCATTTTAAAATTTTCAACAAACACTGAATCAATTATAACATAATTTTTTTTTATAAAAAATCATATATATATTAACATTCAGTGCAGAATAGTGATAGTGATACGGACCAGCCAACCAATAAAGACCCATTGAAGATGCCAAGTGGTCCAATCATAAGAGAGCGAGCTAAGAAACTGAAGATGGCTATGACAGCCTATGTGCAAGGCTTTGTTACTCAAGAACTACAAGAAAATGCCTTTGAAAAGTGTCAAAGAGAGCTTGAAGGAGGCTTTCACAAAGTACTTAGCCTTTTGGAAGTTTCTAATGAAATTGGGCCAATTTAAGTCATTTTTGGATTTATACAACTTTGGACTTTAATTGTACAAGTCACGTGCTTCATTTAAAATGTCACATGATTCATTTAAGTTGTTAAGATGGGCTACACGTTTTGGGCTTTTTAGATTGGGTTTATTTTAATTATTTTAGATTTTAGTTAGTCTTTTATATTGGGTTTAAAAAATTCGGCCAACTCTTTTAAAATTAATGGATTTTGTTTTAAGTTATGTTTAATCTTTATAAATGGGCTTATTTGATAGTTTAATCCCATGAACAATTCGGCCTACCTTAGTAAAAGGCCTCATTAGGGTTTTCTTTAGGTTATTTGCTAGTTAGGGTTAGCCACCCTATAAATAGAATATGTTATGTTGAGAAGTTCAGAATTTGAATGACATTTTCTTGGCATAGCCGAATTTATTTGCTTAGATTGAGAGAGTGAATTGCTTTATTTTCTATTGCATGAAAAATTTGATTAACTTATCAATTGTTTGATTGTGGCGTTTTTCAGGTTCTTTAATTCCCGATTATTTGTGTTTCCATTCACAAGTTATTTGGGGGTTCAATAGGGAGGGTGTCAATCTGATTTTGCTTTGCTATTCGAATCGTATGTGTGGGTTTGTAGCTCATTAGCTATTGGGTTCCGTATCAGTTAGGAGATGAATATTTTTATTCTTAAACAATAAAAAGTTATCAATATTATTATTCAAAAAAGGACCTCGTGGTTTGGTGTTTGGAATGTTTTCTTCAATTTAAATAGGCTCTTATTCGAAATTATTAAGGTTGCGATTAAAACAAATGAATTTAAATTATAAAATTTATTTACAAATAAATTATATATGGAATTCATTTGTAAATAAATTCCTATGATTGAAATAAAATTACTAAAATATAGAATTAAAAATGAATTCCTGATTGTTATGCTTGGAATAAATGAATAAAGAAATTTATTTCTATTTTATTTCCTAAAATATCATTAATATCAATTTTGATTCATTCTTCCAATTATTTACAATAAAAACAATTTAACAACCATTAATCATATTAAAATGACACATCATTTTAAAATTTTCAACAAACACTGAATCAATTATAACATAATTTTTTTTTAAAAAAATCATATATATATTGACATTCAGTGCAGAATAGTGGTAAGAGAGGAAGAAGAACAATCGTGGGGAAAGAAGAAGAACAAACTACGTTAGCTGCATAAAAATATTTTATTTTTAACAAATGATCAAGAATGTATTATCATATTTTTAAATTTAATCCTTAAAAATATGGAATTCATTTGCAAATTCCATCCATCTTGATGGAATTTGGTGAAGGCATGATGAATTACATGGAATTCAATTCCTATATTTTTTGCATACCAAGTATAAAAAATAAGAATTACAAATGAATTGTATAAAATTTTATGAAATTCATTTGTTTTAAGCGGAACCTAAAATAGGAGAAAAATAATTTAGTTTTAAAACGTATCAAAAGTCTATTTAGGAACAAAATTTTCCAATTTTAATCCCTATTTCTGGTCCTAGTATCCTTCCAACACTCTTAGTAGCTTCACTTGATCTTATTTTGGAAACTTTAAATTCTGATTCCAGACCTCAACCACTCATGACCACTCCACAATAAACCCACGTCATTCCAAAGATAAATGAGCTTTATGTTCTGGAATCGTCAGGGTTTATGGAACCCCCTGGATCCATTATATAAAAAGTTGATCTCCAACCATTTCCCACATTGTGTCTTTCTGTCTGAACCTAAGAATAAAACCTGGCATGTACAGAAGTTGCTTGCTAAATGCCATGGTAAGCTTTATAATCAGTATTTTGCAGTAAATGTAAGATCAGTTTGGTCTGAAAATTGATCAAATTGAATATACCAAATTATTTTTAAAATATAATAATCAAATTTAAATTTAAAAATGGAATCAAACGTACTTAATTGGGTCAGTTCAGTTTCTTCAATTCTGGGCCATTGGACTTTTTTTTGGGCTTTTAATTTTTTATACTATTAAATATACTTTAAATAAAAAATTTTAATAAAATTTAATAATTATCAAAACATAAAATTCAAAAAATTATAATTTGAATATTAAAATTATAATGAAGTAATTATATAGTATATTTTCAATTATAACTAACTAATTACAGTTAACTCATAATTATTACATATACAAAATAAATATTATAATAAATATGTATTATTTATAATTATAAATATCATATTTATAATTATATATAAAAAACAGTTAATTAATTTAAATAATTATTTTATTGAATTGTAATTAGTTTATATAACATACTAAATTAATCATATAATTAATTGTATGTTATATAGATAAAAACAAATTAAAAAGAAACCATATAAAAGAGTATAGTTCGATCTGTTCGGTCTATTCAATTTTTTAATATGAAAACTGAACCAAACGAACCAAAATAACAAACAATAAAAACCAAATATATCGAATAAACCAAAGAAATTGAACCAAAATTACCAAATTGTATGCAATTTGATGCGAAATGGACCAGGAAGCCATCAAGAGATGACTTGGCTTTGCCAAGTGGGCCAATTACTAGAGCTAGGGCCAAGAAGTTCAAGGGAGCCTTAGAAGTCTACTTGGGCCGAATGGTGGAAGCCATGGAGGAACAATGGCGTGATGGGCAAAGCAAGGCCAAGGCCTTGCCATTGAGGCCGAATTCTGAAGGGCCAATTGAAGGAAGTGTGGTCCATGCTTTATGTGCCACATATGGGCTACAAGGGGATTGATTTGATTGGGCCCATAGTTAGGACCTTTATATGTATTTTTCTTTTGGGTTAAATTAGTTTGTTATTAGGCTTTTTAAGTGTGCTCACGCCAACTTGTATTGGGCAGCCCAAGTGTTTTCCTTTATGTGTTATTTGGGCCAAATTCTCATTACCAATAAGTAGAGAATTCGGCCAGCCCATTAGTCTTAGGGTTAAGTCTTTAGTTGGTGGCATATAAATACCACCTTAAACCTAATTGTAAAACAGATTTTTGATTAATTGAAAAGTTCATTTGGTTTAGCCGAATTTCTTAGTGAGAGAGGCAGATTTGCATTCTTTCATCTTGCATTAGGAATTTAGTTAACTTATCAATCATTGATTGTGGCGTTTTCTATTTCCTTCATCCCAATTATTTGCGTTCTCAATCACAGGTTGATTGTGGGTTCAATAGGGAGGGATTTTAACTTGTTCGTCTTTGTTGATCATAGTGTGCGTTTTAGGGGTTTCGGGTTCATATAACCTTGGGGTTCCGCGTCATTTGGTATCAGAGCTCGGATTAAGGTAAATTCCTATTTATCTTAGAATTAGGTTTTGAGTTTTCTTTTATTGATTCTTGTGTTTTATGTTTGCCGAATTGTTCAAGTTTTGATTTTGTGTTTTAATTGTGTGATTAAACTTGTTTTTGCCATAACTTTTGCATCCGGTGTCCGATTTTGGTCTATAATAACTTTTCGGAAAGGGAATTTCGAGATCTACAAAAGTAACCAGCTTTGCTCGTTAACTAGCCCTTCAAAATCCAAAAAAACGTCGTTTAAGCTTCTAAAATTGGGTCTGAAGTTTAAAAAAAAAAAAAAAAAATTCCGAAGTGTAGTAGAGTTTTAAGTTTAATTTCGGTTGTTGAGATTAATTAAAAAAAAAAAAGGTGAACAAGGAAGAAAAATCGAGAGAGAAGGAAAGAAAAACAAAAAAAGAAAGTGAACCAAGAAGGGAAGTGTGTGAAGGTATTTATAGGAAGGTTTGAATCCTATTTGGGAAAGGAAATGACTATCCTAGCCGAATTAGGAAAAGAGGACAGCCATTGATTTCATTTCTTTCCTTAATCAATTAGGAATCCTATTAAGGTAGAAAAAAAAAAACTTACCTAGTAGAATTGGGAAACTAGTTGGCAATCCTAGCTTGTTTAGGAATCAAATTACACTCTATTCCTTTATCAATTTCCTTTCTTAAATTGCCTCCAATTATATTTGTTTCCATTTGTGTTTCATTTCTTATCCATTCTTTATCCATTTCTTATCCATTCATTATCCATTTCTTTATCCATTTCTTATCCATTCATTATCCATTTCTTATCCATTTCTTATCCATTCATTATCCATTTCTAATCATTTCCTTACCATTTCTACCATCTTTTGTCTACTGATTTGCTATCATTTCTTCACCATATACCTACTGATTTACCATCACTTTGCCTTTAATTTGCACACAATTAATACATTTATCAAGCTTGTGTACATTTTCGGCCTAGTGTCATTTTTGGTAATTCAAATTATTTTTGTTGCATGCAAACTGATTTGTCTTTGCGATTTGTTTAAATTGGGTTCTTTATTGTTTTCTTACTTTGTCGGGTAGATTAAATAGGTTCTAAATTCGATTTACTTTGTAGTGAATTGAATTCGTTCATCTTGGCCAGAATTGTCATTTTCTTTGTTTCTTGTTACTTAATTTCTTGTTTAAGCTAGCTTTTGTTCATTTTACATTGTTAGAGTATTTTTGATTGTTCTAGTACTCTAATTTGATTAATTCAAGTGGTATACCTTTTCTTTGTCCGTGTATCACCTCCATTGTGTCTAGTGTCTTCTTTCTAGTTTTTGAGCTTTCTGTTTTATTGTTAGTGTTTATTTCTTTGTATTCCTAACGTTTTTCAAATTGATTTGTCTTCTGGATTCCGAAGTGCAATTTGAGAGTTGCAAATAAGAGAGGAAAAAGGCAAGAGGTTGTGAGGACAACTAAGAGGGTAAAAGCCTTGTTGAGTGTAAACACGAGAGCTTGTGAGATTGTTTATTCTAACAATTTTTGCAGGTTAAACACCATGTCTGACGAATCCAGCAAGAGAGCTATGACCCCGGAACAAATGTCGTTTGCCCTACAAGCCATACAAGGAACTCTTGAAACCTTGATGAGGGAGCACAGAGAAAATAACGGGAGGTTGGATAAGTTAGAAGCAAGTACATCCAATGGCTCAAAGAGAACAGCAAGAAGAGGAAGGTGGATAAATGAACATGAAGAAGCCGAAGTGGAGGAATGGGAAGACTTTGATGAAGTACAATCCACAGCAATGTAAGTGCAATCAAGATGAACATTCCACCTTTCAAAGGTAGGAATGATGCTGAAGTTTATTTGGAATGGGAGAGGAAGGTAGATATGATCTTTTCCTGCCATAACTATTCCGAAGATAAAAAGGTAAAGTTGGCAGCCGTGGAGTTTTGTGACTATGCCTTGGTGTGGTGGAATGAAGTAGTTAAAAACCGAAGAAGACATAGAGAACCACCTATTTCCACATGGGATGAAATGAAGAGGGTCATGAAAAAGAGGTTTGTTCCATCTTATTATTATCGAGAATTGCACCAGCAACTACATAGGCTTACTCAAGGAAGTAAATCAGTGGAAGATTATCATAAGGAGATGGAGTTACTAATGATCAAAGCCAACATAGAAGAAGAAGAAGAGGTGACTATGGCTCGGTTTTTGGGTGGATTGAATCGAGAAGTTGCTGAAGTAGTGGAACTACAATACTATGGAGACATGGATGATTTAGTTGGCATTGCCATGAAGGTGGAGAGGCAACAAAAGCAAAGGAGGACAGCAAGGACATTTTCGAGTTCCAGTAATAAGTGGAACCAGAAATGGAGCAAATTTGAAGAAAGGAAGAAAGAATATCATTCAGCTCCTAAAGAGAAAGAAACCGAAGCAAACAAAAGCAAGGATAAGAGTACACCCATTCAAAAAGGTACTACTGATCCTTCAACCAAACTTTCTAAACATAGGGATATTAAGTGCTTTAAATGTCAGGGTAGAGGTCATTATGCATCTGATTGTCCTAATAGGAAAACTATGTTTATTAAGGGGGGTGAGATTGTTTCTGAGTCTGAACATGAAAATGAGTCTGATGATGGGGAGTTGAGCATGCCACCTTTAGAGGATTGTTCTGATAATGATGAGTATGTTGAGTATGCTGTTAAAGGGGAAGCTTTAGTTACTAGGCGTGTATTGAATATAAATGTAAAAGAAGAAGGCTTAGAACAGCGTGAACATATTTTCCATACTAGATGTTTGATAGGTGGGAGCACTATTTGCTGCCTAAGGAGTTTGTAATCCACAGTGACCATCAATCGCTCAAGTATTTGAAGGGTCAAGGAAAATTGAACCGAAGGCATGCAAGTTGGGTAGAATTCTTGGAAACCTTTCCATATGTGATAAAATACAAACAAGGTAAAGAAAATGTGGTGGCTGATGCACTATCTCGAAGGTATGCTTTGATTTCTATGCTTACTTCTAAATTACTTGGATTTGAGCAATTGAAAGAATTGTATGTGAAAGATGCTGATTTTGCCACTATATTTCATGCTTGTGAAAATGCTGCTTTTGATAAGTTCTATAGGCATGAGGGATATTTATTTAGAGGAAAACAACTTTGCATTCCTACATGTTCTATTAGAGAGCTGCTTGTGAGGGAGTCACATAGTGGGGGGTTGATGGGGCATTTTGGTGTGCAAAAGACATTGGATATGCTTAGTGAACATTTCTATTGGCCTAAAATGAAACGTGAGGTGAAAAGAATATGTGCTAAGTGTATTGCATGTAGACAAGCTAAGTCTAGAACAATGCCACATGGTTTGTATACACCCTTGCCAGTACCTAGTGAACCTTGGGTAGATGTTTCTATGGACTTTGTGTTGGGATTACCTAGGACTAGGAGAGGGAGAGATAGCATATTTGTTGTTGTGGATAGATTTAGTAAAATGGCACATTTCATTGCTTGCCATAAGACAGATGATGCAACAAATGTTGCTGAGTTGTTCTTTAGGGAAGTGGTTCGGCTACATGGGATGCCAAGGACCATTGTTTCAGACAGAGATGTTAAGTTCCTTAGTCATTTTTGGAGAGTTTTGTGGGGAAAACTGGGTATTAAACTTTTATTTTCTACTACATGTCACCCACAAACCGATGGACAAACTGAAGTAGTTAACAGGACTTTAGGGACTTTGTTGCGTGCCATTGTTGGAAAGAACCTGAAAACTTGGGAAGATTGTTTGCCATTTATTGAATTTGCATATAATCGTGCTGTGCATTCTTCTACAGGATTTTCACCTTTTGAAATTGTGTATGGTTTTAATCCTTTAACTGTTTTGGATTTAATGCCTTTGCCTTTGAATGAGCTTACTAGTTTAGATGGTAAAAGGAAGGCTGAAGTGGTTAAAGCAATACATGAGAAGGCACGTGAGCAGATTGAAAAGAAAAACCGCATGTATGCCCAAAAAGCGAATAAAGGGCGAAAGCAAATCATATTTGAACCAGGAGATTGGGTTTGGGTGCATATGAGGAAAGAGCGGTTTCCACAGCAAAGGAAGTCGAAACTTGATGCAAGGGGTGATGGCCCGTTTCAAGTGTTAGAACGCATCAATGACAATGCCTATAAAATCGACTTGCCTGGTGAGTATAACATTAGTGCTTCTTTTAATGTTTCTGATTTGTCTCCTTTTGATTTTGATTCAGATTCGAGGACGAATCCTTTTGAAGAGGGAGGGGATGATGCGAAATGGACCAGGAAGCCATCAAGAGATGACTTGGCTTTGCCAAGTGGGCCAATTACTAGAGCTAGGGCCAAGAAGTTCAAGGGAGCCTTAGAAGTCTACTTGGGCCGAATGGTGGAAGCCATGGAGGAACAATGGCGTGATGGGCAAAGCAAGGCCAAGGCCTTGCCATTGAGGCCGAATTCTGAAGGGCCAATTGAAGGAAGTGTGGTCCATGCTTTATGTGCCACATATGGGCTACAAGGGGATTGATTTGATTGGGCCCATAGTTAGGACCTTTATATGTATTTTTCTTTTGGGTTAAATTAGTTTGTTATTAGGCTTTTTAAGTGTGCTCACGCCAACTTGTATTGGGCAGCCCAAGTGTTTTCCTTTATGTGTTATTTGGGCCAAATTCTCATTACCAATAAGTAGAGAATTCGGCCAGCCCATTAGTCTTAGGGTTAAGTCTTTAGTTGGTGGCATATAAATACCACCTTAAACCTAATTGTAAAACAGATTTTTGATTAATTGAAAAGTTCATTTGGTTTAGCCGAATTTCTTAGTGAGAGAGGCAGATTTGCATTCTTTCATCTTGCATTAGGAATTTAGTTAACTTATCAATCATTGATTGTGGCGTTTTCTATTTCCTTCATCCCAATTATTTGCGTTCTCAATCACAGGTTGATTGTGGGTTCAATAGGGAGGGATTTTAACTTGTTCGTCTTTGTTGATCATAGTGTGCGTTTTAGGGGTTTCGGGTTCATATAACCTTGGGGTTCCGCGTCATTTGGTATCAGAGCTCGGATTAAGGTAAATTCCTATTTATCTTAGAATTAGGTTTTGAGTTTTCTTTTATTGATTCTTGTGTTTTATGTTTGCCGAATTGTTCAAGTTTTGATTTTGTGTTTTAATTGTGTGATTAAACTTGTTTTTGCCATAACTTTTGCATCCGGTGTCCGATTTTGGTCTATAATAACTTTTCGGAAAGGGAATTTCGAGATCTACAAAAGTAACCAGCTTTGCTCGTTAACTAGCCCTTCAAAATCCAAAAAAACGTCGTTTAAGCTTCTAAAATTGGGTCTGAAGTTTAAAAAAAAAAAAAAAAAATTCCGAAGTGTAGTAGAGTTTTAAGTTTAATTTCGGTTGTTGAGATTAATTAAAAAAAAAAAAGGTGAACAAGGAAGAAAAATCGAGAGAGAAGGAAAGAAAAACAAAAAAAGAAAGTGAACCAAGAAGGGAAGTGTGTGAAGGTATTTATAGGAAGGTTTGAATCCTATTTGGGAAAGGAAATGACTATCCTAGCCGAATTAGGAAAAGAGGACAGCCATTGATTTCATTTCTTTCCTTAATCAATTAGGAATCCTATTAAGGTAGAAAAAAAAAAACTTACCTAGTAGAATTGGGAAACTAGTTGGCAATCCTAGCTTGTTTAGGAATCAAATTACACTCTATTCCTTTATCAATTTCCTTTCTTAAATTGCCTCCAATTATATTTGTTTCCATTTGTGTTTCATTTCTTATCCATTCTTTATCCATTTCTTATCCATTCATTATCCATTTCTTTATCCATTTCTTATCCATTCATTATCCATTTCTTATCCATTTCTTATCCATTCATTATCCATTTCTAATCATTTCCTTACCATTTCTACCATCTTTTGTCTACTGATTTGCTATCATTTCTTCACCATATACCTACTGATTTACCATCACTTTGCCTTTAATTTGCACACAATTAATACATTTATCAAGCTTGTGTACATTTTCGGCCTAGTGTCATTTTTGGTAATTCAAATTATTTTTGTTGCATGCAAACTGATTTGTCTTTGCGATTTGTTTAAATTGGGTTCTTTATTGTTTTCTTACTTTGTCGGGTAGATTAAATAGGTTCTAAATTCGATTTACTTTGTAGTGAATTGAATTCGTTCATCTTGGCCAGAATTGTCATTTTCTTTGTTTCTTGTTACTTAATTTCTTGTTTAAGCTAGCTTTTGTTCATTTTACATTGTTAGAGTATTTTTGATTGTTCTAGTACTCTAATTTGATTAATTCAAGTGGTATACCTTTTCTTTGTCCGTGTATCACCTCCATTGTGTCTAGTGTCTTCTTTCTAGTTTTTGAGCTTTCTGTTTTATTGTTAGTGTTTATTTCTTTGTATTCCTAACGTTTTTCAAATTGATTTGTCTTCTGGATTCCGAAGTGCAATTTGAGAGTTGCAAATAAGAGAGGAAAAAGGCAAGAGGTTGTGAGGACAACTAAGAGGGTAAAAGCCTTGTTGAGTGTAAACACGAGAGCTTGTGAGATTGTTTATTCTAACAATTTTTGCAGGTTAAACACCATGTCTGACGAATCCAGCAAGAGAGCTATGACCCCGGAACAAATGTCGTTTGCCCTACAAGCCATACAAGGAACTCTTGAAACCTTGATGAGGGAGCACAGAGAAAATAACGGGAGGTTGGATAAGTTAGAAGCAAGTACATCCAATGGCTCAAAGAGAACAGCAAGAAGAGGAAGGTGGATAAATGAACATGAAGAAGCCGAAGTGGAGGAATGGGAAGACTTTGATGAAGTACAATCCACAGCAATGTAAGTGCAATCAAGATGAACATTCCACCTTTCAAAGGTAGGAATGATGCTGAAGTTTATTTGGAATGGGAGAGGAAGGTAGATATGATCTTTTCCTGCCATAACTATTCCGAAGATAAAAAGGTAAAGTTGGCAGCCGTGGAGTTTTGTGACTATGCCTTGGTGTGGTGGAATGAAGTAGTTAAAAACCGAAGAAGACATAGAGAACCACCTATTTCCACATGGGATGAAATGAAGAGGGTCATGAAAAAGAGGTTTGTTCCATCTTATTATTATCGAGAATTGCACCAGCAACTACATAGGCTTACTCAAGGAAGTAAATCAGTGGAAGATTATCATAAGGAGATGGAGTTACTAATGATCAAAGCCAACATAGAAGAAGAAGAAGAGGTGACTATGGCTCGGTTTTTGGGTGGATTGAATCGAGAAGTTGCTGAAGTAGTGGAACTACAATACTATGGAGACATGGATGATTTAGTTGGCATTGCCATGAAGGTGGAGAGGCAACAAAAGCAAAGGAGGACAGCAAGGACATTTTCGAGTTCCAGTAATAAGTGGAACCAGAAATGGAGCAAATTTGAAGAAAGGAAGAAAGAATATCATTCAGCTCCTAAAGAGAAAGAAACCGAAGCAAACAAAAGCAAGGATAAGAGTACACCCATTCAAAAAGGTACTACTGATCCTTCAACCAAACTTTCTAAACATAGGGATATTAAGTGCTTTAAATGTCAGGGTAGAGGTCATTATGCATCTGATTGTCCTAATAGGAAAACTATGTTTATTAAGGGGGGTGAGATTGTTTCTGAGTCTGAACATGAAAATGAGTCTGATGATGGGGAGTTGAGCATGCCACCTTTAGAGGATTGTTCTGATAATGATGAGTATGTTGAGTATGCTGTTAAAGGGGAAGCTTTAGTTACTAGGCGTGTATTGAATATAAATGTAAAAGAAGAAGGCTTAGAACAGCGTGAACATATTTTCCATACTAGATGTTTGATAGGTGGGAGCACTATTTGCTGCCTAAGGAGTTTGTAATCCACAGTGACCATCAATCGCTCAAGTATTTGAAGGGTCAAGGAAAATTGAACCGAAGGCATGCAAGTTGGGTAGAATTCTTGGAAACCTTTCCATATGTGATAAAATACAAACAAGGTAAAGAAAATGTGGTGGCTGATGCACTATCTCGAAGGTATGCTTTGATTTCTATGCTTACTTCTAAATTACTTGGATTTGAGCAATTGAAAGAATTGTATGTGAAAGATGCTGATTTTGCCACTATATTTCATGCTTGTGAAAATGCTGCTTTTGATAAGTTCTATAGGCATGAGGGATATTTATTTAGAGGAAAACAACTTTGCATTCCTACATGTTCTATTAGAGAGCTGCTTGTGAGGGAGTCACATAGTGGGGGGTTGATGGGGCATTTTGGTGTGCAAAAGACATTGGATATGCTTAGTGAACATTTCTATTGGCCTAAAATGAAACGTGAGGTGAAAAGAATATGTGCTAAGTGTATTGCATGTAGACAAGCTAAGTCTAGAACAATGCCACATGGTTTGTATACACCCTTGCCAGTACCTAGTGAACCTTGGGTAGATGTTTCTATGGACTTTGTGTTGGGATTACCTAGGACTAGGAGAGGGAGAGATAGCATATTTGTTGTTGTGGATAGATTTAGTAAAATGGCACATTTCATTGCTTGCCATAAGACAGATGATGCAACAAATGTTGCTGAGTTGTTCTTTAGGGAAGTGGTTCGGCTACATGGGATGCCAAGGACCATTGTTTCAGACAGAGATGTTAAGTTCCTTAGTCATTTTTGGAGAGTTTTGTGGGGAAAACTGGGTATTAAACTTTTATTTTCTACTACATGTCACCCACAAACCGATGGACAAACTGAAGTAGTTAACAGGACTTTAGGGACTTTGTTGCGTGCCATTGTTGGAAAGAACCTGAAAACTTGGGAAGATTGTTTGCCATTTATTGAATTTGCATATAATCGTGCTGTGCATTCTTCTACAGGATTTTCACCTTTTGAAATTGTGTATGGTTTTAATCCTTTAACTGTTTTGGATTTAATGCCTTTGCCTTTGAATGAGCTTACTAGTTTAGATGGTAAAAGGAAGGCTGAAGTGGTTAAAGCAATACATGAGAAGGCACGTGAGCAGATTGAAAAGAAAAACCGCATGTATGCCCAAAAAGCGAATAAAGGGCGAAAGCAAATCATATTTGAACCAGGAGATTGGGTTTGGGTGCATATGAGGAAAGAGCGGTTTCCACAGCAAAGGAAGTCGAAACTTGATGCAAGGGGTGATGGCCCGTTTCAAGTGTTAGAACGCATCAATGACAATGCCTATAAAATCGACTTGCCTGGTGAGTATAACATTAGTGCTTCTTTTAA
Organism: Excoecaria cochinchinensis; assembly: GCA_947683425.1. Taxonomy (NCBI): domain Eukaryota; kingdom Viridiplantae; phylum Streptophyta; class Magnoliopsida; order Malpighiales; family Euphorbiaceae; genus Excoecaria; species Excoecaria cochinchinensis. The sequence continues at coordinate 15,414,938 of CANTUQ010000121.1, read as the reverse complement.
TGTTTCTGATTTGTCTCCTTTTGATTTTGATTCAGATTCGAGGACGAATCCTTTTGAAGAGGGAGGGGATGATGCGAAATGGACCAGGAAGCCATCAAGAGATGACTTGGCTTTGCCAAGTGGGCCAATTACTAGAGCTAGGGCCAAGAAGTTCAAGGGAGCCTTAGAAGTCTACTTGGGCCGAATGGTGGAAGCCATGGAGGAACAATGGCGTGATGGGCAAAGCAAGGCCAAGGCCTTGCCATTGAGGCCGAATTCTGAAGGGCCAATTGAAGGAAGTGTGGTCCATGCTTTATGTGCCACATATGGGCTACAAGGGGATTGATTTGATTGGGCCCATAGTTAGGACCTTTATATGTATTTTTCTTTTGGGTTAAATTAGTTTGTTATTAGGCTTTTTAAGTGTGCTCACGCCAACTTGTATTGGGCAGCCCAAGTGTTTTCCTTTATGTGTTATTTGGGCCAAATTCTCATTACCAATAAGTAGAGAATTCGGCCAGCCCATTAGTCTTAGGGTTAAGTCTTTAGTTGGTGGCATATAAATACCACCTTAAACCTAATTGTAAAACAGATTTTTGATTAATTGAAAAGTTCATTTGGTTTAGCCGAATTTCTTAGTGAGAGAGGCAGATTTGCATTCTTTCATCTTGCATTAGGAATTTAGTTAACTTATCAATCATTGATTGTGGCGTTTTCTATTTCCTTCATCCCAATTATTTGCGTTCTTAATCACAGGTTGATTGTGGGTTCAATAGGGAGGGATTTTAACTTGTTCGTCTTTGTTGATCATAGTGTGCGTTTTAGGGGTTTCGGGTTCATATAACCTTGGGGTTCCGCGTCACAATTTGATTCGATTTTCGATTTAAGTTGAGTTTTGCACACTCTTATTTTGTAGCCCATCATGATTCTTCTAGAGGACTAGCATTTTTATGGAGAAAAGGAGTAATGCCTCAACTGTTTTGTTTTTTTTGTTTTTTGTTATTTTTTTTTATGATCTTCAATTTAACCAGACCTTGTGTTTATTTCAACTATGATGTATCTCTTCGTAATACACAATTTTTGCAATGGCTCATAATTTCCAGCGTTGTGAATAATACCTTTCTGGTTGTAATGCACTTTTTTCAAGCATTAGAAAGTATAATTCACGGAGAGTTCGATAATATAATTTGAGATGAAATCGAGACTAAATAGTCTCAAAAATTGAAAATAAAAATGAATCATTACACTACAAGAAAAAATGCATTTAGTGACGGTAATTAACCACAGATTTCCATCGCTAATTGTAGTAGCGACAAAATTTTGAGACGGAAGTGTTTCGTCGCTATTCCGACCATCGCTAAGTTTCCATCGCTAAATTTAGAGACGGAAACTTGGTTTTCGCCGCTATTTTTAGCAACGGAATATATGCTTCCGTTGCTATTAATTACAAGAAAATTGATTTTTAACGACTAAAATTTAGCGAAAAGATGAAAATTTGGTCGTTAAAATATAAAAATAATGAAAAAAAATTAATCCAGTCGTTAACTTTTAAATTTTATTTCTATATAACGAGAGGTTTCAATTCGATTGTTAAAACACTAACATTCCGGTCGTTATTGCCCCAAAAAAACGTTGGCGGGACTTCAAGATGGTTTACCTCCAAAATAATGTTCCATTATTTGATAAAAATAAAACACAGAATTGCGATGCCAACACAAAAGAACAGCAAAAAATGGCAAACCCAAGAGATGGAGAAATAGCAAAATCATGAAAACCCTTTTCTATTTGCAAAAAACGCAAACCCTTTTCTATTTGCAAAAAACGCAAACCCTTTTCTATCTTCCAAAACTAAACTAATCTAAACCTTATAGAAATGGCAGTAGTAGAAGCCTGGATTGCTCTCGCGACCTCGCTTGATTTATGTCATAGCTGCTTCAATTTTCTTGGTTTTGCAAGATCCAGATTTAATTTTTGCTGGTTCAATCAGTTTAGGGCGCTGTGCAATTGGTGATTACAGGTGAGAAATTGAAAATACCCTTCTTTCCCTTTTGTTACCAGTTGAATATCTCTTTATTTGTAATCTTCTTCCCGTCGAATAGGAAAATAAGGCATTTCTTTGTGGTTAAAGAACCAACTCTGAGATATTTTGAGGATTTGCGTTTCTGTTGGGGTAATCGATCTAGTAAAATGGGTAAGTAATTTGGTTTTATTTGGTTCTCATTTCTTCAAAAGCTAACCCTGCTAAATTTTTTGGTTCTTTTTGATATTCTGATTTTTTCATTTCAAAATCATATCTGCTACTTGCTAGGTTTGCATAATCGTCTATGTCCATTGAATTTTCTCTTTGATTCTTAGGTTTCGTCTATAAGTAGCGAAGAAGAGATTCTTAGCTTCGCTTTTGGAGGTTCCATCGATTGATGTTCATTTGGTAATAATTGCATTTTCATGATGAAATTAACCTTCTTTTTCCCCTCTTGTGCTGGATAATGACGGGTGTTGTTTGGCTGTTTGCAAGTGCATAGATTCTTTTATGCTCCATAAGAGTGAAATAATGATTTTTGCATTTCTTTTTCTGTTGGTTATATTATCTGATCTGCTAACTAGTGACAATTGTTGGGTTTTGTTTGACACAGAGATACTCAAGAAGTGATCTCCATAGGGTCACTGCCCAAGTTCTAGATATGCTTCACCACTGTACGTGATTATACTTTTGATTCTCTAGTTGCTCCAGTCTGTTAGACATTTTGATATATTTCTTATGTAGTAAAGTTTATCATTTTGTTGTCTTTCTTCCTTATTATATTTCATATAGACTGTCCAATTTTTGTTGCCCTGATCTGATTGTGCTTTACTGTAGATTTAAGCATTAGTTAATTGGAACTTAGATTGACATCAACTTTGCAAATGATAATGGAGGTGCTGCCTTTGAAATGGAATGGATATAACTTCATTGTAGCTGTTCCATATTTATAGATTTCAAACAGATATTTACACATTCAATGTTTTGCTTTTTAGTTGTAAAAGAGCATTCAGCATATTTTAGCAATTGTTATCTCAGCATCTCATTGTGCTTTGCATGAATAGATGTTGAAATCCACCAAATTATTCGCGAACAATTCTGGGATCCTCAACGTTGGCCTAAACATGTTCATTGTGGTCTCAGTTTTTAGTGTCATGATTTCAGTGCTTCTGTCAGTAAGTTTTTGTTCCTGAAGCAAAAGCATTAAAATTTAAAATATCTATTGCTCTCCCTGCCTCTTAGAGTATTAGCATGTGGGTGTATTATATGTATTATTTGCAGTGCAAAAACTGGATTAGGTTTGCATATTATCTTCTGCCATAGTGCATATTCCTACTAGGGGAAACTAAAGTTGATTAGCTGGTTAGCTTCCTAGTTTTCAGTTGAAAGATTGTTTAAATTTTTCATATATCAGATTCAACTATTGAAGATCCATATAGAAATTGGTATATGACATAAATTGACAATGTGCCAATTGTTATAGAACTTAATAAAGCTCAAGATTAGTTATGTGTCTATGAGATTCTTGCTGATCTAGGTTGTGTAGAGGCTTAATTGAGATTTGGTTGCAATGATTATTTTAGTACTTCTCTTTGCACGTTCAATAATTGCCTTGAAAATATACTATGCATAAATTACCAGCTATAGCTTCAAGATAAGTTGTTCAATTTTTCTAATTTCCTGCTTCCTAAAATGTCTATATAGTAATATATAATACAATATATTCCTTATCTTAAGAAAGATGACGAGATAAAGAGTCAAAATTCATAGCTATATTAATTAATATTTATTATTATATGTGTTAGTATCTAAATGACATCAGCTTTTTACATAGAAATTCATTATTGACTTGTGAAGCACTTGCATTTGACATCAATTATTTTCTTAATACTGATTAGTATTTATTGACTTCTGATCACACATTATTTTCTTAATATTTAATAGTATTTATGTGATATTTTGAATTCGACTTTTATAAAAAAATAAAATTAATGTTATTGAAGCATCGTGTAAGCATTTCTTTTTATTGGGTTTCGGCCACTGTGGCGTTGGAGGACTCAACGGAGTTACGGAGCTATCTATCAAGTCACCACCTTAGCAGGTCCTTAACTTTTCCCTGTTCCATTTTTATTTATTGGAAATTTTCTGCTGTACAACGTTTGGATTTGCTTTTGAACTTCTATAGATTTGACATTTCTGTGCTCAATTTATGTTTGGTTGTGTTTTATGCCTTAATTATTTTGGAATTGTTCTTTTTATTAGTTGTGAAAGATGTCAATGTTCTGTTCAACAAAAATGCAGAATGTTTTTGGTAGTTATAAGAAGCTTGTTCCAGTCTTAGAAGACGATCATTAAACTTTCACCCTAATAATTTTTCCATCAGAAGAATTAACCGATTTATAACTAGAATATAATCAACTATTATTTGATTGCAATAAAGATAAGTTCTCCATCAGAATTTTGCATATGTCTCTCTCTCCTTATTTTTAGAGATTATATGCTCAAAATAGAGAAAAATGCAAACAAAGGTGAAGAAACTAGAAACTTTGTTGACAAGGAGAAAATGTTCTTCTTGTCTGAATTATCTAGCCAATATTGGTCCTTTTGTCAATCTTTTTACATGGATGGTGCAACAAGTTAACGATACTCTATATTGATTTGTTCTGTCAATAAGGTTATGCTTTTACATGAATATAGATGAAGAACCAGGATCACTTAGGGATGGATGCCGGAAAAAGGAGCATCTCTGGATTGTCTTTGAAGTATCAGGCACCATTCATCTTCAATCTTACTTGAGTGTTGCATCTTATAAGACCATTGATGGCCGGGGTCAAAGAATAAAGCTCACTGGGAAAGGTTTGAGGCTGAAAGAATGTGAGCATGTTATTATATGCAATCTATAAATATTTAATATAGTTTAATGTTTTGATTTTATTTCTATTTTCTTATATGATTAAAATTTATCCATATATTATTATTATTATTATTAAACCAAAAAGAATTATATAGGAAATCATGCGGCTCATGTAGATATTGACAAAAGAATATTAATAATAACAGCGTTTTCTAAGTAGTCCACATGCTATTTTCACATGATAACATAAGGAAATGAATTTAATTTTTGTGTGCAATCTTGGACAATGTTGTCCAAAAATTACCCATATAAATTAATGTCACAACATTTTATATATATAAATATATTTCAATTAACTTGTAAGGAAAAATACATTCTTACATATTTTATTTCCAACCACCATAAATGTGCCAATTTTATGCCAATCATATTTATGCAATCAGGTGATTATAGTTTTCCCATTTACCATTGCTCATTCAGTCTAACATGTTTTTCTTATTCTTTGGAATTATTTGATTGACATAAAATTGGCACATTTATCTCCCCTGCTGCTGCTCCCGCCGCCGTTCGCCTTTCCCCCCTCTCTCTCGCGTACCAGATCTGATCCGCCTCCCCCCGCTGCTATGATCAAATCTTGTTTTTCCGCCTGTTGACGCGCTTCTATGACTTGTGAATGATATTTGTGCAGATACAGCGTGACACTATCAGCCATTAGCAATGATAAAGAAAGTGATTGATTCTATGGCCTATGCAAAACTGGTATGATAGAAAACAGATATCAATATAAAAAATTTTCTAAAAGATTGTAGGATAAAAAACTATATGTATATGCTTCTATTTTTTCCAAGTAACCTGTGTCTTTTCTTGAGCATTACATATCAGAATTGGTTATACGTTATGCTCTAGTAAATTAATATAACTGTATGGACATAATGTAACTGTAACATCAACATAATTTGCAGTTGATCTATTAGCTGCTAAATGGTTAACATTCTTTTAATGTATGCTGAGGAGCAAGGAATTAATGTATTGGCTGAAATTGATGTTCCCGGACATGCACTCTCATGGTAGTATTACTCTTGTTGTTTCAAAGTTTATATCTTCCTCTCAAAAACAGAGCAGGCCTAGCAATCAAATTAGATGGGATTCTTTCAGGTAATGAGTCACTTCATTTATAAAACTCAATAGAATTTATGTTACCATGTGATAAAACATGCTATGTAAGTGAAGCAGCCTAGCATTTTTCTTTTTCAGTCTTCATGATTTGAGGAACAAAAATAGAGGCTAACATTCTTTTCACATTTCAGATTTCAGTAAGATTTTTAAATTTAAATTTGTGCACTTAGGAGGTGACGAAGTTGACACAAGTACGTTTAAACCACATGTAACTCTTATGACCATTATCTGTTGGCATTTATACTCCATGACATCACTTATTATTTTGTCTTAGTTTCTAAGGTTTTCATTCTTTTCACTCATCAAATTTTGAGTTGAATTCTAACAGGAGTGGTAATTCCACCATAATTGATGAATCATCTATGAAATTTCAGGCTGTTGGAGATCAACTCCTCGTATCATGAACTGGTAACATTCCTATGATATTAATTTTAATTGTAATATATCATTCAATATTATGACAAATTTGCATTTTTCTGATATTTTCTTGTAAGCTAGATAGCGGAATTGCCGTTTTCTTAGAAAAAGTAAAACATGAAGTCAATCTAATTATGAAATCTGACAGGGAAGAAACCTTCAACAGTTTAATTGTTTTCCTTTCCTCTTTATAAAAGGTCTTAGAGCTGTATATAAATAGATTGTACTATGAAAAAACTCAAGTTTATTTCGCTAAAAATTAGCAATTACATTTTACTGTTTTGTTGCAATGTTTTAACTATGTCCTGTGCATAATTTTCATGCAGAACATAGCAATAATTTTCATGTCCTTGAAGATGCTGGGCACTGGGTATGACGTTGCTGTTTTGTGCTTCAGTGTTGTTAATCCTACTGCATATAACTCTTTTAAGATTTGGCTTTCATTGCTCATGAGCAAATAATTTTCTCCTTTTATATATTTTTTATCTTACAATATTTAAGTAATCTGTATTAGAATAAAAAGAGTTAAAAAGATCTGGACATCATGTTGGTAAACACTACCACTAGCCTTAAGCTGCGAGCTGACCTTATCAATCTATAATAGTTATTTTGTCTGCAATAGTTTGAAATGCATATGATGCAGCTATTGGTGTTTGACATTGACAGATGTCTCAACAAGTTTCTTATTTGTTTATGTTTAACTAAATTGGATACAGAACCAAAAATTGGCAATTACTCTTAAGATGAATTATTAATAATTTGTAGAACATTCTTCTTTATTGTATTTTTTTTTCATTTATATTATTCTTCACATGTTATATTATTGTTATTATTATTTTTTTATGTATTCTTATTTTTCTTTTTTTGTTGCTATTGTTAGGTTTCGCCTGGTGAATATCGATTATCAGCTTTTGTTGCTAGTCCTGAAGTTCATTATGCATTCTTCTGAAAATTTTAGGTGAATAGAAAATAGTATAGATAGGGGGCAGTTTTTATAAACAAATTTGTATATGACAAATAGAATATCAAACAATTTCGAAATATCGATATATTGTAACTGATATTTTGAAATCTATGAAAATACTATTTATTATAATTTTGGATATATGTGTGTGTGAATAATGTGTACAGGTAATATTCAAATAAAATATTTTGTTTATTTTGAAAATTTATTACTGATGACCAAATTTCCTTTCAACGAAAGAAAATCCGGTCGCTAAAATGACTCTTTAACGATCGGAATTTCTTTCGTTGAAAGTGAACCCAATCAGCGAAGGAAAAATCCGGTCGCTAAAAGGTATTTTCAGTGACCGAAATTTTCTTCGTTAAAATTGAACACAATCAGCGAAAGGAAAACCCTGTCATTAAAAGATATCTTCAACGATCGGATTTTCCCTTCGTTGAAAGTGAACACAATCAACGAAGGGAAAATCCGGTCGCTAAAAGATATTTTCAACGACCGGAAATATTCCGGTCGTCTATACCTTTACCGACGGGGCTTTTACCGACCGGATTTTCCGGTCGTTAAAGACCTTTAACGACCGGACTTGGACTTTTAACGACCGAATTTTCCTTCGTTAAAGCCTATTTTTCTTGTAGTGATTTTTACCGACGGATATTGCAATTCCGTCGCTAAATTTATGATTTTTTTTTTGTTTTAATTTATTTTATTTGTTTTAATTTATAAATTGTAAATTTATCAATAGTATAAAGTATGGAACATATGAATATTACAAATTATTAGAGATTGAATTTTTATCCTCTTGCTAATAATATTTTTAATAAATATTAATTTTTTATTAATAAAATAAACTGAATATATATATATTAAATGCAATAATATTAAAAAAATCATATTAACACAAAATACTTAATTAAACAACATTCATCATCATCCTAATAAATTATTATTTACGATAATAATAATAATAACAATAATAATAATAATAATAATAATAATAATAATTACATATACAAAATAAATATTGTAATAAATTTAATTATAAATATCATATTTATAATTATATATAAAAAATAGTTAATTAATTTAAATAATTATTTTATTGAATTGTAATTAGTTTATATAACATACTAAATTAATCATATAATTAATTGTATGTTATATAGATAAAAAAAAATAAAAAAAAAACCATATAAAAGAGTATAGTTCGATCTGTTCGGTCTATTCGATTTTTTAATATGAAAACCGAACCCAACAAACCAAAATAACAAACAATAAAAACCAAATATATCGAATAAACCAAAGAAATTGAACCGAAATTACCAAATTGTATGCAGTTTGATTTGATTTTCGATTTAAGTTTAGTTTTGCACTTAGCCCATCATGATTCTTCTAGAGGACTAGCATTTTTGTGGAGAAAAGGAGTAGTGCCTCAACTGTTTTGTTTTTTTGTTTTTTGTTTTTTTTGATGATCTTCAATTTAACTAGACCTTGTGTTTATTTCAACTCTGATGTATCTCTTCATAATACACAATTTTTGCAATGCCTCATAATTTCCAGCGTTGTGAATGTTGGCCCAAGGTCACATCCTGATTTTGATGATTATCAAACTTTAAATAAACTTTATTAAAAATTCTTTTTTAAGCAAATTTCTACAGAAACTTTTCTATATAAACAAGGATGGATTTAAGTTGTAAATTTGTTTATTGCCTTAATCTGTTAGGAATTAGGTTATTAAAATGTAAAATCAAATTGAGGCAAAATATTCTCACTCATGCATACACATTGGCTTTAAAATTGCACGAAAATATTTTTAGGTTAGAAAATAAACTTTTGATCAAAACTGGTTTTCGTCAGAAAATGGTTCTTTAGAAAATGAATTTCTGACTGCATCAATTTTCTAACCGAATTTCTGATCGTATCAGAATTTTGGGCAAAACCCAGAATTGCATTACAGGACAAAATAACGGCTAGTTGGATTTTATCTGGTCTGTTTTACCTCCAACAGCCATAAACGGCTAGTTTTTTATTTAAGCACCTAAAACTGATTTTTTGAGCATAAATAGATGTTCTACCCATTAAAAGGTTAGAAAAAGTTTGGAAAGAAATTCTAACTCTTAAGAGAAAAGCTTAAATTTTTTATCTCACTTTCCACATCTTTGCACTTCATTCTTTACATATTCTCCTCAATTTGGTTATATTTTTTTGTTGTAATCTTTGTGTGATGAAATTTTATTGTAAAAGATTGTGAGTTGGGTTGGTTAGAAACCTAGGAAGAATTCTAGTAAGTGTTTTAATCTTTTACTTTGGGAAAAAGATTGTGGCTTTGGGAAAAAGATTGTGGGTAGATATACAAATCTAGGATTGTATATTGGCTTTGACTCTTGCCCTTAAAAGAGTTAAGAGTGGAGAGAAAAGCTTAAGAACTATATCTTAGGGAGTGGATGTAGGCAAGTTGGCCGAACCACTATAATTTCTGTGTGTCAGCTTTTCTACTCTCTTTTCTGATACTCTGCAAATTCTGCTACTCTGTTTTTGAAATTCTGATTGTCGTGATTTCAAAATCATTTCTTAGAAAATATTCTAAAATTGTCACAATAAGTTTCATTCAGTCATTTTTAAAGTTATTACTTGAGTTTTCAATTGCAAAAGATTTTAGAAAAATCTGTTCCTTGCTTGTACTGCTTTTCTGTATTCTATAGTCAGAATTCTGTATTTTTCAACAATTTTGTTCCATTAGAAAATCAGCAAGAAAATTTTGAGACACCTAATTCACCCCCCCTTTTGTGTGTCTTTGGGACCAACATTTGGTATCAGAGCGATTCTTAATTTCCCTAAAGCTTAACATCCTTGAGTGATCCTACAAATGGATGATACTCCAGTATCAACTCCATTCAAGGAAGGGCATTCTGTTCATCGTCCTCCTATGTTCAATGGTGAGAATTATCCTTTCTGGAAAGTTATAATGAGGCATTTCATTCAATCGCAAGACATGGATTGCTAGGACATTATTGAAGATGGATATGAAAGGCAATGAATATTCTATTTTGCTCATTACAAACTAATGAGTTCAGCAGAGTCTCTGGGTGTGACATAGCTAAGGAGATGTAGGACAAACTTCAAGCGACATATGAAGGTACAAATCAAGTCAAGGATACCAGGCTTCATGTACTTATGGTTGATTATGAGAGCTTCCAAATGAAACCAGAGGAATCAATTTCTGAGGTAATAAAGGTATGTAAAATTAACCAATGATATTAAAGCACTGGGTAAAAAATTAGATGAGCATGATAAGATAGCAAAGCTTGTTAGAGGTCTCACTGCTAGGTGGAAATCAAAAGCCTCAATACTGTTAGATAACGATCTTAGCACACTTAATTTTGATAATGTATGTGGATCTCTTATTTCGCATGAGTTTTACATCAAATCTCAAGATGCAGAGAAAGAAAAAGACAGGAAATTGAAGGCTATTGCTCTCAAAGCAGAATTTGGGAGTGATTATTCTACAGGTGATGATGAGATGGTGTTGATTACCAAGAAATTTGGAAAGCTGTACAGAAAAGGGAAGAAATCCTATAGAAAACAACATCAAAAATTTCCTCATCACAAGGGAGAAAATCCTCAAAATCTGCAGGTGAAGTTATATGCTACGAATGCAACAAACCAGGTCATATCAAATCCAAATGTCCAAACTTGAAAAGAAAGGAGAAAAGATTCAAGAAGAAGGCTATGAAGGCTACGTGGAGTGATAGTGAAGAATCAAGCACGAGTGAAGGAGAATCTGGAAATTCTGATGAAATCGGTCTGATGGCAGTCTCTGATGATGAAGAACGAAATTCATCTTCTGATGAAGAAGTAAAAGCCACAGCTGATAACTCAGAAAATTTTGAGGTAAGTGATTCTAACTCCAATTTTGATGGTAATGAATATGAAAGAATGCTTGATTGTTTTGAAAAACTGCATCATAAATATTGTTTGCTTAAGAAGACGCATGTTGAAATGAAAAAGAAATTTGATGCATTAAAATTGGAACATAAAAGTGTTAGTAAATCAGAAACTAAATTGAAAAATGATTATTCTGATTTAGAAAGAAAATATGCATCTTTACATGAAAAATGCAAAGGAAAACAGATCTGTGTGTGCAATGGCAATACTGTTGACAATGTGAAATCTGTTCATGCAAGCTCATCAAAGAAGTTTTATAAGAAAAATTATTTTCCAAAAAAGGTTGATAAGGTTGTATCTTATGGTAAATTAGCAACTAATTATTCTACTACATGCTTTTATTGCTGTAGAAAAGGGCATATTTCAAAATTCTATTTTTATAAGAAGAATGCTAGTTTTATCAAACAAAAATGGGTGATTAAAAATTCTGGAATAGTTACTGCTAACCTTGTAGGACCCAAGAAGGTTTGGGTACCTAAAAATGCTTAAATTTATTGCAGGTCTGCCTAAGGAGTACAAAAATAGAAAAATAGTATATGGACAGTGGCTGCTCCAGGCATATGACGTGGGACAAAACTAAGTTTTCAAAATTGGTTAGATCTACTGGTGGTTCTGTTAGTTTCGGTGACAATTGGAAAGAAAAAATTATTGGAACTGGATCAATTTGCACTAATCCAGTTATTGAAGATGTTTCTCTTATTGAAGGTCTGAAGTATAATTTATTAAGCATCAGTTAATTATGTGACAAGAAGAGAAGAGTAATTTTTGAAGTGGATCATTGTAGAGCTGAAGACGTTGAAACAGGAAAGTCTGTTCTAAAGGGTAAGAGATCGAGAAATATATATTTAGTTAGCCTAGAAGATATCAAGAAAAGTGAGGCTAAATGTTTGATCTCAAAAGAAGATTTAAGTATTTTATGGCATAGAAAATTAGGGCATGTAAGCTTTCACATGATTGAGAAGCTGGTGAGAAAAGATTTAGTGAGAGGAATGCCAAAGATGAAAATTGATAAAGACCATATGTGCAAAGCGCGTCAGCTTGGGAAGCAAACTAGGAGTTCTCACAAATCCAAATCTGGCCTGTCTACTGAGAAGGCCTTAGAGCTGCTCCACATGGATTTATTTGGTCCAATTAATCCTTCAAGTATTGGTGGAAAGTCTTATGTTTTAAATGTGGTGGATGACTACACGAGATACACGTGGGTATTATTTCTCACTCATAAAGATGATGCATTTGAGGCATTTAAGAAATTGAGTAGGAAAATTCAAAACGAAAAAGGATATAAGATCACAAGTATCAGAAGTGATCATGGTGGTGAATTTGAGAATAAAAAGTTTGAAGAATTCTGTAGCAATTCTGGAATCAATCACACCTTTTCTGCTCCAAGAACACCCCAGCAGAATGGTGTAGTAGAAAGAAAAAATAAAGCTCTTCGAGAGATGGCTAGAACTATGTTGAACGAGAATAATTTGCCTAAGTATTTCTGGGCTGAGGCAATTAACACGGCTTGCTATATTTTGAATAGAATTCTGATCAGATCAGTGTTGGAAAAGACTTCATATGAGCTATGGAAAGGCAGAAAGCCTAACATCAGCTACTTTCAACCTTTTGGCTGTAAGTGTTTCATTTTTAACGATAAAAATAATTTAGCTAAATTTGATGCAAAGTCTGATGAAGGTATATTTTTAGGATATTCTTTAAATACTAAAGCTCACAAATTCTTTAATAAAAGAACACATAAAGTAGAGGAATCAATAAATGTTAGGTTTGATTCCACTAACGAAAAATCTGGAGAAAGGAGTTTTTCTGATGATGAAACAGGTCATGAGAAAGAAAAAGATAAAGAACAACAAAGTGCTGAAACAGAGAAATCACTAAATCAACAAACAGATCCGGATGACAAAATTCTGGAACAAAATGAAGATGTTGAAAATAATTTAAAAGTTCGGACAGAAAATGAACAAGAAAATCAGACAGAACAACAATCTGAGCAACCAATTGAATTGCCTAAAGATTGGAGATTCCATAAATATCACCTAAAGGATAATTTATTGACTGATCCTTCTCAGAAAATGATGACAAGAAGAGCCTTACGTGAATATTGTGGTAATGTTTCCTTTGTCTCTCAACTTGAACCTAAAAATTATATTGATGCTCAAAATGATGAAAATTGGATTATTGCTATGTAAGAAAAGCTAAGTCAGTTTGAAAGAAACAGAGTCTGGAATTTGGTTCCTAGACCCTCAAATTGTTATGTTATTGGAACAAAATGGGTGTTTAGAAATAAGTTGGATGAGCAAGGTAATGTTGTCAGAAATAAAGCTAGATTGGTGGCCCAAGGCTACAATTAAGAGGAAGGTATAGATTTTGATAAAACTTTTGCACCAGTTGCTAGATTAGAAGCAATTAGAATTTTGTGTGCATTTGTATGTTTTAAAAATTTCAGATTATATCAAATGGATGTTAAAAGTGCTTTTCTAAATGTTTATTAAATGAGGAAGTTTACGTTGAACAACCTTAAGGTTTTGAAAATTCTGAACATCCAGATTTTGTTTACAAACTTAAAAAGGCTTTATATGGTTTAAAGCAAGCTTCTAGAGTTTGGTATGAAAGATTAAGTTATTTTTTTGCTTACTCATGGTTTTAATAGAGGTAAAGTAGATACCACTCTCTTTATAAAGCATAAATCATCTCATATTCTGATAGTTCAAATTTATGTAGATGATATTGTTTTTGGTTCTACTAACGTTTCCTTGTGTAAAGAATTTGAAGCAATTATGAAAAAGGAATTTGAAATGAGCATGATGGGTGAGTTAACGTTTTTTCTGGAACTTCAAATCAAGCAATGTGAAAATGGTGTATTTATAAGTCAGTCTAAGTATACAAAAGAATTGCTAAAGAAATTCAAGATGTCTGATGCAAAATCTGCCAGTACTCCTATGAGCTCAACTATAAAGATTGACAAGGATGAGAAAGGAAAAAATGTTGAAGAAAAGTTGTATCGAGGTATGATTGGGTCACTACTGTACTTAATAGCAAGTAGACCTGACATTCATTTTAGTGTTTGTCTCTGTGCACGTTTTCAATCAGCTCCAAAGGAATCCCATTTGTCTGCAGTTAAGAGAATTCTGAGATATCTATGTAGAACACAAGAATTAGGACTTTGGTATCCAAAGAACACATCTTTTGATCTCATCGGGTATTCAGATGCTGATTACGCTGGTTGTAGGATAGACAGAAAAAGTACTTCTGGTGCTTGCCATTTTCTGGTAAATTCTCTAATCATGTGGTCAAGTAGAAAATAGAATTCTGTGGCATTATCTATAGTAGAGGCAGAATACATAGCAGCTGGTGGATGTGTAGCTCAAATTCTATGAATTAGACAGCAATTAAAAGATTACGGGATAGAGTTTGACAATATTCTAATATTCTGTGATAATACAAGTGCTATTAATTTGACAAAGAATCCCATTCTTCATTCAAGAACTAAGCACATTGAGATTAGACATCATTTTAGTCGAGATCATGTGCAAAGGGGAGATATCTTGCTAGAATTTGTTTCTACTGAAAATCAGATAGCTGATATCTTTACTAAACCTCTCAAGGAAGATAAATTATGTCAGTTAAGAAGGAAGTTAGGTATGGGTACATCAGAAATTTAGTTTTCTATTAAGGTACGTTTTCTAACGAAATTCTGATAAGAAATCTGCTAGTTAATTTTAAAATCAGTGTGAAAATGCGTGATGCAATATTTTCATTGTTCTCTTATTGGTTTTAAATATTAAAATATGTTTATGTGACTTTCTCTTCCGTGTTCTATTATAAAAGGCTTATATTTTTGGCTTGTTCTTTTTGCTTTAAGAATTAACTTAGGAAAATCCTTTTAAAAATTGAGAGAATTTGCTCTTGGAAAAAAAGGAGGAAATATTTTTTTCAAAGAAAATCCCCCCTAATTCTCTCTAAAAATAATTTTATACCACCTCAAAAAATCAAATTTTTAATGAAAAAAATTAAATCAATTTAATTTTCATAACCACAAAAAGCTGATAAATTTGAAAGGTTTAGAATCCAAAAAGTTTTAGAATTAAATTCTATGAAAAAAATGAAGAAAAAACATTAAAAAATGAAGAAAAAAGGCCAAAATAACTGTCGGGGATGCGCGGGCGAGCGACGCCCGTCGGCTCGCCCAGCGCGCTGCCGTACCCTGACACTCGCAATTTTTTTTAATTTTCTAAAAAACTATCATTTCAAAACATACCATTTTTGTCTCAAAATAATTTTTTAAAATATTTTTTAAAATATTTTTAAAATACATTTTTATTTATTTCTAATAAATCAATTTGACAAGAAAATCATGACTTCCAACTTTCATTTTTGCCTATAAACAGGCACACTTAATTTCATCATTGGATAATCCTGATCTACGCTGCTCCGGGACCCGGTGTCTACGGTTGCACCCAATTTTGGGAAGCCTAGTGCATGGGTACCTAGGCGAGCCAAAATTTAGGAAAGGGAAAGAAGCGCGTATCTGAGCCTGCCTCCTTCTTGCTACCACGAGAATCATCTCTGTAAGTCATCATCTAGACTGTGGAGCGATTGTCATCCTTCTGGGTTGCACCGAACCTGCTACAGACTAGCGAAGTGCTTGGGTGCCACCCTCCAATGGCGATGCGCCGAATCTGCTCCAAACTTATAAAATGCGAGAAATGTCCTCTCAGAGGACTGCACTGAGTCTACTCCAGACTACTAAAAGTGCAGGTGCCATCCGCAAATGGCGATGCGCCGAGTCGCTAACAAGACTATAAAACGCAGAAAATGTCCTCCTCAGAGGACTGCACCGAGTCTGCTCCAAACTACTAAAAGTGCAGGTGCCATCTGCAGATGGCGATGTGTCGAGTCGCTGCAAGGCTATAAAATGCAGGAAATGTCCTCCTCAGAGGACTGCACCGAGTCTGCTCCAGACTACTAAAAGTGCAGGCGCCATCCACAGATTGCGATACGTCGAGTCGCTGACAAGACTACCAAATGCAGGAAATGTCCTCCTTAGAGGATTGCACCAAGTCTGCTCCAGACTACTAAAAGTGCAGGTGCCATCCGCAGATAGCGATGCATCAAGTCGCTGACAAGACTACCAAACACAGAAAATGTCCTCCTCAGAGGACTGCACCGAGTCTGCTCCAGACTACTAAAAGTGCAGGTGCCATCCGCAGATAGCGATGCGTCGAGTCGCTAACAAGACTACCAAACGCAGGAAATGTCCTCCTCAGAGGACTGCACCGAGTCTGCTCCAGACTACTAAAAGTGCAGGTCCCAACCGCAGATGGCGATGCGTCGAGTCGCTGACAAAATTACCAAACGTAGGAAATGCCCTCCTCAGAGGACTGCACCGAGTTTGCTCCAGACTATTAAAAGTGCAGGTGCCATCTGTAGATAGCGATGCATTGAGTCGCTGACAAGACTACCAAACGCAGGAAATGTCCTCCTCAGAGGACTGCACCGAGTCTCCTCCAGACTACTAAAAGTGCAGGTGCCATGCATCCGTAGATAGCAATGCATCGAGTCGTTGACAAGACTACCAAATGCAGGAAATGTCCTCCTCGTGGATTGAAAGGATTTAGAATATTTTGGAAGAAGTTAATGCTTCGAAGGATAATGCTCCAAGAGACTGAGACTACCTTGGAAGAAGCACTTAAAGATAGTGCCCCGAAAAGACTATAAATGCCTTGCAGAAAGGATTTAAAGATAATGCCTCTAAGGGCTCACATGATTTCAACTTGTGGGGTCTTCATCTTGACTTCATCTTGCCGAAGCTGTCCCTCGGTTCGGCCTTTTCCTACAAAGTCATTGGCACAAATGTATATACAAAAGATGGTGTGTACAAGTGTAAATGGTCTTATGCAGATGCTTGCTAAAGAATGGTATGGAATGCATGCCAAAATAGATAGACCACGTCCTAGGTGATTAGGGGTCTATTGAGGATATGTCTTGGCTGCTCGCCTTGTACGATGCCCCCTGAGGATCTAGAGGTATCATCTTGGCCTATGGACACTGACCCACAAACCTTTCAAAGAGAACTGATCCGTGTGCATCTTTGCCCCCCGGTCAATGATCATACGCCTAGGATTTCGACTCATGTCCTGAATCATGCATTACTTGACTGAAGGAAGATCATCTGAAGCAACGTCGCCTTATCGCTCTAGGCATCGAAAGTCATTGTTTTAAAGGTAGTGCATCCCTTGTGGATTTTCACACTAGCTTTTCTTTGTGGAAAATGAGTCCCTTGGGGGATTTTCACATAACCCTTTGCCTAATTTTTACCTGAAATGGTCCCAACCCAATCTAGCTGCTTTTATTTATTTTATTTTTTTGTAGGGCAGACTGCTTGTTTTCAGGTTTTCACCTTGCCCTTCGGCCTAACTTTTGCTTAGAGAACTAGTTACGATTTTCAACTCTAACGGCCCTTTTTTTTTCTTTAATGTGGCTACAAGAGAAGTGAAGGCTATTATCAAAACCTCCCTTAAGGATGACCAGCACAATTTGCTTAGACACCTTTCGATGAAAATGATTAGACAATAGTCATTAGATAAATGAACAATATATTTCTTTTTAAGACAGAACTAAAAACCAATGAAAATGCAAACTGAATTCTTTTATTCATTGCAAAATTGTGTACATCTCTATATGATTTCATCATACATTATCCTCATTTGACAAGAATTCAAAAGCACATGACTACCCCTTATCTCGGAATAGATCTTGTATGCATCAAACTCCTGTTATCAATTGGCCCTCTCGGGTTTTCTCGATTTAATATTTTCTCTTGACCCTTAATTTTTGCCCAGGATGCCTTTTTTCGATTTTTACCCTGACAGGGAGCCCAATTTTAGCAAGGCAGCCTTTTTTTTTTGGTTTTCGACCCGCGGGGCATTTATTCTCTTCTTTTGATTTTTGGACTTTAGCCATAAAACCTTTTTAGTCTATCAACATTGATCGGGTCTTTAAATTCATTCCCATCGCTGTTTGCTAAAATTGCTGCTTCCTTTATTAGTAACATTTTCAGCATGAACGGACCTTCCCAAGTTAGCCTGAATTTTCCTCGCATGTCTGGCACCCTTGACCTCATCATCTTAAAGACCAAATCCCCTTCCTTCAACTGGTGCTTTCGTACCTTCTTGCCAAACAACTGAGCTAGCCTTTTCTGGTAAACCTGATTGTGATAATATGCCCGCAACCTATCTTCATCCAACAAATTCAACTACAATAATCGTTGTTGTGCCCATTCTGCTTCTGGAATCTCGGCTTCTATAACTACCCTTAAGGATTTTAGCTCAATTTCAACTGGCAAAACTGCTTCAGTCTCATATACCAGAGAGAATGGTGTTGCTCCCGTAGAGGTTCTGACTGTGGTTCTATAACCCCAAAGTGCAAAAGGTAGCTTTTCTGCCCAGTCTTTATAGCTCTGAACCATCTTGGCCAGTATTCTTTTAACATTCTTGTTCGCTGCTTCAACCGCGCCATTAGCCTAAGGTCGGTAAGGAGAAGACTTATGATGCTGGATTCCATATTTCTGAAGCATCTGTTTAGTTTATGTCAAGAATTGTACCCCTTTATCAGACACAATGTGGCGTGGGAGGCCATATCTGCATATCAAATTCTGCTGGATGAACTTAGCCATGTCCCGGGCATCGACCTTCTTAAAAGATTCAGCTTCGACCCATTTAGTGAAGTAATCAATGGCGACTATGATGAACCTGTGCCCATTAGAAGCTGTAGGACGTATCTCGCCTATGATATCAATTCCCCAAGCTGCAAATTGCCATGGAGATGTTAAATTATGTAACTCTGAAACTGGCACATGCCTCAAATTCGTGTACTGCTGGCATAACTGGCATTGCTTCACATATTTTGAACAATCCATATCCATTGTGAGCCAATAGAATCCTTGGCGCATGATCTTCTTTGCTAAGGCTAAGCCATTCATGTGAGCTCCACAGACACCAGCATGAACCTCTTTCATAACTCTTTCAACTTTTTTCTCCGCCAAACATCTTAATTGGATACCATCAGCTTGCCTCTTATACAAAGTGCCATTTACACTGATGAACTGAGTGTTTCTAATCATTCATTTGTCTTTCTCAGTGGCTTCTTCTGGAAAAATCGACCTTTCTAAATAATTCTGAATGTCGTAATACCAAGGGTTTCTATCGGTGACCTAACATCTATCACCTGCTCAGTTTCAAAATAAGGCTTTTTCGAACTGTAGATTAGCACGGGTCTCATAGCAACCCCTATTGGATTATCCCACATGGACACTAAAGTCAAGAGAGCATCAGCCAATTGATTTTAATCCCTGGGGATGAAGTGAAAGGTGCAAGTCTCAAACTGGCTATTCAACATTCTCAAGTGCTTCACGTAAGGCAACAGCCTCTCTTCCTTAACTGACCATTCCCCTTTGATCTGGTGGATTGCTAAGGACAAATCCCCGAAGACTTCTGCGGTCTTTGCCCTAGAGCAAGCAGTGCTTCTAATCCAAAGATGCAAGCCTCATATTCCGCTTCATTATTGGTCGCCTTGTACCTCAACTTGTTGTCTAATGGCAGCTTTTCACCATCCGGGATCGTAAGAATAAGCCCTGCTACTACCCCTTTACTGTTAACTGCCCCATCGAAGAACAACTGCCACCCTTGTACTGCTATGGCCGTGACATCTTCATCTGGGAAATTGTATTCGAACTGGTCTCCCTTAATAGGATGTTCAGCCAAGAACTCAGCTACATCTCTTCCTTTAATGGTTTTCCTGGTGATGTATTCGATATCGAACTCCTGCAACAGTAATAACCATCTTCCTATTTTTCCTAGTAGAGAGGGCACTTCTTAAAGGTACCTAAGCGGGTTATGCTTGGCAACCGCCTGTACACTGAAGGAGTGAAAGTAGTGTCGTAATTTTTTAGAGGCCCAGATTACTGCTAAACAAATCTTTTCCACTTCAACATATTTGGCTTCATATGGTAGAAATTTCTTGCTAAGTTAGTAAATAGCAAACTCCACCCCAAAGTCATCTTCCTGGGCCATCATGGCACCCACTGAATTATCTTCCACCGCCAGATAGAGGATTAGTGGCTTGGCACGACGTGGTGGTCTTAAGATTGGCGAATTTAGGAGATAATCCTTAATAGTATCAAAAGCCAATTAAGAATCGTTATTCCACACCACCGGCTGATTCTTTCTGAGAAACTTGAAGATGGGCTCACATGCTGAAGCTAGCTTGGCGATAAACCAGCTAATGTACTAAAGTTTTCCCAGGAAACTTCTAACTTCCTTTTCTTTCTGAGGTACCGGCATCTCTCTAATGGCTCTGACCTTATCAGGATCTACTTCAATTCCTCTCTAGCTTACCACATGGCCCAATAGCTTACACGAGGTAACCCCAAAGATGCACTTCTTGGGATTGAAGCGCAGATTGTACGTATAGATCCTTTGAAAGAACTTTTCCAAAGCCTCAAAGTGACCTTCTTTGGTAGCTGACTTGATCATCATGTCATCAACATACACCTCCACTTCTTTGTGGATCAAGTCATTAAGAACTCTGGTTGCCATTCTCTGATAGGTTGCTCCCGCATTCTTTAATCCGAAAGACATAACCCAATAAGCAAATGTATCCCATTCAGTTATGAAAGCTGTCTTGATTCGATCCGCAATTCTGTTGAGGATTTGATTGTACCTTGCGTACCCATCTACAAAGCTATACATCATACAGGCACCGGCACTATCTACCAGCACATCAATATGAGGCAGAGGGAAATCTGCCTTCGAACAGGCTTTGTTCATGTCCCGATAGTCCACACATACTCGAACCTTTCCATCCTTTTTAGCCACAGGAACTACATTAGCTAACCAGGTCAGGTATTAAACCTTTATTACGAACTTAGCCTCAATCTGCTTATGGATCTCTTGTTTTACCTTCTGCGCCCATTCTGGTCTAAGTCTTCTGAGTTTTTGCTTGACTGGTTTAGACTCTGGGTAAATTGGGATGGCATGTTCAGCGACATCTCGATCAATTCCCCGCATGTCCTCGTAGGCCCAGGCAAAGACTTTTTCATATTTTTTTAAAATTCTCTCAAATTTTAACTTCTCTTCAGGAGTTATGTCTGATGCTATCAAAATTTCCTTTGGGTTCTCCAAAGTTTCGAGATTAAATGCAGTTGTGCTAGTTAAGTTAATGTCAAAAATGAATGCATAATGTTTATGATCATGAGAAATGAAATCATCAGAAACATCACACAAGTAAGCAAAGTTATTCATCTCATTAAGATAATCAGAAACATTAACATCGTCATCATTGAAAAGTTCTGGCATAAAAAGACTATCTAAGTAACTATTGTCTTTATCTTCTGCCGACACCGATGTTGCAGCCGACTGTGCCTTGGCTTCTTGGCTTGGTGGAGGCTTTTCAACTACCTCCGATGAAATCTTCAGATCTTCAATCTTTAAATCTGACTCTGCCATCTTCTCTTTTCCCTTCAACCTAGTAGCTAACAGCTTATTAGTGACAATCTCCTCGGGCCCATCCCTGTCCCAGAAACTACACTGAGTCATAATCTCTTCATCCCAGAAGTCCTCTGCAGATTTGATAACTCCAACCTCCCAGTCGAAGACATCATTAAAGATTTTAAAATATGGAATAATCTTTCCATCCACCCACTGAGGCTCTTCTTCTCCAGTATAAGCACAGACCGAGGATGCTGGAACAAAACTCTCTAAAATGTGAGGGATCGTCTCTGACACTTTCTTCTTGCCATGCTCACTTTTGTACCCCAAACCCTTCCGATCTTTCCATCCACCCACTAAGGCTCTTATTCTCCAGTATAAGCACAGACCGAGGATGCTGGAACAAAACTCTCTAAAATGTGGGGGATCGTCTCTGACACTTTCTTCTTGCCACACTCTCCTTTGTACCCCAAACCCTTCCAATCTTTCTGGCCTTATGTAGTGACAGCAAACTGCAGCCCTTGTAAATTTTTACCCAAACCAGCCCCTGGGAGAAAGTGCTTTTTCTTCATCATATTCACCACTTGAGGGCTACCTGCTGAACCCTGCTTTTCTCCTATCACCGATATGTGAAAGCCACTGAATGGCTGGTTAGAAATCCCCAAGGCAGACAATTGGTTTTCTCTCGCCGCTTTAATAGTCACCACCTCTCCTTCATGAGGTATCTTGATCATCTGGTGTAGGGTAGACGTCACTCCTCCCAATTTATGGAACCATGGCCTTCCAAGTAGAGCTGAGAAATTCGCTGGGATGGGCAAGATCACAAATTCTGTCTTCATCTCAATAGGCCCAGTCCTGACCAGAGCTCTAAATGTTCTCGATACTTGTTTTCGAGAATTGTTATAGGCTGTAATGGTTAAATCAGACTTGCTCAGCATATTTTTATTTAGCCCAAATGCCTGCAGTACCACCAAAGGATAGACATTTATGGATGAACCATCATTAACCATAACACAAGCGGTGTGCTTATCATTAATTTACACCTTGATGTACAGCGGCCGGTTGTGATTGCGGCCCTTAACTGGTAGGTCAGCATCAGAATACACCAATCTCTCTCCTGATCCCCCTTTGATAAAATGTAGTAGCTCGGATGGAGAAATTATGGTGGCCATAGTAGATTCACTTAAAGCCTCAACCAACTTCTGTCTGTGGAAAGGGGACTATCTTAAAAGGTCCCAAATAGATATCTGAGTCGTGGTCTTTTTCAACTGCTTTACTATGGGATCCTCTTCTAGCTCTTTCTCTGCAGGTGCTTGCACCGGATCCTGCAACTTCTCAACCTTTGGGACCACTCTTTCACTTCTTGTTACAGTCCTAACTCTTTCCTCCTCATCCAAATCCCACGGATCTATGAACTTTCCATCTTTCTCCTTTTCATCTTCTTCTCCACTCTCACTCATGGACCAACAGTCTATCGCCGCCACGAGCATCCCTTGTTCACTTGCCTCAAGGCGAGTGATAGCGATATATTCATTACCATATAAGTCCTACAAGACATACCACTCAGGTAGACTTGACCCAATCATAAAGACAGGTGGTGGCATAGCATTGTATTTGGACTTCTTCTTGCTCTCTCTCTCCATTCAGGATTAGTGATCTGCTTACTATCGATCAGATCCTGAATTTGGTGCCTCAGCCTCATGTAATTGTCTTTCAAATGCCCAGTATATTGGTGAAAGGCACAGTATTCGTTCTCTTTATGCCTCGGCTCCCCTTAGGTCCTAGCTGGCCTGGGTGGCAGGGGTTATAGCTTCCCCTCTTTTATCAATCTCTTTAATACCCATGACAAAGGTTGACCCAAATTTGAGAAATATCTCTGATTCACACCTGTTGCCGACACCTCAGCTGTCTTCCCACTTCTATTACCACTGTTGGAACTAGCCGACTTGGTTGCCCCTTGATTAGTATGGCCCTTCTTGGCATAAGCCTCACTACTTGCCCTCCTAGCCATGTATTCACCCTCTGCCTCTATGGCGATGTCCTTCAAGGACTCCCAGTCCTTCAACCCTTTCATTTTTAGTCCATCTCTTAGGTAGGGGCTAGCATTCCGAATGAACAATTGAATCTGATCAGGAGTATTAGGTTTGCGCTTCATCTCCATAACTCGATTCCTCCACTAAGTAAGGTACTCATGAAAAGACTCCCCGGCCTTCTGCTGTAGCAGCTCTAAATCCTTTAACGTGACCTCCATCCGGATACTGCAATCATATTGCTTTAGGAACTCTTCTGTCAATAAGTCCCAGTCTTCCTTGGACCTTCTGTTTAGCCCGTGGTACCAGTCAACGACAGCCCCCATGAGACTTAAGCAAAAGTATTATATCTTCTGCTTCCTTGTCAAAGTTATTCCCTTCATGACCAGTAAATACTGCTTGATGTGCGTAGCAGGGTCAGAAGTGCCATCAAACTTGGGAATGTCGGGCATCTTGAAGTTCTGAGGGATCAGATCATCATTGTCCAGCTCCCGATCCTCAGGGTTCATTCCCCTTCCTACTATTAACATCTTCGTCATGGCTTCAAACTTCTCATCCATCTTTTTCCACATCACATCCTCCAGCTTGGGTAACTTTTCCTTTGCTGCCATCTGTTCCTCTTTCTCCTCCCATAAGTCAATCTCAGATTTAGGGCCTTCTCTGCGCTCAACATGTGTTGGCGCTCTTGGCTCAATAGCAGGTGGATTAACTACGCCTGGGGGATCTTCTCTTACAGCTCCTTGTTCATCTTACCCCCTAATTGGAGCAGTAGCTTGTGGCCCAGCAAGTGGGGCTAGGGTAGTAGCCAGGTTGCCCATCATTGCCATCATTCTAGCCTTAAACTCTTCCATTTTCCTCCCTACCTCTTCAGCAATAATTACCCGGGTTACATGAGACCCACTTAATTGGTTAGTCATATTTATCTCAGCTGATGACTCAAAAGACAATATCTTACTACCTTCTGAAAGAGAATCTGAACTCTGATCTGACACTAGCTCTGGTAATCCAAAGAGTGAAATCCTTCTTAGCCGATGTCAGGACCTCTAAACCACCTGGATGAATCTATAATGGCTGCAGAATACACCTTGTTAGGATGATGCATGATTGAAATGCAATGCATGGTCGTGCTGATGCATCATAAACAAACACATGCAAGCAGATAGATCCTTCCAACCTTATCTCTCCCACACATGAGGTAGTGTAGTCTCTTTCCTAGGTGAATTTTATCCAAGGGTTACCAGGAAACCCATTGGACGCGTATGGTGCACGGTGAAAAGCCGGCAGCATAACATCTCTTGCCTAATGTACATACATATTTTGGCCATTATGTATTTAAACACCTCAATTAAATTAAGATGGGCCCACCGAGGCATGAAAGCCTTTGATAAAAGACCATTTAATTTAACTAATTTTGTTCAATATATGATGGCCCACGTAGTAAGCACGGGATTACGGTACATTTCACCTAGTGAAAGTATCTATTGCCATTACAAGAGCTCTGGTCAAAGGTAGTGATACTTTAGGGCTACCAAAGCATGGTCCCTGCTAACGGGTCTAGCTCATCACGAGCATAACGATCGATTGGGTCTCCATTTGATATACCATTAAGGTACGAGGCTTGGGCTGGTGATTATCCTTAACACTTTCCTATATTGAGTGAACGTAGAGTCGTGCTTTAGGAATGCACCGGGGCTAGAAAAGGGACCAAACTAGCATAATCTAAGGCTCTAGCATGGATGCAATGCAGTTTCGAAAAAGGATGGAAATTTTTAAACTAAAACTCAATCGTAAATTTTAACTAAGGTACTTTCGAAGCTAAGTCTCGAGTTTCTTTCCTAGAGGAGTCGCCACTGTGACGGGCGCCGAACCCCAAGGCACCTCGAACGTCCGCTTTTAGGGCGATCGAGAGAGGTTCATAAAACTTGTAAGAAATTACAAGTGCATCTATTTTGGGCAAAAAGGAGGTTTCTTGGAGTCGCCAACCAATAGAACATTGAGAAAGGTCATCTAGTTTCAGTGAGCCTAAAACAGCGCTGCTATGTCCATTTTGGGCAAACCAGAGGTGTCTTGGAGACCCACCCTAATAGAATATTAGGATGGTCTTCTCGCCTTGTGGAGTCTAGGACTATGCAAGTTGGGCCTTTTTCGGGGCACAAAAGGTGTCTTGGAGGCCCCACCCCAATAGAACATTGAGATGGCCCTCTCGCCTCGTTGAGCCCAAGACTAGAGATGGTTCGGGACTTCCAATTTATTCATACCTTGGTTAAAGTTATAATTGAATTTTGAATTTAGCGTTTCACGCCATTTCTCATTCGATTTAATGCAATTTAATTAAAGCGCAGGTTGTTCATCCAAGGGAAGAGATAAATAAAAGTGTAAATAAAATAAAGCATATGAAAATAAATAACAACAAAACTAGGGGCGAAATACAACCCCCATTTGTAAATAAAATACAAATCATACATAAAACAGGCTATTTATCAAGGATGAGGACATTGGTCCTCACATGCACTTTTAAAAAAACGTGTTAAAGGTGATGGTTTATTTAGGTGTAAAAAAACTAGGACATTGGTCCCATTTTATTAGAAAAAATTCCAAGTTAATTTAATAGAAATATTTTTGTTATTTTCTTTTAAGCGTGTCTAAAAATAAACGTATTACAAATTACAGGATAAAATAAATAAACCCAAAATAATGAAAAATAATAAAAATGACAAATTAACTCCTAAACGGTATCTTCAAATCTCTATGGGCTCCCACTTGCCATTGAAAAAAACTCATACATAAAAAATGAGTATTGAAATAAAAAACACAAATAAAAGTGATGTTAGTAACAAAAAATAAATTTAAACATACAACATAAAAAAAAGTTAAAACAAATAAAAATGCATCATGTATGACAAATCAATTAAATGACAAAATAAAAATAAATAACTCAACATAATAATTCAACATGCATAAAAAACACAAATGATAACAAGAATAAACTCACCATGCATGAAAACATAAATAATAATAAAAATAAAATTCAACATGCATACAAAGTATAAATGATAACAAGAATAAAACTCACCATGCATAAAAAGCATAAATAATAACAAAAATAAAATTCAACATGCATAAAAACATAAATAATAAAAAAATAATAACAATAATAAATAATACTAACAAAAAATAAAAATAATAGTAGTAATAATAATAATAATATATAATAATGATAATAATAATAATAATAATAACAATAGTAATAATAATAATAATAATAATAATAATAATAATAATAATAATAATAAAAAACAACAATAACAATAAAGAAGAACAATCAAACAAGTAAAAATAGTAAGAAATAAAATAAACAAAACATGTTAAATAATAATAATAATAATAATAATAATAATAATAATAATAATAATAATAATAATAATAATAATAATAAAAGATGAAGAATCAAATTAAATATGCAAGAATAAAATAAAATAAACTAAGAACATCAAATTACATAACTAAACCATATAAACAATAAAAAAACAACAAAAGATTTAAAAAAATCTACATGATGACTAATTAATTGTAAATAAAAATTAAATTAAAAATTGAATTAAAATTTGAGCCAAGAATGCTTACCCTCAAAAATTGATGTGATGAATGAAGGTAAGTGATTAATCTCCATGTCTTGATTTGTAAGAATGATATTAGAAAAATAATATTTTGAAAAGAAATTTTATCTCAAGAATAAATAATTAATTTATTTGTCTCAAGGTAAAAATTGTTAAATAAAAAGGAAGAAAATTCTCAAGAACAAAAATTGTTCTTTTTGCCTTAAGATAATTAACTCAGGAAAATCCTTTAGAAAATTGAGAGAATTTGCTCTTGAAAAGAAAGAAGAAGAAAATATTTTTTTCAAAGAAAACCCCCCCTAATTAGGGGTGAGCAAAAAAACCAATGGCCTCGGTTATCCGAAAAAAAATCCGAAACCGAACCGATGGACTGGTTAACAGATTGTAATAGACTGGTTAATGGTTAGTGTTTTGAAAAAATCGATATTAATGGACTAGTTAATGGTTTTTGACTCATGTGACTGGTTAACCGAACCGAAAACGAATTTTTAGTTAATTTATTAATTTTTTAGTAATTTATAACAATTTATCCTAATTAAAGATGACCATGTACTTTTTTTCATTATACTAATTATTTTAAAGTTTTTAAGTTTTTTTAATTGGCTATTAGTAAGTATAACAATTTATTTGATTAAAAGTGATTATGGACCGGTTAATATACTTACTTATTAAATATTAATTTTTAAAAACAAATTTGCTTATATCCACCAAATATTTTTATTTTAACAACAATAATGTTATATTATAGCAAAAAAAATTTATTTTTTAAGTATCTTGAACATTTTAATTTTATTTATGAATGTATTTATAATTATAGTGGTTAACCGAAAAATATTAGATAACCGATTCGAAAATCCGAAACCGATAGACTGGTTAACCGATGGTAATGGACTGAAATTTCAAAAAATCGATATTAATGGATTGGAGCTAATGGACCGGTTAACCAACCATGCTCACCCCTACCCTAATTCTCTCTCTAAAAATGATTTTATATCTCCTCAAAAAATCAGATTTTTAATGAAAAAAATTAAATCAATTTAATTTTCATAACCACAAAAAGCTGATAAATTTGAAAGGTTTAGAATCCAAAAAGTTTTAGAATTAAATTATATGAAAAAAAAGAAGAAAAAACATTAAAAATGAAGAAAAAAAGGCCAAAATTGTTGTCGAGGATGCGCTGCCTCACCCCGACACTCGCATATTTTTTTTTTAAATTTTTAAAAACCTATAATTTCAAAATATACCATTTTTGTTTCAAAATAATTTTTTAAAATATTTTTTAAAATATTTTTAAAATATATTTTTATTTATTTCTAATAAATCAATTTGACAAAAAAATCATCACTTCTAACTTTCATTTTTGCCTATAAACAAGCACACTTAATTTCATTATTGGGTAATCCTGATCTAGACTGCTCCGGGATCCGGTGTCAACAGGTCCTTATTCTTTATATCCGATTCGTTAGGTTTTCGCTGGATGTTACCAAGGCAAAACAGTAATAATGAGACAAAACAGTAAAGAAGGCAGATTGGTAAATAATGATAAGAACCACAAGGGCATAATAATAAATATAGTACATGAGAGAGATTTAATTGTAGTAACGGAAAAGGAAACTTTGAAAATAAAATTTATGAACACTTAATTAATTTATTAATACTAAATAATAAGTTGTGATTAGAATTAAAATTTGTGAATAAGTATGTTTAGTTGGATATCATTTAGTGAATTTAAATTTCGTATTTCTAAGATATGTTTAGTATACAATAATAGTATAAATTTTTAAGTGTGTACATGGAAAATATTAGTACGGTATCCACTACTAAGCATGAATTACTCAGTGCCTAGGTTGTTTACTGCACACAGTTACACCTTGAGCAGTTAGGAAAGGACAAAAAGGGACATATCACTCTATGCAAACTTGGAGCATTATTATAATGTTGAGATGTATTTATGTAAATGGCATGTGCATATATATATATATATATATATATATGAACTTTTGTATCAAGAAGAATATCGTGTATATTATAAGGTTGTATTAAGATTGGTAGTGTGATATGTGTGTTATGATGTGACATGTCATGTATGGCATTATGGTGTAATGATGTTTGGTACATAGAAGGATGAGTAGATATTTATATATTTGCGTTATTCTGAGTTGTCGAGTTTATTTGGTGCAGGAGGGATAGGAATATTATTGACACTTGGAAAAAAATAAGAAAAATTAAAATAATATATATTACCAAATAGGCGAGAATAATATTAATGCAATCGAAATTAATTAAGCTGAATTTGTAATACTCATTACTCGCTTTCATATAATCAGGTATAGGGTGTTACAATTTCAGGTAAAAAAATATAAAAGAAGTCTAGGATCTAATTTTGTATTAGGAGAGAATTTTAATGCTCTTTTATCTTGTAATGAAAAATTAGGAGGTTTGTTTTATAATTACTTTAAACTTTCTTATTTTCAAGCTTTCATAGATGATGTGTCATTATGTGACTTGGGCTTTTTTAGTGCACCATTCACCTAGACCAACAAACATTCTTCCTTCAATATCCAAGAACGCCTGGATCGCATTTTTTATCTCGCGAAATTGTTTTACTCATGGCTCAGTTTATCATTTGAATTTATTATTGGATTATCGCCCTATCCTCTTACAACTCATTATATCGCCTAAAACCGAACGCTACTTTCACTTCGATAGTAGATGGCATCAAGAAGCTTAATCCTTTCAAATAATTCATAATAGTTGGAATTGTAACCAGTTCCTAATCACTCCTGATGCTTTATCTTCAAAACTTAAGAACAGTTTTCAGGCTCTAATAGTTTGGTCCTCTCAATCTCAACATAATGCTTTGCTCAGTATCAAAAACATCTCAATAATAATCTGCCTGCCCTTCATTTGGCTCTGTTCTCTAATATAGACCTTATCAGATCCTTAGAGGCAGAGCTTCAACATGAAAACTATCGATAAGAGGAATTCTTGGGCTTAAAATCACGCCAGTCTTGGGTTCGATTTGGTGACTAAAATATTACCTACTTTCATGCAAAAACTATTACGATATACAAACATAATTCCATCCTAGGGTTTGGAAAACTCTCTAGGTGAATAAATCACTTCGAAAGTTGATATATCCTCAATTGTATTGCAAATTTTAATCAAATCTACTATTCTAAGGCTTCAAGTGACTGCAATTTATTCCTCCAGAGCATGCTTTCCAAAGTCTCTAATCCTATAAATGACCAACTTATTGCCCTTCTGACTGAAGACGAGTTTTCAGAGCAGTGAAATCCATCCACCCTACCAAAGCTCCTGGGCATGATGGCTTTACTAGTGTATTCTTCCAAAAATTCTAGTCCATTATCAAATAAGATATTTGGGGTCAATTTCACTGATAATCACTCAACTTATCACTTATCGCACAAAAGTAACCCACTTTTTTTTTTTTACTTAAATGTCACTGAACTTCTAATATTTTTTCAAAAAAGTCATGTAAACCGTAATCCGGCGAGAACCCTTGTCGGATTGATGACATGGCATATGACACGTGGTGACGAATAGTAAATACATGACTTTTTTGCAAAAATATTAGAAGTTCAGTAACATTTAAGTTAGAAAAAAAAAGTTGGTTACTTTTGCGTGATAAATGATAAGTTTAGTCACCGTGAGTGAAATTGATTTAAATGTAGCATTTATTGGAAATATTGTTAAATGACATGTAGTTTCTGACATGACATGCCATGTCATCTATCCGGTGAGGGTTCTCGCCGGATTCCGGTCAACATGACTTTTTTGCAAAAATGTTAAAAGTTCAGTAACATTTAAGTAAGAAAAAAAAGTCGGTTACTTTTGCGCGATAAGTGATAAGTTGAGTGACCGTGGGTGAAATCAACCCAAAATATTTGCCAAGCAAAGTTGTCAAAACTTTGATTTTGGTTGCCACCCCAAGGATGTCAATCATGCCATAAGCTCCCTCATTCCAAAAATGGATGCATCGAGGACTTCGGGCAATTTTTGCGCCATTGGTTTATGCACTATCTTCTACAAGATCATTGCAAAAATCCTTATCCACATGCTACAACCCTTCCTTAACTCGCTTATTTCTTTATAGCAAAGTGCCTTTATCAAGGGTAGATCAATCTCTAATAATGTTCTCATAACTTATGAGTTCCTTCATCATCTCAAAAATAGAAGGATGGGGAAATAAGGATAAGCTGTTACGAAATTAGACATCTCTAAAGCATATGAATGTGTTGAATGGGATTATTTGGAAGGAATCCTTTTGAAATTTACCTTCCCTCCTCCGTGGCTTGAGTGGATTATGACCTGTGTTCACACCGTCGCATACTCTTTCAAAATAAATGGCTCAAGAAGTGGGCATATCCAACATTCCCGAGGGCTCAGACAAGGGGATCCATTATCTTCATATCTCTTCATCATAGTCGCATAAGGTCTCTCTCATGCTTTAAATTTATCTTCTTTAGCTAGAACTCTATCTGGTGGTCGAGTATCTCCTCGTTCATCTTCTATCACTCATTTTCTCTTTGCTGATGACTATCTCTTTTTTTATAACACCAAGAAGCAGGAAGTGCAGGTTATCAGGGATATTCTTTCCTAATATATAATTGTCAGTGGTCAATCTATCAACTTTAGGAACTCTTCCATATTTTCTCTCGCAACACGTCAGTAGAGCAACAAATGCTGATGTCAACTACTCCGATATGTCATGTACCGCTTCTCATGAAAAATATTTGGGCTTGCCAGCTATAATTCCTTCACCAAAGAAATCAGTGTTTCTAACTCTCACATCTTCCTTCATAATAAGTTCGCAAACTGGCAAAATATGTTCCTATCCTGATGAGGGAAAGATGTTTTAATTAAAGCTATGGCCTTGGCCATTTCCATCTATTCCGTGTCCTGTTTTCATCTTCCAAAGGGGTTTTGCTACTAACTTACGAGTAAGATCCTCAATTTCTGGTGGGACGGTAATATGGAGAAAAGAGATCAACAGTGGCTTCCTAAAAGCAAAATCTTTCCGAGAAAATGGGATAGAGGAACCGAGCTTCTTGATATCCAGGCTTTCAATCATACTCTTCTTGCAAAACAAAGTTGGAGGATCATTCAAAATCCAAATTCATTGCTACAAGTGTTCAAAGGCAAATATTTCTCTTGCCTTTCTTTCCTTGAAGCCGTACCCAAATCATCCGCCTCTTGGGGGTGGTAAAGCATCAAGTATCATCGATAGATTATTATTAAAGGATCTCTTTGGAATATATCTAATGGTTTATCTTGTCATCTCTCTGATCTTTGCCTGCCAACGGCCCCTCCTTTCAAGCCACCATTCAAAATCCTTCAGTTCTTGTTGACAGTCTAGTTAGATCTCTAATCAATCATGCTTCTTCCACTTGGAACTCAATTTTGGTGAATCAATTGTTTATCCGTGAACATGCATCACTTATTTTATCCCTGCCCTATGGTAGAGCTGACCTGTTTCATTTGGCATTATACATCCAACTATGATTATACTATTAAAATAAGATACTATGTGGCTCTCATCCTTTCTGATTCTCTTGAAACACAACCCCACCACCTTTGATTAGTCTCCATTGGTGGCATTTTTCATCTGATAACCGGACACTCCTCCTAAGAGTTCGGTTCGTCTCGCTCTTGAGCCCGGACGGCTGAGCTGACTGAAATCTCTCAATAAACAGCTCGGCACTATCCAAAAGCTCGAAAAGAGCTCTTCCCTTGAGACCATCAGGATTGGTGGAATCCTCCATGGACTTTTAGTCCCTTGTAATGCATTTTCTACATGATTAATCTTATCCAGTCAGTAATTCAACCTTATCCAAACAGTAGTTGCCCTTATCTGATCAGAAAGTATTCTTATCTATTCAGAATCCAAGTCCTACTCCAGTTAGGACTTCTAGCTCCAGCTCCCAGCTCAAGCTCTAGTTGGAATACCTGTCCCACGCGAAAAAGGATTCCTACTCCAACACTGATTCCTGACTCTATAAAAGGGGGAATTCAGGTACGTTTTTTTTTCTTGATTCTTTTTCAATTGACCATTAATATTATTGTCAATCTTCCTGACTTGACTGCCGGAGCATCCTTGATCAAAAATTCGCCGAATTTTCTTTGTTTTCAGGTGACTGTTTCAAGCTGCCAGCTCAAAAATTTTGAACTGTCATCATCATCCATGCTGCTTTTTCCTTGTGGCTGTAAATTATCTTTGTTTTTTTCGCAACAATCCTATTTATGTGTGTGTTGTGGCAAAAAAGAGGAATCTTTAGAACATTTATTCTTTCATTTTCATTCTTTCTTGCAAGCTTGGCAAGTTAGCCCTTTCATTTCCAATGGATTGGCATCGGATCTATCATTCTCCTAAATATGGTAACATCTTCCATCAACTTCTCATAATTCCTCTCATTCGATCCCCCTTATACTAATGTATATGCTCTAGGAAATCTGAAAACGGTAGAATAGTTGTTTTTTAAAAAAATTTCCCCTGATTTTACAGCTATATAGAAGCTTTGCCAGTAATACCTGAAGGAGTTTAAACAAGCAAATCAATTTCCAACTCCTACATCCTCAGCATTGCGTATCACTCCTTGGCAACCTCCTCATCATTGCATGCTCTATATGTTAGAAGATAAACTTGAATTAAATAATTATTATTATTGTGATTAAATATAGTATGTGAAAGGTTGTTTTCAATTCAATGTTTTTAATGTTTGTAGTATCTCTAGAGCGATCTATTTAATTTTCAGCTGTATATATTCATAGTTTGCTATTAATCCAAAATACAGAGTTTTCTTTGTCATCCACCAAGTCTCTATTTCTAACAAAGTGGTATCAGAGCTGAGTGTTTTGGTCCAACAATAATGAATGGAGGCATGTTTCCCTTCCAATTTTCAAAACTCACCAAAGAGAGTTATGATAATTGGTGTATTCGAATGAAAGCCTTACTTGGATCGCAAAATGTGTGGGATGTGGTTGAGAAAGGACTTGAACAGCTTAAAAATGAAGAGGTTTCGACACAAGCCTAGAGGGATGCTCTCCATAAAGCTCGAAATAAAGACCAGCAAGCTTTGACTCTCATCCATATGTGTTTAGATGAAAATATGTTTGAAAATATTCAAGTGCTTCAGGTGCCAAAAAAGCATGGGAAATTCTGCAGAATTCTTTCAAATGCAGTGATAAGGTGCTCAAAGTACGTCATCAAACATTGAGAGCTGAGTTCGAGTCTCTCAAGATGAAAAGCTCAGAATTAATTTCTTTATATTTTTCTAGAGTTCAGTCAGTTGTTAACCAACTCAGAAGATATGGAGAAACTTTACAAGATTCCTGTGTTGTTGAAAAGATTTTGCGGTTTTTAGATCCAAAATTTGAGTATATTCTTATAGTAATTGAAGAATCAAAGGATTTAGAATCAATATCTATTGATGAGTTGATGGGCTCATTGCAAGCTTGTGAAGAACGGATGATAGAGAAAGAGCCTCAATCTGATCAAGTTCTTCTTTCAAAATTGTCTTTAAAAGACAAGGACGAAAAGAAGGATTTTACTCAAAGAGGAAGAGGAAGAGGCAGATGTCATGGTCATGGACGTGGAAATTGTCAAGGCAGAGGAAGAGGAAGATTTGATAGAAACCCCACTTCATCTGCTAGGGATTGTTTAGCTTATGGTGAAATTAGCCAGACCTAAGAATTTCCTAAGATCTTGAGCCAAATTGCTATTATCCATTTTGGTTATTTTCTTATCAGGATCTAGAATGAAAGGGACCATTTTATTTTTTTCTTAGTTTTTTTACAGTCTTTTTTGGGTCTTTTTTTCTATACTTCTCAGATTTTTTCAACCTCTATTCATACTCAACTACATTTAGCCTATTATTCACCAATTCTCCCACTTCATCTGCTAGGGATTACCCAGTTTTTAGTGAATTTCCAATAGCTCCGAGGACGATTCAATGATTTGAGACGAAAAATGAGACTTGAGAAGAAAATGATAAAGGGCAAGCGACGAGCATATGAAAGAGATGTAAAATAGGGCAAAAGCACAATTCCCTTATTTATAGGAAAACAGTGGCCTCCCGTGTAAGATAAACACAGCTTTCAGAGAGTCCCGTTCATCTCCTCGCCACGTGTAAGCTTCTTTACAATCGATCGAAAGGTCACGCTATCAAACAAGGGAACGTTATTAATGACACCATCAATAAGGCATCAGTCATTATTACAAACAACTGTCCCATCAAGCACGTGAAATGTCATTTCCTCTGAAGAGTCAGACCTTCAAAACTTGGCCAAAAAAATGATGCCAAATAGCCGAAAAGTCACTAGCCTCATGATCAGATCGGATTACTTTGAGGGGGACAAATGATAACACATTATCTACTCTGGGCCCAAGTAAAGGCCAAGAGTTCTTTTATGAAAATGACTGATGTCCCGTTAGAAATATCCAATCAATCTGATCTAGCTGACAAGGCCATTCTTTGATAGCTACTGACACACTCAACGGGATGTGGGTTCTCCCATACTCTCTGTCCACGAACTACTCACTTGAGTACCTCTACAGGATAGTATTTTCTCTTTCTTCTACCTTATAAATAGCCTAGACCTTCAAGGGCTCTAGGTATTGAATATTGAGAACTCTCTCTACATGTATTTTCTCTCTCTAAAAAGCTTTTGCTAACTTAAACTTCGGAGAGCCAATGCCTGATCTGATTGGGCTAGTCTTTCTTATAGGTCTAAAGTGACACCCAATCCAAGCTACCTTGCAGTTGATCTTGTTAAGCCACATGGGATTCCTCATTTCAATATTCCCAGGACTATCATCTGGTGCTTTCATTGAGAGTAATCCGAATAGATATGTCGGATCATTCATGATCTAAACCCAAGGGATAATCTAGTAATAGTTGACTAATATCCCGGGTTGAGAGAGAGTCCGATAGATCTCCTTCAAAATCTCCTACTGCTAATCTCTTACCAATGTTTAATAGAGAACTCTTAGCACAGCTAGATTCTATTCCTATAACAACTAGAGACCTTAGGGCTATCCTGAGCGACTATACAAAACAAATCATACATACAATTAAGAAAGGAAAGTGGCTTCCGACCTCCAATGAAGGTTCAAAATTTAATAGTAGTAGAATTCAGAGGCTGAAAGGTGCGAGCTTGAGAATAAATGAGGGAGGAAGCAAAATAGGAACCAGATCAAAATTCCAAGAAATCGACAGGGGAAAAGGAAAAAAGAAGATAAAAGCGTGATGTTTATAACGCAACAAGGCGTTCTCCCCTAATTGAAGCTTACAATGATCTCAATTACATGTGTATCCCTACGAGGAGACATGCCTCGACATAGCGATTTCCTTCAATGATGGTGGATGATGATCTGGGTCACACGTGTACACCTAAAAGAAGGCTCATGAAGAAGAGCAAAGGAGACACCAGTGATGGCTTGTTAGACAAAAACGAGCCATGGGTCTTGCAGGTAGTAAAGAAGTTTGGCATCAGCCACGCGAAAAGGCCTATTTTTTATGGGAATATAGTCAACCCCTTCAGCCGAGAGATTCAGAAGTAAAGTTGCTGAGCGACATTAGGGAAATCAAAATGTCCAGATATAAAGGTAAATCTGATCCAAAATGCCATGTCTCTGAATTCCTAACATAGATACAATTGTATTCTTTAGATTATAGGGTATTCTGTAGGTTGTTTCCTACTACTCTTTCAGGGGATGCTTTGGATTGGTTCCATGAACTACCCCCAGTGTCAATCCACTCTTTTAAGAAACTCTGAGACTTGTTTGTTACAAGTTTCATTATGCAAATAAGCCCCCCCAAATCTATCAATGATTTTTGCAACTTGGTATAAAAAATTGATGAAAGTATAAGAGAGTACATCGATAGGTTTCAAGCCCTTACCTCTAAAATAAGGAACTTGCATCCCGAGATCACGGTAAATTCCTCGGCGAATGGGACCAAAAATATGCAGCTATTCGACTCCATTATTACTCGTCCTTCTATGAATTTTGCTGATCTTATGGAAAGAGCTAATCAATTCATCCAGTTGGATGATGCACGGAGGGCAAGAGGAAGGCTCCTAGACTCCGATTGGATTCAACTGACCAAAAGGGAACAGAGAAGAAACATGAGTCTCGAAAAGGGTAGTTTATCGAAGACACCGAGAAAAAGAAAAGAATTTGAGCATGATAAATTAGAATGCTATGCAAATAAGACCTTCACTCTACTTAACACTTCTCCAACTTAAGTTTTGATATGGATCAAGGAAAAGCATAACAACGTGAACTGGCCAAAAAAGATCTCCGAACGATCTTATGCTTCGAGAGACAAGAGCAAATACTGCCAATTCCATAAATATGTTAGCCATACAACAAATGAATGTAATGCATTAAAAGTAGATATCAAAAGACTTTTCCAAAAAGGCTCTCTCAAAAGGTTTATAGGACCGATGCCGATGGATTCTTGCAAATCACACTGCGAAGGGAAAGGTCGCTCGGATTCAGATGATGACAATAATAAAAGAAAACGGCCGAGAGATTCAAGTAAAGAAAAAGAATAGGAAGCTGACAATAATGAAAAGTGGGGTGCTTGTAAAGAAAAAGAATAAGAAGCTGAGAATGTGCGTTGACTTTACTAATCTAAACAAAGCTTGCCCAAATGATAGCTATCCTTAGCCTAGCATCGATCAATTGGTGGACTCCATAGCTTGTCATGCTATATACTCTTTGCTGGATGATTATGCCGGGTATCATCAGATTTTGATGTGGCTGCTAGATCAAGAAAAAATGAGCTTTATTACATATGATGGAACCTTTTGTTACAAGGTGATGCCATTTGGGTTGAAGAACACAGGGGCAACCTATCAGCGCCTAATGAACAAGATCTTTAAGGAACAAATCGGTGAAAATGTTGAAGTCTATGTTGATGACATGATAGTTAAGAGTAAAAGCCTTGAAGAACATGCAGCAAACCTGCAAAGAGTATTCACCACACTCAATCAATTTCAGATGAAATTGAATCACGAGAAATGCATTTTTGGAGTCCCCTCGGAAAAGTTCCTAGGTTTTATGGTATCAAAGAAGGGAATTGAAGCCAATCCAAAGAAGATCTAAGCCATTATGAACATGCAACCCCCGACCAATGTAAAAGACATTCAGAAGTTGAATGGACGAATAACTGCTCTAGGAAAATTTTTTTCTTTTTCAGCCAAGCGATGCATTCCATTTTTCAAAAAGATGAGAAAAAATGACACTTTCATATGCGGTGAAGATTATCAAAAAGCATTTAAAGAGTTGAAACAATTCTTGATGAATCCACATTATTGAGCTGACCAATTCAAGGGGAAAAGTTATATCTGTACTTATCTACTTCGGGGGAGGCAGTGGCAGCTATTTTGATTCGAGGGGAGGAAAGCCAACAGTTACTAATTTATTATGTTAGCCAAGTGCTGAGAGGGCTAGAGCTAAAGAAAAGTCCGACTGAGCAATTGATCATTGCCTTGGTAATGTGCACTAAAAAGCTAAGAAGCTACTTTAAAGTGCACATAGTCATACTCCGATCGGACAAACGTTTAAGGAAAATATTGCATATGCTTGTTCTAGAAGGCAAAATGGTGGGATAGGTGATCAAACTACAATTGTTCGATGTAAGGTATAAACCCAGAAATGCAATTAAAGCTCAAGCTTTTGCATATTTCATAGCATAATATACAGGAGAGAAGGAGGAAGAACCTAAGAAGATGACATGGGCAATGATTGTGGCGAAGCTTCAAATAATCGGAGAGCAGGCATTGGCGTGGTAATTAACGGCCCTTTGCAAATAACTGTCAAGTATGCCGCCAGGCTAAGCTTCTAAGCCTCCAATAACGTAGCAGAATATGAAGCATTTCTCCAAGGTTTGAGCTTAATTAAAGCTCTTTGACCATAATATCTTTGAGTCAAGAGTAATTCACAATTGGTTACCAACCATGTGCTCGAAAACTTCGAAGCCAAAGGAGAGAGCATGAAAAGGTACTTGACCAAGGTCAAGGCAGAGCTCAGCGAGCTTTGCAATGCTGGCACAGCCTAGAGTTTAGAAAAGGTATCAAGGGAGGAGACATGGCTTGCTGATATGCTCACCAAAACTATCGCTTCAGATGAGAAATCTATTGAAGAAGGCATGATGATTGCAGAGATGCTCAGATCTTCTCTTGATGAGTCTGAAGCAATGGAGATAGATCAAGAGGAGGATAAATAGATGACTCCAATCATTCATTACCTACGATCGGGAGAATTACCTGATGATGAAGCTGAAGCTAGAAAAATCGTCAGGAAATCACTTAATTACTCCATAATTGGCGATAATGATTTGCACAAGAAAGCATTCAGCCATCCTTGGCTTTGATGTGTCTCTAAAGAGGATGGAGATTACATCATAAGAGAAATTCATGAAGGGATTTGTGGTG
Organism: Excoecaria cochinchinensis; assembly: GCA_947683425.1. Lineage (NCBI taxonomy): Eukaryota > Viridiplantae > Streptophyta > Magnoliopsida > Malpighiales > Euphorbiaceae > Excoecaria > Excoecaria cochinchinensis. The sequence goes on along the minus strand of CANTUQ010000121.1, from coordinate 15,374,987 downwards.
CTCTTGAAGCCAGCAGAGCAATAGCAAGGAAAATCCTCCAAACTGGTTATATTTTGCCTGACATTTTTAAAGATGCTCAAGAAAGGGTTAAAAAATGGCAACAATGCCATGTCCACGGTAAAATCATCAGATAACCCACGTCTGAACAACAATCTATCGGAGTTTCTTAGCCATTTGATCAATGGGGATTGGACATCCTATGTCCATTCCCACAAGGGGCACGACACATGAAATTTTTGGTTGTAGCTATTGACCACTTTTCCAAGTGGATAAAGACTGAACCATTGGCCACCAAAACAGTCGAAAGGGTAAAGAATTTTGTCTGGAAAGAAGTAATCTATAGATATGGCCTTCCCAAAGTCTTCATCATAGATAATGGCAAGGAAATTGACAGTGCCATCTTCAGATCCTTTTGCACCGGCCTAAAAATTCATCTGAGATTTACATCAATCATGCACCTTCAAAGTAATGGCATGACTGAAGTTTCTAACAGAACAATCCTTGAAGGATTGAAGAAGAGGTTCGGGGAGCAATTGGACTGAAGAACTATATAACATTCTATGGTCTTACCGAACATCATAAAGAGCTTGCATACGCCTTTCTCTCTGGTTTATGGATCCAAAGCAGTCATACCCGCAGAGATCAAGATACCTTCCTATCGCTTATCTTTCTATTCTGATCATGAAAACGAATAGGAAAGAAGATAGGATCTTGATTTGGTTAAAGAAAGAAGGGAGGATGCTTATGTAAAGATCGCGGCCTACAAACAGAGAATAGCCAAGTACTACAACAGTAAAGTAAGGCCAAGATCCTTAGCAAAGGAGATTTGGTCCTCAGGAAAGCCGACATAGGATCAGGAAATGCAGGAGTCGGGAAACTCATGCCCAACTGGGAGGGACTTTACAAAATCTCAAAGGTCCTAGGCAAAAGCACTTACAAGCTCAAAACACCAGATGAATCGGATATTCCAAGATCATGGAATGCTGAAGCCTTGAAGAAAATATGGTATGATTGTAGACACCGGGTCCCGAGGCGGTCCAAGATCAGAATTACCTGATGATGAAATGATACTTGCCAGTAAGGTGTCAAGAATGATATTTTCCTTGTCGAAAACCTCATCGTTTTTTAAATAATAAATAAACAAATAAATATATATAAAAAATATTATCATAAAAAAATTAAATTATTAATTAAATTAATTTTAATAATATTAATAGAAAGTGTTATTTTTGATATTTTTTTTTTTAAAAAAGAGGGGAATTAAATTATTTAATTAATTTAATTGAAAAAAGAAAAAAAGGACAATCTAATCGCGCGGCCACTTATAAAGTGGCCATACATGGCCACTTTATAAGTGGCCATCACGCGGCCATTTAAAAAGTGGCCGCATCTCCTCCTGGGGCGCGCGCCCAATTTTCCTGTTGTCGGTCCAGTTTTTTCCTGCAAATTTCTGGTTTTCTCAGTCCATTTTTACCGTTTTTCTTTCACGTTTTTATGCTAATTTTCATCAACTAAAAAGGAAGACTATTCTGTCTCTTTCCATTTTGAGGGAAGACGAAAAAATAAAAGAAAACTTTAGTCTTCACTCTAAAAACATAAAAAGAAAAAGGCAAAAAGAAGAACAGAGAGGTTTTGAAAAAATAGGAGAGTTTTCCCAAGTTAAAAACTTCATCTTCTTCTTCGATTTCTTCTTAAAAAATAATAAAATATTTTTAGGTCGGAAACTTCATTGAAGGCGAAGAAAAATCTATTTTCTTTGCCTTTACACTGTCCCGACAATATTATTTCAGTGTAATTCCTTTGGTTTTACAAATATTTTTTCTTTGATTTTCTACTAAATTCTCGACAAAGGGAAGCGAATCAACACACTTTTATTCGAATCTACCATTTCTGAGGGTAAACACTTGGACGATTTTCATTTATTTACTTTCATCTGTATATTATTTGTTGTTGTTAATATTTTTACCTTTTGCCATTAATTTCATGTTCTTTGTCTAATATTTTCCTTGGTTGGCTACTGTTAATACCTTCATTTAGCCATTAATTCGTTTTTTGTGTGGTTTTATTTTTTGCCCATTGCTGCCGCCAGTGTCTCTTTTCCTTGATTATTATTATTATTATTAGTATGTTGTTGTTCTTGTTTGTTTAGTGATAATTATTAGTATTGTTATTATTACTATTATTTGTCTTAAGCATTCATAATCATTTATATATTATATTATTTTTCTGTCACCACTTTTTCATGTTTATTGTTACTATTATTATTATTATACATATATTTGCTGACAACTTGGCCAATACTATTTATTATTATTATTATTATTATTATTATTATTATTATTATTATTATTATTATTATTATTATTATTATTATTATTATCAGCATTATATTATTGTGTCCAATATTTATTTTGCCTTCACTTGATTAATCTTGTTTAAGAACTATTGCTAATATTCTTAATATTATTTTTCTGTCCGATGATTAAAATTTGAGTCACATTGTATGTACACCCACGTGACTCCCCAGATGGGTCGCGACGCGTAGATGGACACGTCGGTTGGGTGAGATCCTTCTATACTCTTTCTCATGTTGTATTTATTTGCAAATGAATATTTTATTTATGCACGCGTGGGATAAAAAATCACAAAAATATTTCTATAATTAAATTAGTATTTTTACTAATAAAATTGGGACCAATGTCCCTTTATTTAGCCAAGAAATGAAAAACATCACAAAATAAAAGGAAGAGTTAGTTTTCTCCAAAATGGGATCACTCATCCTGGTTTTCAACTCAACAATCAAATGACTTTTCGAACCCTCTTTAAATAAGCGCAAAGGAACCAATGTTCCTGAACCTTTGAACAAGTACGAAGGAACCAATGTTCCAACCCAAACGAATGTCCCGATTTATGTATGTCTTTCTTATGTTTGATTTTGTTTAGTTCTTTAAATTTATGTTCATTTGCTTTTGGGCCCTTGTAATTAATTTTGGGGCAACATTATTTAATTTCTTTTTGGGGTTGTATTCTGCCCCTATTTCTCTTGTAATTGTGTGCTTGGCGTGTTTACCGCTTTCTTTTATCGCTTTCATTTATTGCTTTATCTATAGCTTTCCTTTATCGCTTTTTGAATGCTTGTAGTGCGCTTTATTTAAACGCATAAATCGTGTGAGATAAGAGATAGAATTTTAGAAAGTTAAAACTCATGAATAATTAACCAAAGCATAAATGAGAGTGAAGTTCCGAACACCAATCTCTGGTCTAGACCAATAAGAGGTTAGAGACTTTTCTCAATTTTTTGTAAATTGGGTGGCGACTACATGATACCTCAAAGGTGCCTAAAGGCGTCGTGGGGCTAGATCTTCCTTTCCAATGTTCTATTGGGAAGGAAGCATTCAAGATGTCTCATGACGCCCATGATCAAAAAAACGCGAATCAATCCCTCGAATCCTAAAAGCGGGTTCAAAGCGAGGGCCCTTGCTGGGTTCCGGCGCGCATCACAATGATATACCACTATGAATTGTAATGCTTTAATTTCCTTCCTAATAATGATCGATGAATACAACTCCCAATTGTAGTAATTTATTGTTAAGAAAAACATAAACGATCGATTTTACTCTCGTTTCAAATTATAAACGATCGATTTTACTCTCGTTTTAAATTATAGACGGTCAATTTTATTCTCATTTCAAGCAATGTTATTAAACGATCAAGCTTTAGGTCTGACTGCTGAAACACGCAAGATATCTAACTGCTACAACAAAGAATAAAAGAATGTAAAGTTGAGATCGGATAAAAAGGAAAAGTTATTTTTTAAATTCCAAATCACAAGAACAAAATAATTAAAAATCGAACTATTCTATACCCTCTTCTCCTCCAGCTCCACTGCTACCACTCTCGATTGGTGAGATGTCACCATCGTCCTCAGGAGGAACCTCAGGCCAGCCGGTCGGATCATCCAAAAAGGTGGAGTCCTTCCCTGGGTAACATTGCTTGAAAGCAAGCGATACCCGAGTGATAAGATCATTCTGAACTCTAACCATTTGTTCCATCAGCAGACCTCTCTGCACCTTTAGCTCCTCCTGATGCGAACTATGAAGAAAATCCAAACAGGTCTGGAAATTTTCATTTATAGATTTCAAAGAAGCAACCTTGGTCCTAAGCCGTTCGATTTGAGTAGAAAGGTCTGCTTCATTTTCAGAGTATTAGAACCGAATCAATTCAAGTTCGAATTGATGCTTTGCTTTAAGCATTTCTCGCTCTTTTCTTAACGTCTCGATCTCCGACTTCAACTGATTCTCCGAATGCACCTTTCAGAATGTCTCTTGTCATAGACGAGTTCTCCCCATAAATGCGCATAACCCCTTTAGGTAGCCTACAAAAATAAATCAATTTAAAGATAAAATAAAAAACGTAAATATTTAGAAGCAATAAAATAAAGAAGAAGAAAAAGAACTTACTGAAGCAATGTAGTGGAAATACTCATCAAATTCCTCGACCGGCGGTTTAATTGGTCCCACACCCGCCATGTCCTTTTCGAACATAAAAAAATGAGCGCGCAAAGTTAAGCACTTGCCCATCTTGAAAAGAATAATCCTTTCCAAGTTTTCAAGACAGGAGGTCGCCCATGCTGAGGGCCTTGACTGCTGAAGAAGGATCGAAAGAAGGTACCCATGTAGAAATAGTTTAACCTTCTAAGACAGTTCGGTCTGGGAGAGGCGAGGGTACTAGAGAAAGATCAGAAGAAAGCTTTTAAGGAGGACCAGGAAGAGGTTAACTCGACCCACCTGAAGCAGGAACAACCGAAGGATCGGCAATATGAGACGAGCGGACCTTAGAGATTCCTCTTCTCGCCTTAGAAGGCCTTTCGCTTGGACCAAAAAACTAAGAAGATTGCCTCTTTGATCGTTTTTCTTCACGATGTTTTTTGGCCCATTCGTTCAATTCCTTTTGAACCTCTGGATCTATTGAAGCTTCATAAATAAAATATCAGTTAATAATCACTTAAAGATAATCGACAAGCAAAGTAATGTATATGCACAGGAAAATCGAGAGCTTATGTTTGACACTAGAAAGGTTGAGCAGGACCCGAAGGCCCTGAAAAACGAGAAGGACTCAAAGGCCCTGAAGAAAAGGAATGGCCTGAAGGCCCTAGAGTAGAGGGACCAGGCTCATCTTCGACCAATAATTGGTCGATATCAACAAGATCGCTAGCACGCCCTTTAATATAGTTCATGGGTGCCTTTATATCTGAGGCGTACATTTGGGCATATTTTGATAGATCTCTAACGATGGTAGGCCCGAGTGCACATTTCAAACTCACTCCGAAACCTCCTCTCCTCCTGATTAGAAAATATTTATCCTTCTAACCTTTTAAAGAATAAGGAAGGGTGAACAATTTTCTGCCCTGGTTGCTGGTAAAAGAATAATCCTTTCCACCTCTCCGATTGGTTATATTGAAAAATTGGGTGAAGACCGAAAAAGAAGGGGCGATCTCTAAATTCCTGCACATTGCCTTGAAACTCGCAATCGATCTCCACTCATTAGGATTGATTTGATTGGGTGCCAGTCCATACTCTGTTAGGACAATTCTTTCTAATGGTAGCAGTGGAAATCACAGACTGGAAGCTAAGCTAGGCTGAAAGCAAATAAACCATTCGTCACTTTCTTCTATTCCGAACAAACGCTCATTCAAAGACATGAAAAAAGGGCAAGCCACAACAACTACATCCGCTGGAAGGTCATACCTCTCTTTTAATAAATTGACCACCTCGGGTAGTAATTTTGAAGGTTGGGATACAATGGGCCTTGTAGTATATTGCCTTAAGAATGAAGTATCTATCTCGTTTGCAATAGGAAATAAAGGATTTCCATTGCTAGTTGCCATTTTTAAAGGAAAAGGGTCGATGAAGGAATACCTATATTGTTTTATACTAATAGACACAATTTCACTAGAAGAGGAAGAAGACTCTGAATCACTGGGAATTTCAAAAAATTCTGAATGCATATAAGTAAAGGAAAACTTACTTGGCAATTTTGACGATGAATGAAGCAGAAAGGGGATAAATGAGAAGAATCTGGGTACTCCGGGGAAGATTAAACGATTTGAGACAAAAACTGAGACTTGAGAAGAAACTGAAAAGGGGCAAGCGATGAGCATGCGAAAGAGATGTAAAATAGGGCAAAAGCACGATTTGCTTATTTATAGGGAAATGGATGCCTCCCTTGCAAGATAAACACAGCTTTCGGAGAGTCCTGTTCATCTCCTTGCCACATGTAAGGCTTTTTTAAGGTCGATCAAAAAGTCGCGCCGTTAAACAAGGGAATATTATTAATGACACCATCAACGAGGCATCAGTCATCATGACAAACAACTGTCCCATCAAGCACGTGAAACGTCATTTTCTCTAAAGAGTTAGACCTTTAAAACTTAACCAACAAAATGATGCACGATAGCCGAAAACTCACTAGCCTTATCATCCAATCGAATTACTTTGAGGGGGACAAATGATAACACATCATCTACTCTGGGCCCAAGTAAAGTCCCAGAGTTCTTCGATGAAAATGGATGATGTCTTGTCAGAAACGTCCAATCAAGCAGATGTGGTTGACAAGGCCATTCTTTAATAGTTACTGACACACTCAACAGGATGCGGGTACACCCATACTCTCTGTCCAACAACTACTCACTCGAGTACCTCTACAGGATAGTCTTTTCTCTTTCTTCTACCTTATAAATAGCCTAGACCTTCAAAGGCTCCAGGTATTGAATATTGAGAACTCTCTCTTTATATGTACTTTCTCTCTTTAGAAACCTTTTGCTAACTTAAACTTCAGAGAGCATCGCCCAATCTGATCGGGCTAGTCTTTCTTATAGGTCCAAACTTCGTCACGCTGTGACGCTCACCGAACTTCATCATCCCCGGAAGGTCTGCTTTTACGGTCCAAGAAGGTTCATTAAACTCGTAAAGATTGATCGCTTTCAATTGCTCTAAATTTTTCTTTTTTTGTATTCAATAGTTTAATATGTGATCTATTGATTGAGTTTTGTTCATCAAATATATGCAAAATTTAAATTTGCTTATTAAAATTTTGTTCAATTATTCAAATTTTTGATTTGCTTTTGTGATTTAAAAGTTGAAAATTATTAACCTAATCAATAAAATTAGGAAGAATCAACAAAATTAGGTGACTGAAATCACCTTATTAATTTGCCATTTTTCAACAGTGGCAACGTTCTGTTGTAATGGCGGGTCAATTTCCATACAAAGTTCCTCCGTATCAAAAATTATATTTTATAATCATTTTTTTATTTAAATTAGTGACCACAAAAATAATTTTATTTTTTTAAAAATAATACAGTACGACATTATATACCAAATATAGCATAAAATATTATAAGTTAATACAATTTTGTACGAAACACGGTATATTATAATACTAGTTAATGTTATACAGATTAATAATATATAAGCTAATACTATACATGCTAATGCTATACAAATTAATATAATACAGTATACCAAACGTGCTTTAAGTGCATTTTTTTCTAAATTCTCAAATATTATAGTAATTATTTTTTATTTTTAATATTTGATCACTAAATAATTTTTTAATAGATAAAATTAGAAAAAAAATATAAATATTAAGAAACAAAATTTCAAATTCTTGAACTATATAATTTATTAATTTAATAAATATTTTTGAACTATATAATTTATTTTTAATTTCTTTTTTATTCGTAAATTTATTAGATATATATGTAAAAATAATCAATATTTATTGGTAAAAAATATTAAATAAATATATATTAAAAAATTAATCAATTAATTTTATTAGGAATGCAAACAAAATAAATAAATATGCAAATAAATCAATAAAAGTAAGCCCTCTTTTATCCACTCCAGGCCTTCAATTTCACTCTCTTCTCCTATCTATTCATCTCAAACTTCTCCTCCTTTGCCCTCTTTTCTCTTTTTCTTATACAAATCTAAAGATAAACTCTTCAGTTGGAACTATGATGCTAAGTACGAAGCCAGATATTTATATTTAGTGATAAGTTTTGTGGTCTTGTAAATTATATGTAGTTGAATATGTTGTAATTAACAGAGTCCAATGTGAGTAGTTATTTCTTTCTTGTGAATGAGCAGGCCTTGTTTTGATCGGGTTAATTTCATCCGTGGTAACTAAACTTTTGCGATGTAACGTCTGTGGTCACTAAATTTCGATTTGTAACGAAAAAATAACCCATCTTTTATTTTGTAACAAAAAGGTCATAATGACCGGAATTTGACTAATCCGGCCACCGGCACGTGAGAGTCACGGTGAGATCCATTGCCACGTAAGATCTATTGCCACGTCAGATGCTGACTGGATTCGGTGTTAATTTTATCCGTGGTAACTAAATTTTTGCAATTGTAACGTTGTGGTCATTAAACTTTGATTTTGTATCAAAAAAATAACCCATCTTTTATTTTGTAATAAGAAGATCATAACGATCGAAATTTGCATAATTTAGCCACCATTACGTGGGAATCACGGCGAGACCCATTGACAGGTAAGAAAAAAATGCCACATCGAATGCTGATTGGCAATTGTTATCCCTTATTGTAGTTGCGAGGTTAAAACCTTAAAGAATACTTTGAAGACTAAACAGTGAGAGATGAGAAGAAGAATGAGCTACCACGATCTTGTTAGTGATTATGTGAGATAGATATGAAGAGAAAGCGATAGAGAGAGATAGATAGAAATAGAAATATAAAGAGGCAGATAGTAAAAAATAATAATTTTTTTATATAAAAAATCATGCTACATTGGATCCAGTCAGCATCCGACGTGTCATTTTTTCTTACATGGCAATGGAGTCGCTGTGATTCCCAAACGACGATGGTTAGATTACGTAAATTCCGATCATTATGACCTTTTTATTACAAAATAAAAGATAGGTTATTTTTTTGATACAAAATCAAAGTTTAATGACCACAACGTTACAATTGCGAAATTTTAGTTATCACGGATGAAATTAACCCTAAATCCAGTCAGTATCTGACGTGGTAATGGATCTTACGTGGCAATGGATCTAACCGTGACTCTCATGCGTCGATGGCTGGATTAGTCAAATTTCGGTCATTATGACCTTTTTGTTACAAAATAAAAGATGGGTTATTTTTTCGTTACAAATCGAAGTTTAGTGACCATAGGCATTACATCACAAAAATTTAGTTATCACGGATGAAATTAACCCTGTTTTGATCCCATATCCACTAAGAAAATGCCAAGAAAACAGCGAAATAGAGACGAAAATTTAGAGACCGAAAAATGTCCGTCTCTAAATAGAGACCGAATTCGATTTTCGTCTCTAAATAGAGACGAAAATTATTTTCCGTCTCTATTTAGAGACGAAAATTTTTCCGTCTCTAATGTTGGTTGCTAATTATGGCGAGATTGTTTCCCACCAAAATATGAGACCATATTTAGAGACGGAATTGTTGTTCCTTCTCTAAATAGAGACGGGTATATTTTTCCGTCTCTAAATAGAGACGAAAAACTTAACCGTCTCTAAATAGAGATCGACAAATTATTCCGTCTCAATTTTTAGAGACCGAATTGTAATTCGGTCTCAATTTTTAGAGACCGAATTACAATGCGATCTCTAAATAGAGATCGAAAGGAAATTCGGTCTCTAAATTAGAGACCGAATACGATTTCGGTCTCTATTTAGAGACCGAATTGCATTTCGGTCTCTAAAAATAGAGACCGAATTGCAATTCGGTCTCTAAATAGAGACCGAAATCATATTCGGTCTCTAATTTAGAGACCGATTATGAATACGACCTCTATTTTTAGAGACCGAATAAATATTCGGTCTCTAATTTTCGGGATTTAATTAAATCCTTGTGCCCTCTTCTTTACTTTTGCCCTCTTCTTTACTTTTTTACCTTCTCTTTCTTTTTCCCCTTCCCGCCCCCATCTCGGATTCGCTGCCTCCCCACTCCGGTGCCACAGTTGTCCGGTCTTCCTGCCGCTGTCGTTGCCCAGCTCCGTCCGCCGCCTCCCCTCCCCTCCGGCCCCCCTCCGCTCCCCTCCTTCCTCCCTTCTCTCCTTCTTCCCCCTCCCTTTCTTCCCTGGGCTCATTGTGCTCCCTACCGGAGCACCGCTTCCTCCCCGCCGGCGGCCAGTCCTTCTTTCTCCCCCTTCGACGCCGCTGCTCCCCCCCGACGCCGTCGCCGGCCAGATCTTCCATTTGAGGTAATTTTTTTTCTGCCATTTTTTATTTTCGTTTGGTATTTTATTTATGTGTATTTGTTAATTTATTTATTTTGTAAATATTGTTTTAAATTTTTTATTATTCTATTTAATTAATTATTAAACTAGAATTACAGAGGATGTTAACTTGAATTATTAAACTAGAGATCTTAATTTGAATTATTAGAGAGGATCTTAATTTGAATTTGAATTATTAAACTAGAGATTTTATTTGAATTATTATTCTATGTAATTTGATTACATAGCCAGTCACATTGAATTTAAAGCAAAATAGAAAAAAAGATTATTGACAATAGAATAATTAAATAATAATTATCATAAACCAACCATTTCATTGCTTCTTCTTTTACTACTACTTGTATCTGATGACCACTTCTTCTCAATAAATTATCCTTTTAACTAAACTAATACTATAGGTTCATAACTAATTAACTGTCTTCCAATTATAGCTAGAATGTTGATGACTAGGTCTAAGGCTATGTACTGAAATTTATTTAACCTGCTTTACCTGCTGATTCCGATTGATATTCTCCTTCTTTTCTTTCTTTTTTTTTTTTCTGAAAAAAAATGTATTTAGCATCTAAAAAAGTAAATAAAAATATAACTAAATTCGATATATATATACTTTAATGAAATTAATGATAAGATATTAAAATGCATCACTCAATCCACTACCATAATTATGGACCCCATCTTAATAAGAAATTATCAAAAAATAATGGTAAAAAGATATTGGTTTTAGTTTATTTGAAATTTAGCATAGATATTTCTTTGCAAATCAAATTTAATTTGATTAGGCTTTTATATGAAACCTTGAAAAGCTTGCAAATAAATAGGAATAAAATAAGAATAATTTGATGCAGTTTTAGGTTTTATTTGATAATATATATATGTTGGGGTTAATTGGGCTAATTATTAGCTAGTTGCTGAGAAATGGTCAAAGATATGCACAGTAAAAGTTGGTTTCGTAAAATTTGACAAATAATGAAAAAGCAAGCATTGATGTATATTGCCTTGGTTGGCACTAGAAAATAAATAGATAAAAATAAAAAAGTATGGAAAAAGTTTTTAAGTTTTTAAATTATAATGCAAATTGTAGTTAGTTTACATTAGACATTTTCATATTTGCTTATTTTACCATTATATAAATGTTTTATATATATAAACTAATTTGAGCTAATTTGAAATCCTATGCTTACTTTACCATTATATTGCAAATTCTAGTTAGTTTACAATAGACATTTTCATGATTTGCTTACTTTACCATTATATAAATGTTTTATATATATATAAACTAATTTGAACTAATTTGAAATCCTATGCTTACTCATTATATATAAATGTTTTATTATATGTATTGATATTTGACCTTATGATTAATTTTGTTTAATTTTTTTCGATGATATAAATGTAATTTATATTTTCAAGTTTGTATTTCGAATGTGTCATACTTGAGAAAAATGAAATGTATATAAATTATGATTTATTTGTCATTGCATGTACCTATGACAACTGTGCTCGGGTCGGCGTTAACCTGTTGTACGTGCCGAACAGGCGCAGCTTACCGACAGTTTTGCTCGAGGTAAGTGTGTTATGTATTAAAAATATATTTCCGAAAATGTTAAAAACTTGGTTATAAATTTTTAATGGCATCTACATGTTTGAGATGTGTTGTTTTAATGAGATAAAGATGTGTACGTCATTGTTATATTGTAATTCGACATTAACAACTATGCAATTATTCATGATACCGTAATAATAGCATATGACTTTGAAGGATAATTTCACAACTGTTGATGAAGTTATCCGTTAAATTTCGATGATTGAGGTGGATGGGAAAATTTCTTATTGCATTGATTTTGTTTTGGAGTTGCGATTGGTTGACATTTTATCGAAGTGTTTAATTTGCTACTGTTTGGCAGGGGGATATGGACCCATATAGGGGAAACTCTGTCCGTTTTTTTACAAAATTTTTATGAAATTAATTTGGAAAAATGAATGAATGTCAATATTAATTGAATTTCATGTACACATAATAATCGATGGGCTGATTTTTTATTCGATACGTGCCTCTTGATGGTTCTGTGTATATAAATGTTACGATTTCTATGACATGCGTATATTTTATCATGCTAGTAATTATGTAACACTAATTATGGATTAAAGTCAAATAGTAGGTTGGAGAATTGAGTTGAAATAAAATACAATAATTGACTCGTGATGGTACTAACTTCGACCTTATGATGCTTGCTAAGCAGTTTAACATTAATGAGCAATATAGACGGAAGTTGGATGTATAGAAGAATAACACCAAATGGGTATATTAATTTAGAGTTTGCTGAAGGAGTTCAGCACTTTATTAAATACTCAAGCTCCCAACCTGCATACATGGACGGTTTAAAAATTAGATGTCCATGCAAGAAGTGCAAACACAGGGGCTATCTTCCAACGGATGAGGTACATCTCCATTTACTAAAAAAGGGATTTGTGCCCAATTATTTTGAATGGACAAGGCATGGAGAGCCATTAATTAATAGCACGTCTAGAAGTACGAAAGTGGGATCGGGTGTTGTTGGATCCGAAGTTCAAGGGGAGCCATATGTTATGAATACCAATATTTGTGATACAGAGAATCCATATGTGCAAATGGTTTTTGATGCAGTCGGAACTTCGTTTCAGCCCAATTTAGGCAGTGTGGAAGAGGAACCCAATCCAAATGCCAGTAATTTTTTCAATTTACTTAATATAGCTGACCAGGAATTATGGCCCGGATGTGATAATATGACACAACTGGGATCAGTTGCTCGAATTTTAAACATTAAATCCGAAGGTCATATTTTCGATCAAAGTTTGAATGAAATCCTGTCGTCGTACAATGACTCCTTACCGACGGACAATAGTATGGTTGACAGTTTCTATGAAATGAAGAAGTTACTTCGGGGTCTTGGTTTGCCAGTTGAAAAAATTGATTGTTATCAGCTAGGATGTATGATTTTCTGGGGGGATAACGAGGAATTAAGGAGTTGCAAATTTTGCAATCAACTGAGATTCAAGCCAGCCAATTCTAATAAGAAGCATAAATTATTGCCATGGAAACAGATGTATTATTTTCCTATTACTCCAAGACTTCAGAGGCTGTATTCGTTAGATGTGACAGCATCTCACATAAGGTGGCATAATGAACATGAATAGATAGATGGAGTAATGACCCATCCGTCGGACGCCGTTGCATGGAAACATTTTGATGACATTCACCCAGATTTTGCTTCTGAAAGTAGAAATGTGCGGCTAGGTTTAAGTACAGATGGTTTTTAGCATTTTGGGCAATCAGGCCAACAATACTCATCATGGCCAATCATATTAATTCCGTATAATTTGCCTTCGTGGATGTGCATGAAAGAGGCTTATATGTTTTTGACAGTAATTGTGCCGGGTCCTAAGAATACAAAGCAAGGGATTGATGTCTTCCTCCAACCATTAATTTTCGAATTGCTTCAATTATGGGAAGTCGGTGTGCTCACATATGACGTGTCCCTCAAATAAAATTTCATGATGAGAGCAGCTTTGATGTGGACTATTAGCGATTTTTTGCATATGTTATACTGTCAGGTATGAGCACAGCTGGGAAATTGGCTTGCACTTACTATGGAAATGATTCCGATGCATTTTATCTTACTAATGGGTGTAAAATATCGTGGTGTAAAATATCATGTGCTATTTAAGTGCGAGTGGCATGATCCTACACCCAATGTCGGAATCAGAGTGCAAGCCGCCTACAACTTGGTCGAAATTAATAAAAGAAGACGACTTGCTAATTTTGAGCCTTTCGTGTTGGCCATGCAAGCGGTTCAGGTGTATTACCTCCCTTTTCCTAGCCTTAAACGGGATAAAATGGATTGGTTGGTAGTTTGCAAGGTTAAACCCAGGGGCATATATGAGATGAAAGCAACAAGACAAAATAAACGAATTGACAGCGAGGCCTTTCAGGAAGAGGAAGTGGAGGGTTATGAAATAAATGAAAGCTTGCCATATAGGGATAATGAACCTTTGAATAGTGTGGACAATGAATTTGTTGACATTGGATCGGACGAGGAATCCAATTCCACATCAGAATTGGAAAGCGAATTTGATTCTAATTATTCGGAAAATGAAGATAATTATGATAATAATGCAGATGATAGCGAATAATTATTCGCCCATGTGAGTAAAACCCATATAATTTTAATATAATTAGTTAATTTATGTTTCAATTAACTTACATATGAGTTTTGATTGTGGTAGACATTTGCTTTATTGACTGTGTTAATCATGTATACGTAATAATTTAATTGCTAATTATGATTGTGAATATTTTCAAGACAAAACATGAATAATAAGAGGCGGGCGGGATCGATGCCACCTCCCAGGGATGTCCACATTAGGAGCGGACAGTCAAGGGGAGGGATCATCTCCTACATCAGCACCTCCCCGTGTGGGCATGGCATCTTCATCGCCAGTGCATCCAGCCCCGCAATCAACGGCTGCTACCACGTCTACCGAGGTACCTAGTTTGGATAATCCGTCCGAGTCATCGCAGCGATCGCCTGACACTGTTGAAGGTCCATTGCTTGGTTCGGTTGGCGCTGACGGGCGGACGTATATTGTCATTGCTAGAAAACAGTGAGTTACTAAATTTTCTGTTTTATATTTACTCTGTAATAGTAAAATTCATCACACAATTACATTTTCATTGTAATCCAGATTTATTCCCTCTGGTATATGCTCCCGCACGATGACTGGTACATTCAAGGAAAGGTTTGAATTTAATGGGTATTTGTGGAAAAATATATCACAGGAGACGAAGATGTTCTGCTTCCAAGAGTTTAAGGTAAATAACTTATTTAAATTATTTCGACTGTGTGTATCTCTAATATTTTATAATTTCAATTGTATAGTAATATTGGGAATATATATATATCATGTTTAACCGTTTTTTTCTCTTAAATCCTGTAGAAAGCTATTTATTGGAATTCTTCTATCGATCACCTCGTTTACGGCGTGTGGGAGGGACGAACGCGTGTTCGTTATAAGGATTTTCTTAATAAGTTGCACAAAAAAGGTGAACGCCCAAGGTATATAAGTGAAGAGACTTGGGCAAACTGGATGCAGTACTGGTCATCATCCAGAGCCGTTACCATCGCCGAACAGAATTCCACTAATAGGAGGGGAGGACCAGAGGGGCCTAGTGCTTCCTTACACACTGGAGGAACATTGTCTCATCGTGAGCATGCTGACAGACTTGTAAGTACTTAAATATTATTAGCAGCTTACTGCATTAAGAATTTATTCACTGCAATAGTTGCAATAGCAATTTCCATCTCTATTTTTAGAGATGGAAAACGTCGTTCCGTCTCTAAAAATAGAGACGGAAGAACAGTTCGGTGTCTATTTTTAGAGACGGAAATCTGTTTTCCGTCTCTAAAAATAGAGACCGAACTGTTTTTCCGTCTCTAAAAACAGAGACGATAAAACAGTTCGGTCTCTATTTTTAGAGATGAAAAACAGATTTCCGTCTCTAAAAATAGAGATCGAACTGTTCTTCCGCCTCTATTTTTAGAGACGGAACGGCGTTTTCCGTCTCTAAAAATAGAGACGGAGCATTTTGGTCTCTAATTTTTAGAGACTGCCTAAATAGAGATAGAAATTTTCCGTCTGTATTTCCGTCTCTATTTTCGATTAGAGACGGAATTTTGTCTCTATTTTTCGTCTCTATTTTGCGTTTTTCTTGTAGTGAGATCAGCATTCAATGCATTGAAATTAGTTATCAAAATATAATTGTAGAATTATTGCTAATTTACTACTTGTGTACTATGAAAATGACGAAGAAAAGGATATTAGTAAGAGTTTCATATAAACCTTTGTTAGGCCTTTAATTAATATGTCCAGTGAGCAGAGCCTACACCTACAACTTCCTTTTGCTTCTTTTATTTTGGTCTCATTTCGTTGCCAATTCACCATGCAAAATAAATTACTATTGAATTATTAATTCAACTAAACAAATGCTTATTCACGCATGATTACGATTTCATTGGATAAACATCCTCAAATAATTTACTCTATTATTAATATATCATTATTATAAGTAATAAAATTACAATCTTGATTATCTTTAAATTTGTCAGCAATTTTTTTATTATTTTTTTCTCATGCATATCATGATATTAATAAGGGATAATTTAATTATCAAATGAATTATAATATGAAATAAATATAAATATAAAAAAGATATACATATCAAATTGAAACAGAGTAGGTAATAATATGATATAATATTAGATAATATGTTAAATTTATATTTATAAGATATTTAAACTAAATTAAATACCATTATTTAACTAAAATATTCTAATTAATAAATATTTATGTTTGCAAGAAAAAAATATAAATAAAATTATAAAAATTGAATATTCGAAACTCTTAATGTCTTAATGTAATTTATATATTGAATAAAATTCTAAATTATATATTTTTTACTCAAATTGTACTTTAAACAAATCTAGAAAATATTTTCTGCATATGAATTTTGCTTAATTTTTTTCAAATATAATGCATTTTTCAAAAAATGCCCTTAACTTTTTTCATATGGTGATAAAATGCACAAGGAATTTTTCTCAAAATACTAAAATACCCCAAATGTTTTCCTTAGAGTATTAAAATGCCCCTGACTTTATTTTGAATAAAAAATACACATAGCACTGACGTGTCAATGACGTGGCATATTTTGCCATGTGTCAATGACGTGACATTTTTAATACTTTTTTTTATTAACGTCAGAAATAATTTTTATTCCAAAATTAACTATAAAGGTAGTTTATGCATTTTACTTCCTTTTCCCAAAAAAAAATAATTATAAAAAGCAAAGCACATAGTTTTATTACTTTATCATCTATATATTACATATGATCATTATAAATTCTGCTAGAACAATTAAGAATAGAATATTACACATCATAAAAAGGGATTTTTTTTTAAATTTTTTTTTAAAAAAGGATAATTTTGTAAAAATTTTAAAAAATGGTGCTAGTGTAAAATTATTTAAAAAAATGATGTGTTAGAAACTAATAGCAAAATTGCCAATTTATGACTGAATGGGGCCGACATGGGGCAAATCCTTTTGCACAGAAACTGAGACATGTGGTGACAATGATTTTGATTGTCAGCAATTTTTTTTAAATAAACTGTCAATATTTCAGGGTGTGTTCGGTAAAAATGTAGCTTTTTAGTTTTTTATTTTTAAAATCTAAAAACTATTTTTAGTTTTTGTTATTTATTTTTTAGAAACTGTTTTATATATTTAAAAATTTTATCACATTTTTTAATTATTTATGTATATTATAATAATAATAATTTTGATAGTGGCGGTGGCAGCAGAGGTAGTGTGATGGTGGCGGTGGTGGTGGTTGAGGTGACGGTGGTGTGGTAGCGGTCGAGGTGACGGCGGTGTGGTTGTAGTGGTAGCAGCGGCAATGTGGTGGTGGTGGTGGTGGTGGTAGCGGCGGCGCGGTGGTGGAGATGGCAGCAGTGTGGTGGTAGTGGTGGTGGCTGGTGGTGGTGGTGGAGACGGCAGCGGTGCGGTGGTGGCGGCGGTGTGGTGGTGTAGTTGTAGTGGTGACGGCGGCGGTAGCAGTGTGGTTGTGGTGGCGGAGGCGGTGTGGTTGTGGTGGCAGTGGCGGCGGTAGTGGCGTGGTGGTGGCAGCGGTGTTGGCGGAGGCATGGTGGTGGCAGCGGAGGCAGCGGCGATGGCAGTGGCGTGACGGTGGCAGCGTGGTGGTGGCAGTGGCAATGGCGGAGGCGTGGTGGCAGTAGCGGCGGCGGTGGTGGCAACTAGGGGTGTACACGGTTCTGGATCTTCCTGTACCGAATCGAAATACCGAAAAAAAAGATCCAGAACCGAATTGTACTGTTAACTTTTTTGACTAGAACTGAACCGAATTGTACTGTTGACTTTTTGACTAGAACTGAACCGAATTGTACTGGAACTGAATATACAACCGTATTGAACCGTACCGAACTGACCGATATTTATTAATTATTTTATATAATACTAATAATATTTTATATAAATATTATTTATAATTTCTATTATATAGTTATTATATAAATTTATATACAGTTATTATATAATTTATAAATTTATATAGTTATTATATAATTTATATATAGTTATTATATAAATTTAACTTCATAATTATTTGTATTAAATATTTTAATGCACTGAATTAACATAATAAATAGTTAATAAATTAAAATAAATATTTTGATTATTAATAAGATAAATTTAATTATCATATTTATATGAATATACAAATAAAATAATTTATATTTAATTTAATTTACATTTAATATCACTCAATTACTACATAATTTTTCATTTTGTACAAATATTTATATAGATACCCAAATATAATTATTATATCAATGAAATTTTACTAATTAATATAATTATATTAGTATATAATCACCTTACCAATACCAATTGATTTCATTTACTTTTAATATCACTCAACTAGTATTTATCTATTTTGATACAATACATATATAAGTAATTGAGTTGTAAGTTAATAATTTAATTATATATAATTAAATTTTACTAATTAATATAACTATATAAGTATATAATAATCTTATCCATTAATTTTATTTATTTTTAGTATTACTCAACTAATACTCAATACTCATATATTTTTTGCACAATACCTATATGAGTAATTGAACATATAAATTAATAATATAATTATTATATATAATAAAATTTACCAATTCAATTTATGTGATTATATAAATATATAATCACCCTATCAATTAATTTCATTTGTTTTTAGTATCACTCAACTAATATTTATTTATTTTGATACAATATTTATATGAGTAATTAAGTTATAAATTAATAATTTAATTATAAAATTAAATTTTACTAATTCGTATTTAATTTAATTTAACTCTAATATCACTCAACTAATACTTAACTTTTCATTTTGTATAAATATTTATATACACAATCACTTTACTAATTAATTTTATTTACTTTTATTGCTACTTTTATATTCACCCTTATAGCTATTAATTATAATATTAATTAATAATATTTTAACTGTTAAGCCAAATTTAGTGAAATTGAGCATAATATAAGTGAGCCAAGATAATATATGTGGATGTGTCCTAATTATATAATCAACAGAGACTGTATATATAATTATCTTATCAATTAATTTTATTTATATTTAGTGTCACTTAATTAGTGTTTATCTATTTTTTGTACAATATTTATTTGAATACGTGATAATTTATTTTAATAATGTAATTATACACAACTGAATAATTTATTATATAATCACTTTATTAATTAATTTCATTTACTTTTAGTGTCACTCAACTAATACTTATCTATTTTTATCACAATACCTATATAAATATGTAAATTAAAAATGAAATTATATATAATTTTTTTATAATAAAATTTTAATTTTTTATTTTTAGCATTACTCAATTAATACTCATATGTATTTAGCATAATACTTTTGATTTTGTTTACTTTTAATATAACTTATTTATATTTGACAAAATATCTATGTGACTAATTGATAATATATTATATTTTAATAATATAATTATATACAACTAAATGATTTGTAACATTAATTTTAAGTTTGGTTTTCAGTTTCAAAAACCATTGATTTTATTAATCAATTGGTTTTATATAATTCTTTTATATATATATATATATATATATATATATATATAAAAGAAAATGAAACATTTAAGGGAAAGCTGTAAAAAATTTCCAAATAAAAAAGAGTTAGCGGTTGCATTTGAAAGTAAGGATAAGACACGGACAACTCTGAGTTTTGTGAGGTCTGGTAATGATACACCATTAGTTAGTTGGAAATTTGATCAAGAGACTTGTACGGAATCTTTAATTAGGATGATCATTAGGGATGAATTACCATTTAATTTTGTTGAACATGAGGGTTTTAAGGAATTTATTGAATCAATTTGTCCTGAATTTAAAATTTCATCTAGAGTGACTATTGCTAGAAGATGTTGTTCTCTTTTTATGAAGGAGAGAGATAAATTGAAAGATTTTCTTAAAATTGAATGCAAAAGAGTTTCTATGACAACTGATACTTGGACTAGCATTCAAAATGTATCATATTTGTGCTTAACTGCTCATTTTATTGATTCAAATTGGAAGATGCATAAAAGAATCTTGAATTTTTGTGTTATTAAAAGTCATAAAGGAAGTAATGTTGGGGTAGTTGTTGATAATTGTATGGATGATTGGGGTTTGACCAAAGTGATGTGTATAACTGCTAATAATGCAACATCTAATGATACGGCAATTCAACAGTTGAAAAATAAATTAAGTAAGAGAGATGCATTTATTTTGGGTGGTGAATCTTTTTACATGAGATGTTGTGCTCACATCTTTAACCTTATTGTGAAAGATGGGCTTAAATGTGTTAAAGAGTCTATTAAAAAGGTTAGAGATGTTATCAAGTATGTTAGAAGTAGTCCTCAAAGGTTAGATTCTTTTAAAAAATCTTGTGAGACAGTAAACATCAATTATACAAAGAGTTTGATCATAGATTGCCCAACTAGGTGGAATTCAACATACTTGATGTTAGATATTGCTTTGGAGTATCAAAAGGCATTTGATAAGTTGGAAGATATAGATAGCAAATATAGCAAATATTTCATTGAGTTTGGGTCTGTTTATTTGACTGAGGCTGATTGGAAACAAGTCACAACTCTCACAAAATTTCTGAAAAGATTTTATGATGTGACTTGCAAATTATCTGGGTAATTATATTCAACTTCAAACTTGTATTTTCCAGAGATTGTGCGTATTTTGAATTTGTTGCAATCCTCTCAAACTAGTGGTGATGATTCTTTAATGGAAATGGGGAAACAAATGCAGTTAAAATTTGACAAGTATTGGGGTTCGATTAACAAGATGAACATCATTCTTTTCATAGATGTGGTCTTAGATCCAAGATTTAAAATGAAATTTATAGTTTCAAAGTACACAGCTTTTTATGGTGAGCGTGAGTCAAAAAAATTAGTTTCTAAAGTGACAATTGCTTTGAATGGACTCATAGAAGAGCACAAAAAAATGGAAGAATTACATATTAATCAAAGTGTAATCCCAACACCTAATTCTGATGATGTTGATGATGGTGATGATGCGTGGTTTTTAGAAAATGAGGATAAGGAGCAAGTTGTGTCTCGAGGAGATTTAGATACTTATTTGACTGATAAATTAGTAAAAAATTCTCCTGATTTTGATATTTTGAGTTGGTGGAAGATTAATGAGCCAAATTATCCAATTTTGGTCAAAGTTGCAAGAGATGTCTTGGCTGTTCAATGCTCAACTGTAGGTTCTGAATCAGCTTTTATCACTGGAGGGAGAACTTTGGATAAATTTAGAAGTTCTTTAACTCCGATTACATCCAAGGTACTTATTTGTTACCAAAATTGGTTGAAATCAGCTACAATTTTAGCTTCAGAGGCATCGACAGAGGAATTTGAAAATTTTGAATCAGGTAATTATTATATTCTCGTAAAATTTTTAAATTGTGTATTTAATATTTAAATTGTTTTTTGGTCTAATATTTAATTTCTTTTTTCTTGTTTTCAGATATTACTCAAGACCCTCAAATCAATGCGAGCATAATGAGGTGAAAGACTGTCGAGTGTTAATTTTCAAATTTTGTATGTTTTTATTGAGATATTTTAATTATATTTATATTTATTATTATGTATATTTATGTTGCAAATTTTTAAAAATATTGAATTTTTCGAAATACCGTATTGTATTGTTTTGTTTTGTTTTGTTCCGAAAAATCGAACTGAACTGTATTAAATTATACCGAAATTTATAGGAACCGAATTGTACCGAAATTTATAAGAACCGAAATTTCAATACAATACGGAGATTTAAAAATAACCGAATTGGACCGAACTGTGTACACCTCTAGTGGCAACAGCGGCGGCAGTAGTTGTGGCAGCAGCGGTGGCGGAGGCAGAGGTGAAGGCATGGTGGTGGCAGTAAAGGCGGTAATGATGCTAGCGGTGTGCTGGTGGTGGCGGCGACGACGATAATAAAGATAAATTAGCAAAATACTAAAAATTATATTTTAAAGATTTTTAGTTTCTGTTTTAGATATGAAAATCACTTCTTTAAATTTTTGTAAAAACCGAAATGAAAAAAATTTAATGAATGAGTTTTTATTTTATTTCTGAAAAAAAAAACAAAATACCGAAAATAAAAACCTCCCTGAACGCATCCTCAATTGTTTTGCAGAGACAATTGTTGTTAATCGTGAAGCGACAATTTCACAAAGCTGCGCAATTATTGTCTTCTAAGTTATAAACACCTTTCAGGATGAAGAAGAATTACAAATTAGAGCAGAACTCCAAATTAATTAAGGGTTTTCTTTTACAATTTACAATTGTTAGAGATAAATAGAAAATGTGGCAGTGAAGGAAGTGATAGTGATAGGTTAAAAAAAAAAATACAACAAATCACCTTAAAACCTTTCTCTAGATTTAAAAGGAAATAATTAAAAAAATAAAAAAGAAGAAGGAGATGAAGTTATAATATATGAGTCTGAGTGTTGTAATTAAGAAAACATAAATAGGTTTTTGACCTGTAATTAAGAAATTAATTTTTTTTATATAAATCATTTAACTTTTATTGTATTACATTACGAGTCTCTAATAATAGTTATTTTAATGCAGCATTGAGTTTAAATTATTGTCATGAGTTGCGTCACCTAGCAGAAAAGACAATAAATTGCTCAGCTTTCTGAAATTGTCTCTCCATTACCAACAATTGTTCCTGCAAAACAACTCAAATCTTAATAGCTTTAAGATAGTCAAAAACCGCACCACGTGTACTAGTTTTTGTGCAAAAAAAAAATAATTAAAGAGAATTTCAGCATGTGATGTTTGCACGTCTGAATCGTTGACGAGAGAACAAGAAAGAAAGAGGATAGAAGTATCTCACTCAAAAGGTTTTACAAAACTAAAGAGATTAGTGTTTGAATAATGAATTTACGCATGCAACACATCAGTTTTTCTTAACTAAGGCAATATGGTTAATAGGTTCGAAGTAAAAAATATTATTTTTTATTAGATGACTGATATTAAAAGGGTAGTCGATTCAAGGGTGTGCATCTAAAGGGTGGGGGAAGGACGAGTAGATGTAGAGGTGAAGTAGGTTACTGGTGGTGGGATCTAGTCTATTCATACATCTTAGCTCTATTCTGGCCTCGAGCAAGAGTTGCCCTCATTTTCATATCCTTCACAAAAAAAAAGAAATAAATAAATAAATAAAAATAGAAAAGAATTTAATGGATGTCTTATTTTGCACACAAAAGTTGAGAAAAATATATTAAATTCTTATGAATGGCAGAGGCACACAAAACATTTTGCAAAATAAATTTTATGAGAAGGAAGTTCAGTACGTCATGTCGTTACCATCGTCAATGATCACATCATATGTACCCCTATACTCAGAGAAGGCTTGTAGATTTTGAGTCTGAAACCATCAATTACACTGATATACTCACATTACGGGTAAACTAGCAAGTCATGTACATAAAACCACAGATAATAACGCAAACAACTAACCAATTTAATTTATAGCTAACTTATGTCACATGTCATCATAGGTCATAACAGGAGTTCCTAAATAGCGATCACAGGAACTATAAGATTCATTATAGTCATGATTTTCAACAGTTTACAGACTCAGTTTCATTTCAGACTCTACTTTCACACTCACATGACACTATCATATATACTTACTCCTAGGGATGATCATGATGCGGGAATTCCCCATCCCCGGTGGGCACTCGACCCGAACGGGGCGGGGAATCCAAGAATTTTCCCCGCGGGGGCGGGGGTGGGGAGAAGAAAATCCCCGACCTTGAATTCGGACGGGGATAGGGAATGGGGTCCCCTCTCCAAAAAAAATTAATATTTTATTATTTTATGTATATATATTTTTATTGGGGATGGTGATCCCCGCGGGGCCGGGGACGGGGGGATTTTTCTCCCGCGTCCCCAGTGGGGACGGGGACGGGGAATCCCCGCCCCTGGGCGGGGCAATAGGTGGGGAGCCACTCCCCGCCCCCTCCCCACCCCCTGATCACCCCTACTTACTCTGTCCCACCAAATTATTATTTCTTTAACAAATGAATAATATTAAAGTAATTATTAATTTTGCTAATTTTTACGTAAAATTATATACACTAAAATATTTTCTCTTAATTTAAGCTATTACAGAGAAACATTAATTAAGCTATTAAATATTCTGTTGATATTTACAAAACTAACAATTTCGAGGAATTTTTTTATTATAAAAAAAGTAATAATTTGGTAGAATGAAAAGAATATTATAATTATACTTGTTTGGTTCGAACGTGAGATAGGTAATCCCAAACTTCCTATGTATTCCAACTAAATTACACATTCTTGCACTTTTAGATTTACACAACCGAAATTAACAATTTACATATATTCAAGTTCCCAATTAATAGCTGTTGGAGTCGGGATGCGCCCATGACTTTTCGGGTTGACCCGGGATATATGTATCGGACCGGGAATACTACTAAAATGGAAAGAGTTCCATAATTTAAGGAAAATCAAAGGATTGTGTCCCTTGGATTTTCCTCCTCCTTATAACCTTCCCTTTAATATGTTATTAAAGGGAAGTTACTTACTCCCTTTAATGGGAGTTAGTGCTTCTATTTATGGGGCATTCATCTCTTTTGGGAGATGAAGGCCTATAAATAGGAGGCTCCTCCTTTGAAGAAAAGAGAGGAGAAGTTCCACATACCGAAACTCTGTCAGTTTCACCCCTCGCCGGTTTTGTACTCCAAGTGGCTTTTAGACTGTGATCTAGTTGCCGTTATCCCGCTCGTGGACATCAGCCAGACCAGTGACGCTAGAAGGGATCCTTGTAATCGCTTCCGCCAAAGTATCTGCGCTACAAGAGGTAGGTAGCATATAACCCGTTTATGTTACCTCCATATATGCATGTGGCATGTTGATATATAAATCCTTCAATAGCTATATCCAAAATAGATTAAACTCGTACTAAAGATTTTCAAAATAACTTTCTTAAACCAACTAACATTTAGTATATCTCTTCAAGATACTTTATAGAATAGTAATAACAATATTATTTACGACAATAATACATTCACTCATATGTATATTACAGGAAATATTATTATATTTCAGTATCCTATTTCAACTGTAAAGCATGATTGCACTTAACCACATCACTCTTAAATATTTCCTATCAAAAGTGTAGTTTATTTTATTTGTCTATTTTACTTTGCATTTTTAATAGTTTATTGCCACAGGTTTAAACCTGATATGCTGGGTTTCTCAGGATGCTACTATAGTGGTGATGACGGGGAAAGAGAAGAACTGGGTGCCATACGAAAGAGGTGGAAAAGTTTACAACAATTAAGGTTTATAAATTCTATTTATCTAAGTAAAAAGCACTTTCCAAGGCAACTTCCCAAAAGTAATCATAAATTCTATAATGCATAAAAGTAAAATAATATAGAACAATTTTAAATCCAAAATCCTATATTTACACAAGGCAAAAGTGTATACGAGTAAATCATACACCAATCCGGAAAATGGACTGAAAGAATAATCAACGGCTTACTTTGCAGCTCCATCCCACACTCTAATAATCAACAGGGAACTCTTTGAACGATTTGGCAGCAATTGCTTCTTGGATACAGATGATCTTTACTTTTTCACTAAATTGAAGAAGCGTTCTAGATTTGAGAAAAGGGTTAGGCACAATGGCGGTTCTTGGCATAGATTCTGATAAGGAGATTCAAACTAGAGTTAATATTAATGGGCAATGGATTTCTGTAGAAGCAGTGAAGAGAACTTTTAATTACATAAATGCAAAATCCATTCACAATGGTTGATGGATTATGCACGAATGATCTTTTTCGTGAATACGAGAATGATGTTGGAAGAAATAAAGACTTTAATTGAAAAAATTATTGGAAGGAACAATGACTTTAAATGAAAGAAGAATAAAATTGCTAAGAGAAATTAAATACTCTTATTATTGTTTTTACCAACACTTCACACTTCACACTTCACACACTTCACACTTCACACACTTTGAGCACAAATTTCTGCTCTATTTATAGAGCAAGAAAAACAATTAACACCACAATTTTTTCTTTAAATGACAACCATAAATTTTTGCCAACGATTGCCAACTCACTAAATCACTCATGCTTGCTAATAATTTATGTCTTCTTGCCAACTAATTATGTCTTCTTCTTAGACAAATATTGCAGCCAACTTATTGTCAACTAATTAAATGAATAATACCATGTGCAATTGTCCAACTCATATGTGGCTCATTCTTCTCCACTTACATTTTTAATTAATTTCTTAAGTTTACCTTTTAACATTCCCCCTTAAACTTAATTTTCGGTAACTCCCAATAATGCTCGCAATTGATTGAACACATCAGATTTGAGTGACTTTGTGAAAATATCTGCAATTTGATCTTGTGTTTTCACATATTTCAATATCACCTCCTTCTGCTCGATGCATTCTCTAATGAAATGATATCTCGTGTCGATGTGCTTGCTTCGATCATGAAAAACTGGATTTTTCGCCAACGCCAAAGCCGATTTATTATCAATAAAAATTTTTGTTGAATTGTGTTGAGCCATCTGCAAATCCTTCAACAATCTTCTCAGCCATATTGCATGACACACACATGCGGTTGCAGCAACATATTCAGCTTCACAAGTTGATAAGGTCACAATTGGTTGCTTCTTTGAACTCCAAGTAAACGCCGTGTTACCAAGAAAAAATACAAAGCCTGTAGTGCTTTTTCGATCATCCTTGTCACCAGCCCAATCACTATCGCTGTAGCCAACTAATTTGAAATCTTCAGATTTTGAATAATGTAAACCAAAATTAGTTGTACCTTTTAGATATCGAAGTATTCTCTTTGCTGCATTCCAATGTGACTCCGTTGGTGACTCCATGTATCTGCTTACTAGTCCAACTGCATATAGAATGTCGGGTCTTGTACAGGTCAAATATCTCAAGCTTCCAATCAAGCTTCGAAATATTGTCGGATTGACTTTCTTTCCATGCTCATCCTTGGTCAATTTTAGGCTGCATTCAACAGGAGTGCTGACAGGATTGTAATTCTCCATCTTGAACTTCTTCAAGATCTCCTTTGCGAAGCCACTTTGAGAAATAAAAATTCCATCATCATTCTGCTTCACTTCAATGCCAAGATAAAATGATATGAGGCCAATGTCAGTCATTTCAAACTCACGAACCATCGTCTTTTTGAAATCTTCAAACATTTGCGGATTGTTTCCTGTGAAAATTAAGTCATCTACGTACAAACAAACAATTAGCAAATCTCCATCTTTTACTTTCACGTACATGGCATACTCATGGGGGCATTTGACAAAACCATTTTCTTGAAAGTATTTGTCAATGCGACTGTTCCAGGCTCGTGGTGCTTGTTTGAGTCCGTACAATGCTTTCTTCAATTTCAACACTTTATCTTCATGCCCTTTGACAATATAACCAGGAGGTTGCTGAATGTAAATTTCCTCCTCCAAGTATCCATTGAGGAAGGCTGACTTGACATCCATCTGGTGAATTTTCCACCCATTTTGTGCAGCAACTGAGATTACCATTCTGATGGTTTCCAATCTAGCGACTGGAGCAAAAACTTCGTTGAAGTCAATTCCGGCTCTTTGACTAAACCCTTTTGCCACAAGTCTTGCTTTGTGTCTCACAACTTCTCCTGCAGCATCTTTCTTAGCTTTGAACACCCACTTGACACCAATGGGTTTCTGGTTAGCTGGAAGTGAGGTTAACTCCCATGTCTTGTTCTTCTCAATTGCTTGAATCTCCTCCTCCATGGCTTTTCTCCATTGCTCATCTTTCATTGCTTCCTCTGCATCAATTGGTTCACTATCAACAAAATGACAATAAAGAGTTAGTTCTTCACTAAGATCTCTTGTGACATCATATAGATCTTCAACTCGTCTCAACTTTCTTGGCCTTTGTCTTGGACTTTCACTTTGGTCTTCATCTCCTTCAGGAGATGCACTTGAAAGAGGTGTATTTGACTCTTGTGTTGTGGTTGCTTCCTCGGGATCACGATCATTATTTTCATCTATAGTGAATGGATAAAAACTGTAGTTCTTCTGCTTATCATTGCTCCAATCCCAGACTGCTTCTTCATCAATAGTCACGTCCCTACTGATGATTATCTTTCGAGAATTAGGATCAAACATCTTGTATCCCTTTGAATGTTCTGAGTAGCCAACAAATAAGTACTTCTTGCTTTTGTCGTCAAGCTTCTTTCGTTCTTCATCTGGTATATGAACATGTGCAACACTCCCAAAAATACGTAAGTGAGAAATGTTTGGCTTTCTTTCGCTCCATGCTTCTTGGGGTGTTTTATTCCAAACACTTGTTGTTGGTGATCAGTTCAAAATGTAAATTGCACAATTAACTGCTTCTGCCCATAGCTCCTTTGGTAAATTTTT
This sequence comes from Excoecaria cochinchinensis, assembly GCA_947683425.1. Classification (NCBI taxonomy): domain Eukaryota; kingdom Viridiplantae; phylum Streptophyta; class Magnoliopsida; order Malpighiales; family Euphorbiaceae; genus Excoecaria; species Excoecaria cochinchinensis. The sequence goes on along the minus strand of CANTUQ010000121.1, from coordinate 15,346,095 downwards.
GCTCTTCAACATGCTTCTCACCATATCAAGCATCGTTCTGTTCTTTCTTTCCACAACACCATTCTGTTGGGGAGATCTAGGAACAGATAGAAAATGACGAATCCCATGCTCCTCACAGAATCTCTTGAATTCATTAGATGTGAATTCTCCTCCTCGATCAGATCGTAGGGCTTTGATGTAATGGCCGCTTTCTTTCTCAACGAGAGCTTTAAATTTCTTGAACGCTCCAAAAACTTCTGACTTTTCCTTCAAAAAATAAACCCACTTCTTTCTGCTATAATCATCAATGAATAGCAAGAAATATTTATTGTTACCTAATGACATTGGAGTCATTGGTCCACAAACATCCGCATGAATTAGCTCAAGTGGTGCCTTTGCTCTTGACATAGACCCCTTCGGAAAACTGGTTCAGAATTGTTTGCCAACAAGACATCCCTCACAAAGTTGTTGTGGTTGATCAATGGGTGGCAAGCCATGCACCATCTTCTTCTGACTCAATAACTTTAGGCCTCCAAAGTTGAGATGCCCAAACCTCAGATGCCAAAGCCAATGAGAGCTCTTCACACAAGCTTTTAAGCATTTTGCCACATCCGTCTGAATATTGAGTGTGAACATGCGATTCTTTGACATGGGCACTCTAGCTAACAGCTCCTTTTTCTCGTTCAACAATAACAATTTTCTGTCCACCATATGCACTTCATAATTTTTTTTCTAAAAGTTGTCCCAAACTCAAAATATTACTTTTCATATTTGGAACATAATAAACATTATTAATGAACCGGTGAGCACCATTCTTTAGCCGAATAAGAATGGTTCCTTTGCCTGTAATGGGAACCTTTGAGGAATCTCCAAATACAACATTACCGCTGATGGACTGGTCAAGTTCCACGAACATCTTCTTATCTCCACACATATGGTTACTCGCTGCGTTGTCAAGATACCATATGTTGTTCTCGTGACTTTCTTCACCTTCATAAGTGAGCAGAACTGTGCCTGCAACATTTTCATCTTGGATGTTATTTGCCTTTTCCTCCACCTCCTTAGGAGAACTCCAACATTCTGATGCGTAGTGACCATACTTGGAGCAGTTGTAACACTGGATGTTGGATTTATCACGTCCATCATTCGGCCTCCAAGCTCCTCTTCCATGTCCGCGTCTATGTCCGCGACCTCTTGTGAATTGAGTGGCTCCTTCATTGTTGTCATAATTATTGTCTCCTCTTCTTTGTTGTTGATTTCATCCTCGTCCTCGTCCTCTTTCATTTCCTCCTTGTCCTCTACCACGTCCTCTTCCGGATTGGTTTCTTTGTCGGTCATTCTCTCTATCTTTGAATGAAGTCTTTGTTGCCAAGACTTGTTCTGTTGACTCTTCTCTCTGCTTCATAATTCTTTCTTCACGAGCTTGCAAAGACCCTATGACTTCATCAACAGTCATAGTACTAATGTCTTTGGATTCTTCCATGGCTACCACTATGTAGTTAAATTTTGGCAATAGTGATCGCAGGATCTTTTCAACTATTCTTGATTCTTCAATTCTTTCTCCATACTGTCGCATTTGATTAACGACAGATTTTACTCGTGAGGAGTAATCAGTAACTCCTTCTGTCTCTTTCATCTTCATCATTTCAAATTCTCCTCTCAGCATCTGTAGACGAACCTTTTTTACTTTCTCTTCACCTTAAAGAGAAACTCGTAAAATTTCCCATGCCTTTTTAGAGGTAGTAGCATCAGCTACCTTTTCAAACATCACGTCATCCAATCCTTGGTGGATGAGAGTAAGTGCCTTCTGATCGTTTCTACGATTTTTCTGGAGACTATCTTTTTCTGCCTGTGATAGTCCTGTCTCGTCTGCCGGAATTTCATAGCCTTTTTCAACAATTTCCCAAACATCCTGAGGTCCTAATAAAGCTTTCATCCGAATGCACCAATTTGTATAATTGGTTTTTGTAAGCTGAGGGAATTGAAAAGAGATACTGGAATTGGCATTCATTTTTTTTGTAGGATCTCTCAAACACTCACTATAACCCAAGAAAAATTCTTTTCTGATGTGGAAGATCAGACTATGCTGCAACCACAGAGCATACTAAGAAAAAAAACTGGGCTCTGATACCACTTTGTTGGAAGAAATAAAGACTTTAATTGAAAAAATTATTGGAAGGAACAATGACTTTAAATGAAAGAAGAATAAAATTGCTAAGAGAAATTAAATACTCTTATTATTGTTTTTACCAACACTTCACACTTCACACACTTCACACTTCACACACTTTGAGCACAAATTTCTGCTCTATTTATAGAGCAAGAAAAACAATTAACACCACAATTTTTTCTTTAAATGACAACCATAAATTTTTGCCAACGATTGCCAACTCACTAAATCACTCATGCTTGCTAATAATTTATGTCTTCTTGCCAACTAATTATGTCTTCTTCTTAGACAAATATTGCAGCCAACTTATTGTCAACTAATTAAATGAATAATACCATGTGCAATTGTCCAACTCATATGTGGCTCATTCTTCTCCACTTACATTTTTAATTAATTTCTTAAGTTTACCTTTTAACAAATGAGTCGGTACTGTGTAGACTGAGAAATAATTTCCCTATTGCTGTTGCTTGTGAGAATAAAAGGGCGATTGAGTGTCCATCTAGAAAGAGGAAACTTGAAAATGTAATCACCAATGTTGATGACTCTGTGCCAAGTAAACTTTTGAACCCTTACCAAGATGAAGCAGCATCAAGTATTAATTCCAGTAATGTGCTTGCCATTCAAGTATCTATACAAGACGATGTGTTGGCAAATGACTATCTTGGTGCAGATGCTGATGCTGATAGGAAGTTGATCGCAATGTCTGAATTATTTGATGATTTAAGCTCTTAATTTGATGTGCTTGCCGTTCACGTGTCTGCAGAAGCCAATGTTTTGGCGAATGGCTATCTTGGTGTGAATGCTGATACTGATATAGAGTTGTCGGCAATATGTTAATTATTTGATGATTTGGGCCTCCAATTTAACATTGATGATCTGCTTTGACATATTCAAAACTCCGATGCTGCAAGAACAGAGTTCTCCCACAATTTTGGTTCCTAGGTAAAAATAGGTAGTTCCTAGGTAAAAATTTAAGAAAAATAATAATAATAAGCCATAATCATATACATTAATAAGAAAAAAAAATAACCCAAATAAGAGCATATTTAATTATTCAATTGTGAAGCACCGATAAACTAGCTTTCACTTTTTTTTTCTTTCTCTTTTTAGATGAAGTAAAAAACTACAAAAACAACAATAATTAATTCACATTTCCTCTTTATGTTTAGATTAGAAATAATTATAGTTTAAATAAGATTTTAGTGTCTATTTTATTTGTGAATATTAGATATGTTAAAAATATAAGAATATAAAAAATTATAGTTCAAATAAGGAAAAAAAAATACTAAAATACTCCTAATGTTTTAACTAGGGGTACTAAAATGCCTCTTACATTTATTTTGAATTAAAAATGCTACATGCAAATCCAGAAAGATATTGATCGTCAAATTCACCTATATATTGAAAAGATCAAGGGACGGCCTATGTAATTATAGAAAAAATAAGTCCACTAAAGGAAACAAGAAACTGACCAGCAATTGTAACAATTCATATCATTAAACAAAACAAGGAGCAAAGCACAACATTGTGTTTTTTTTTTGGGAGGGCCAAGGCCACCTCACCATTGCTTTAGGTCCGCCACTACACACACATTTGATACATTGATGCATAAAATAACATGGATGTGTTAGCCAAAATAGCATTGGTTTTTAGCCAAAAAAGCGTTGGTTTTTCTCCTTGCCGAACTTAGCAAACGAATGGAGCAAGCAGAACTGGGTAAGGAAAAGAAAAATCGATGTTGTACGAACTCAAATTTTCAGGCCTAAATAATTAGAATTTACATTTTCATGTTCCCATAACCCAGAATGATTAGTACTGAGAAAATTATAAATTATACCCCATAAAGCATATCTGTGCAAGTATTGTGTAGAGAGGCTACATCCTTGTTAGAAATAATGCAGAAACTTCTTAAGTCAGTATTTTACTGCTTACGTGGCTATTGGTTTTTACTTGGTCAATAAATTAGCTGTTATAGTCCTAGTCAAAATGAGTTTGTTAGTAGTTATCTTAATTTCTGGAGAGTTTTTCTGATCGTGGGTTTGTTCCTTCTTTTTCTTATTTTTAGTTATCTTTTCAACTGTATTTAAGAAGACTTTCAGCTCAATAAAAATTATCCAAGTTCATTATTCAGTTGCTGCATATTTGTGTTCTTGCCTCTGTTTTCTATTCTAAGCTTTGTTATCTTTAACATCTGGTATCAGAGCCTCTACTAAGGCCTGAGTTTTTTTTGAAATGGCAAGCACTAACACATCGAATGGAGTGAATATTTCACAACCAGCAATTCCAATTTTTCAGGGCAGCAACTATGATGTCTGGAGCACAAAGATGAAAACTCTTTTTATTTCTCAAGACTTATGGGATTTGGTAGAGAAAGGCTACAATGAAGAAGGTGCAACAGCTGATGCTTTGAAGGATTTGCGAAAGAAGGATGCCAAAGCTCTGTTCTTTATTCAACAAGGAGTAGATAACGCTGTGTTTTCCTCCCGAATTTTAGCTGCAACAAAAGCAAAAGAAGCATGGGATGCTCTCATGAATGGGTATCAAGGCACAGCAAAGGTACTTACTGTCAAGCTTCAAACACTTCGTAGAAAGTTTGAAAGCTTCCAAATGAAAGATGGAGAAACCATAGAGGAGTGTTCCAACAATCTTATGGGTATAGTTAATCAAATGAGGAAGTATGGAGAGAAGATAACTGATCAAAAGGTTGTTGAGAAATTACTGCGAAGTTTGACACGAAAGTATGATTCAGCTGTATCGGCAATAGAAGAATCTAGAGACTTAACAGTCTTGACAATTGATGAACTATTGGGCTCTTTGCAATCTCATGAAGATCGATACAAAAGCTATGAGGAGAGCTCTTTCGAGAAGGCATTCCAGACTAAGTTGCGACTTTCAAATAATGAGCATGACCATGGGGGCAGCAGCAGCAACACAAATCTTGGAGGTTATTCATTTCGAGGAAAAAGAGGAGGCAGAAGTACCAGATGTGGTGGACGATTAAGTGACAGAAATCAACAATCCAACGGTGAAGGTGAAACTCAAAACCGTAAATTTAGGTGTTATTATTGTAACAAAATTGGTCATATTGAGAAGTATTATCGTTTGAAAGAAAGAGATGAAAAGCAAGCAAATTTTGCTGAAGAAAATGATGAGGATGAGTCTGAATGTTTATTTCTTGCTTGCTATGCTACTAATATTTGCTCTTCAGATGTGTGGTATATGGATAGTGGTAGTAGCAGCCATATGACGGCAAATTTGGCAGCGTTTGTTAGCTTGGACAGGTCAGCTAGAACAAGTGTGAAAACGGCTGATGGAACGATTCGTAAAACAGAAGGAAAAGGAGTGGTGAAACTGAATTCTTGCGGAGGCAGCTGCATTAAGGATGTTCTTTATGTTCCGGATTTGGACTCAAACTTATTAAGTGTTGGGCAATTCTTGAGAGAAGGGTACTCATTGCTCTTTGAAGATTTATCATGTTCTGTTTTTACAGATAAAAGTAAGGAGAAGTTGCTGCTCAAGGTTACCATGGCGAAGAATAACATGTTTCCCGTCACTTTAAGTGATGAGAATCAAGCCCTTACTGCCTCTGTAGACAATGACAATTGGATTTGGCACCATAGGTATGGCCACTTGAATTTCAAAAGCTTGAAATTGATGTCTGATCAAGATTTAGTGTATGGATTGCCTTCCATTCAACATGAAAATGATGTATGTGAAAGTTGTGCACTTGGGAAACAGCATAGGGATTCTTTTCCAAAAGGGCATGCGAGGAGAGCAACAGAACCTCTTGAGCTGGTTCATGTTGATGTTTGCGGCCCAATGCAAACTCCCTCTCTAGATAATAACATATATTTTCTTGTGTTTGTTGATGTTATAGCAGGATGACGTGGGTGTATTTCCTTAAGCGTGAATCAGATGTGCTGTCCACCTTCAAGAAATTTAAGTTTCTTGTTGAAAAACAAAGCGGGTATAACTTGAAGACTTTGCGAACAGACCGTGGTGGAGAATTTATGTCCAATGCATTCGAAAAACTTTGTGAAGATTGTGGAATTTGGAGACAACTAACAGCAAGCTACACACCCCAACAAAACGGAGTGGCGGAAAGGAAGAACTGAAGTCTTGTTGAGATGGCAAAATGCATGCTTAAAGCAAAAAATCTTCCGAAGTACTTATGGGCTGAAGCAGTGCACACAGCAACTTATATTTTAAATCGAAGTCCTACAACGGCATTGCACAGTCAAACACCATTTGAAGCATGGAATGGATGGAAGCCTACGGTAACCCATTTTAAAGTTTTTGGATGCATTTCTTATGTTTATACTCCATCACAACAACGGAGTAAGCTTGATGATAATATTATTAAATGCATCTTTGTGGGTTATAGTGCTAATACTAAAGGCTATCGTTTTTATGATCCAATTGCTAAGAAGCTTATCATTAGTCGTGATGCTTTGTTTGATGAGAAAAATGCATGGAATTGGGATGAGAAACAGGGGTGTCCAGAATTCTTTCACATGGAGGAAGCAAGTATTGAAGAAATTAGTGGTGATCAAAATTCAGGTTCTTCGACTTCAACGAACCCATCCAGCCCTTCGGATTCACCTGCATCAACAACAAATTCTTCTAATCTTACGAGCGGTGCATCATCAAGTGGATCTTCTACACCTCCAAGAAAATGGGGTTCATTGCTGGAAACTTATCAAAGAACAGAAAGATGTCAACTTGCTGAGATTGAAGAGCCCAATTGCTTTGAAGATGCAGTAATTTCAAAGGAATGGCTCGTTGCGATGGATGCAGAAATGCAGTCTTTAGAAAGAAATCAAATGTGGGAGCTGGTTGAACTACCTAAAGGCAAAAAAGTGGTTGGGTTGAAATGGGTCTATAAACTCAAATTCAAACTTGATGGCTCAATTCAGAAACACAAAGCAAGATTGGTGGCTCGTGGATACATGCAAAAAGAAGGGATTGATTTCGAAGAAACATTTTCTCCGGTGGCTAGAGTTGATACAATTAGAACAATTTTTGCTGTAGCTGCTCATTACAAATGGAACGTGTATCAATTTGATGTGAAATCAGCTTTTTTGAATGGTGTTTTGGATGAGGAAGTGTTTGTGGAACAGCCAACAGGGTATGAAGTTAAAGGTGAAGAAAAGAAAGTTTATCGCCTCAAAAAAGCTTTATACGGGCTCAAGCAAGCTCCAAGGGCTTGGTACGCAAGAATTGATGGGCATTTCACTAAAAATGGCTTTGAAAAAAGTACAAGTGAGCCAACTTTGTATGTAAAGACGAACAGGGCTGGTGAGTTACTTATTGTTTGTCTTTACGTAGATGATTTAGTTTATACTAGTAATAATGCTAGTTTGATTGCTGAATTCAAAAAGCTTATGATTGGTGAGTTTGATATGACTGATATGGGATTGATGAATTATTTTTTGGGGTTAGAAATATAACAATGTGCTGCTGGAATTTTTGTTTGTCAGCAGAAATATATAAGAGATCTTCTTGAGAAGTTCAAACTACAAGATTGCAATCCTGTGAAGACTCCCATGGCGACAAACCAAAAATTTAACATTAAAGATGGAGAAGAAAAGGCTGATGCAAGTGTTTATCGTAGCTTAATTGGTAGCTTACTTTATCTCACCAAGACCCGACCTGACATTCTACAAGCAACGAGTCTGTTGTCAAGATTTATGCAAACTCCAAGTAAGGTGCATTATGGGGCAGCAAAAAGAATTATGCGATACTTAAAGGGAACAAGTTCTTATGGTCTTTGGTACAACAGTGATAATTTACATTTGTGTGGTTTCTCGGATAGCGATTGGGCAGGTTCAGTTGATGATCGTAGAAGTACCACAGGCTACATTTTCAGTCTTGGGTCAAGTGCAATATCATGGAGTTCAAGGAAGCAAACTTCTACAGCTCTTTCATCATCAGAAGCTGAGTATATGGCTGTAACTTCAGCAGCATGCCAAGCAGTATGGTTGCAACGAATTTTGAAGGATGTGAAGCAACAACAGAATGTGACTACAATTTATTGCGACAATCAATCCACTATCGCTATGACGAAGAATCATGTTTTTCATAGTCGAACAAGGCATATTGAAACGCGTCATCACTTCATCAGAGAATTGGTAGCAAAAGGAAGTATTGAGATTGCTTATTGCAACACAGATGAGCAGCAAGCTGATATGTTCACAAAGCCTCTTCCCTTGGCAAAGTTCGAGTATTTTAGAGATTTAATTGGTGTTGCAGATTTCTGCATTAAGGGGGTATGTTAGAAATAATGCAGAAACTTCTTAAGTCAGTATTTTACTGCTTACGTGTCTATTGGTTTTTACTTGGTCAATAAATTAGCTGTTATAGTCCTAGTCAAAATGAGTTTGTTAGTAGTTATCTTAATTTCAGGAGAGTTTTTCTGATCGTGGGTTTGTTCCTTCTTTTTCTTATTTTTAGTTATCTTTTCAACTGTATTTAAGAAGACTTTCAGCTCAATAAAAATTATCCAAGTTCATTATTCAGTTGCTGCATATTTGTGTTCTTGCCTCTGTTTTCTATTCTAAGCTCTGTTATCTTTAACAATCCTTACCTGAGAATTCAGAACTCGTTCTTTGATTTATCTTCATCTAAAGATTCAAAGTAAACATCCACCATATCCTGGTTCTCTAAAGCATTTTTCTTCTGCAGCTTCTGAATTCTATTAATAACCTACAGTGGATCAGGATCGGCAAAACCATCAGAAAGCAGCTCTATTTTATAAAGGGCAACAAGATGAAAAACACAATGGAAGTACAGTGGTAGGATATGGTAATTAAAGGATTCTGAAGATAAAGAAATGCCATTGTTGTTTGCAAACACATGCACATCAAGAAAAAGACAAAATAAAAAACAACTTTTGGGAATGATTAATTGAAAAAATAAAAAAAAATATCAAGTAAATATATAATTTAGAAACCCCAATAAGGGGAAAAAAAAAAGATACTCATGGAAAGTCCAGAGGTTTTTTCCATCACCATATTTAACTGCACAAAGCTCAACTGCGCTTTGATTCACACAAACATTCTGTAATACAAACCATACATCAATGAGTACAAATGGGAAAACAACATATACATTATACACATTTATATAAGAAGATTGTTAAGTTTATAAGAACATCACATCTAATTTACTAAGACCTTGATATCTGCAGGAGAAACAGTAGTGTGAAAATAAGAAGAATTGAATTGGTCTTAAACAATGTGAAATTGATGAGATCCATGCAACTTTCAAAAAGCCAAAGCTAATAAAAACAGTTGAAAAAAAAATACTCAACAATATCAACTCCATCCATTTTGAAATGAAAGGAAAGTTAATAAGGTATAATCGTAATGCATCCTGGTTGAAGGAAAAGAAAAGAAAAAGCCACACACACAGACCAGAGGAGTGAAGAAGAAAATGCTGGAAGCACACAAAATAGTTTATAGAGATCTTATCATTTCATGAAAGACTTACAGCTCCATAATCATTAATGACTTCCATAGGTGATGGATAGTTTTTCTACTTTTACTCATCTTTATCCCATCCTCTGCTGGGAAAATTCAATTGCAAACAAGATTCCTAAAAGCAGGTTTCCCAAATAAAGCTGTAGACAACAGAATAAGTGTTACAACCTGCAATGTAGAACAAGTTATCCACAACACTAGTTGTTCCCTTTCAAAAATTGACTCATATTATTTTCAGAAACAATGAGCGAGAAATTCCAATAGGCAATTGAGTTGTAGCAGCAGGGGACAATCTAGAAGATTAGGAACATTGATCTGTGATGATAACAGCACCTTCCACACCCATATTATACATTAATGCACCTTTATAGCATATCTCAATAGTCTGAAGAAACTAAAACGTCCGTGTGGCTATTGCACAACTTGAAATTAACATGCATGTGTTAGCCAAAAAATGCATTGGTTTTTAGCCAGAAATGCGTTGGTTTTTCTCCTTGCAGAACTTAGCAACAAGAAGGAGCAAGAAGAACTAGAGAAGGAAATAAAAAAATCAACATTCTACAATCTCAAATCTTCAGGCTTATAGAGTATGAATTTCATTGCTGTTTGCAAACACCTTCTTACAAGGAAAAGCGAAAAGAAAAACCACTTCCAGGGATGATAAGTTAATAGAATAAAAACAATATCAAGCAAAAATATAATTGAGAACCAAAGTAAGGAAAAGAAAAAGAACTTTCAGAAGATACCTATATATGCACATCTAAAATAAACTTTTTTATGTCAGCAGCCTATCTCGAATGACATTTCATAATTGCATGTAATTCTTTGAAAATAACATTTCTCCTCTTCGGGAAGCTGGATACACTTTTCATGAGAAGATAAGCAAAATTTCCCTTGCAGTTTTGAGATTGGATTTACATATATACCAACCAATCAGAACCAGCAAGTAGTTTTGCTGATATCTAGAACTACAAACTGCCATGTCAACTTAATTACTAAAAGATAAGAAAATCAGGAGATATGAAGATCAGTGAGAATGAGGGGCCCTGTAGACACTGGATCCCGAGTCCGCCATAAAATGAAAATGGTGATTTTTGATCTTTGATTATTCCAAAAAAAATATATATATATATATATATATAAATATGTGTGTGAAATTAGGTAATTAATTAATTGATGTTATTAGTTAATTGAGTAATTAATATTATTGTGTGATTAAAGTGCATGTAAAATTAAAGTTTAAAGTGTATAATTAATTAGATAGAATATATATGTGCTAATTTAAATGAACTAAATGGTGTAATGTTTAATTAATTAGATAAATTATATATTAAATAGGTTAATTATATTAATATGTAATGTTTAATTATTGTAATGTTTAAATTGAATATATTAATGTGTAACGTATGTAATGTTTAATTAATCAATGTATTAATGTGATATGTGTAATTGATATATAATGTTTGATTAATTAGTATATGTATGTGTGTGTTAATTTAAATTAAGTGAGATTAATTAAGAATAGAGAAAAGGAGGGAAATAATTGAGTGGGAAGTTACCATTTTAACCCTTAGCCCTAATTTGAGGGTATAAAGAGAACAAGATGAGCAAAACAAGGAGCTCTCTCAGCCGAAGAACAAGAGAAAGTCCAAAAAAAAAGAAAAAGAAAAGAGAAGCAAGAGGGGGCTCTCGGATTGCATAGAAAGAAAAAGAAAAAGAAAAGAAAAGAGAGGAAGAAGAAGCCATTGCAAACACAGAGAACAAAGAAATAGAAAAAGAAAAAGAAAGTGAGAGCAAAAGAGAGAACAAGAAAGAACTGAGAGCAAGAGAGATCAAAGGCCAAGAATAAAAGAAAAGCAAAGAGAAGAAAGGAAAACAAAGAAAGAAGAAAGAAATAAAGGAGAGAGAGGAGCAGACCAGGGGGAGAACGACGGCGCCGGAGAGAAGAAGAGAAAGAAGAAAAGAGAGGGGAGGGAGACGTGGCCTCCGCCAGCCAGCCATGGCCACCGATCGTCGCACGCGCTCCGCCACCATGGAGAGGAGGTCCGGACGAAGCCATCGGTAGCCGCCGTTCCTCCATCGGCCACCGACAGCCGGAGCGTGAGAGAAGAAGACCCACAACCTTTGGAGGCAATTTTCGGCGAGACACCAGCTCCGTTAGGCGCGTGACTGGTGCCGGTGAGACCCCGAGGCGGCGATCCATCTTCCGGCGACGGTGGTGTCGGTCACCCCTCCTTCGGCGATCCTCCGGCGACCGGTAAGCCTCTTTTCCTCTTTTTACTTATTTTTATTATTATTAATATTATTATTATTATTATAATATTATTATTTTTATTTATTATTCTGTTTTAATATTATTTTATTATTTATTATTGTTATTTTTATATTTATTTATTATTATTATTATTATTATTATTATTATATGGTTATTGTTAATTAATTGTTATATTTGTTTATTATTAGTATTTTGTGTTATATTAATATTATTATTATAATTATTATTATTATTATTAATATTATTATTGTCTAATTTGTGTTAATTTTATATTGATATTATTATTTAATTGATTTGTGATTATTTAATTTTATGTTTTATTATTATTATAATTATTATTAGTATTATTATTTAATATTATTGTTATTTATTTATGCAATTATTTATGTATTCATTTACTTATTTATTTAGAAATATGTAATTTTTATTTCATTCTATTTTATTTATCTGAGGTTTGTAATAATAAATGATTTTTTGACCGCTCTTAAAAAGAACCACCACACAAATGTTGTCTACTAAATAGAATGTTTGCTAAATAAAACTTGGACCAATGTCCTATTTTTACCTAATAAAATCGTCACGTAAAAATTATTTTCCATAATGAATGCATGCGAGGACCAATGTCCTCATTGTTAATGAATAACCCGTTTTATGCATGTATCGTACATTTATAAATGAGGGTTGTATTCTGCTCTTAGTATTATTGTAAATTTATTTCATACTTTAATGATATTTTATTTTATGCTCTTAAATGGATGAATGCGCTTTAATTTAAATTGCATCGTGTGGAGAGAGAGCGAATCAATGATAATTAAAATTTGATCATAAAACAATCGAGGTAGAAATAGATGAGAAATCCCGAACCCAGCTCTGGTCTTTGGGCTCAAAGAGGCGAGAGGTTTACCCTCCAAGACACCTCTTGTGTCACGAGACTTTAGCGTTAATCCTAGGCTCCTTAGGGCGAGAGGTTACCCTCCAAGACCCCTTTGGCTGGCCCAAAATGGATACTAAGTGCAGTCTTAGGCTCTCTGAGGCGAGAGAAACTTTCCCAATGTTCTATTGGGTGGCGACTCCATGAAACCTCCCTGTTGCCCAACATAGACGCACTTGCAATTTATTGCAAGCTGTCAACGGACCCACAATTGCCCGATCGCCCTCGAGCGGGCGGTCAGAGGGGCGGCCGCGGGGATCCGGCGCGCGTCACAGTGGCAACTCCGCTGGGGACGATATGGTTTGAGATTTCAATTTGAAAATACCTCGTTTAACATTTATGGTTAAAATTTAATTCATAAATTCGCTTTCTCTCATTTGCATTACATCTCATTAGAGTTTTAGAATATGCTAGTTTGGTCCCTCTATTAGCCCCGGTGCGTTCCTGAAGCACGACCTCATTTTCACTCAATTTGGGAAAGTGTTAAGGATAATCACCAGCCCAAGTCTCGTACCATCGTGGTATATAAAATGGTGACCCAATCGATCGTTACGCTCGTGATGAGCTAGACCCGTCGGTAGGGATCATGCTTGGGTAGCCCTAAAGTAACACCACCTCATGACCAAAGCCCATGTAATGGCAATAGAAACTTCCATTAGGTGACATGTACCATAATATCGTGCTTGCTAATTGGGCTGTCATATATTGAACAAAATCAATCAAATCAGATGATTTTCATCAAAGGCTTTCATGCCCCGATGGGCTCATCTTGATTTAATCGTATTGTTTAAATATATAATGGCCAAACATCCATGCACATGTGCTTTAAATTAAGAGTTGTTATGCTGCCGGCTTCTCACCATGCACTATACGCGTCCATTGGGTTCCCTGTTAACCCTTAGATAAAGCCTACTTAGGAAAGAGACTGCACGACCTCGTGTGTGGGAGAAATAAGGTTGAAAGGATCTACCTGCTTGCATGTGGCTGTGAATGCTGCACAACATGCACATACATCACATCTCATTCATGTAAAAAAAAAATTAATTAATTAATCAAAAAAAATATATAAATATATATATAAAAAAATACATTTCATATTGTGTGTATATATCCTTTTGCCTGCATATTGTTTTTCACACTCATATACCATCACGTGTATATTTGTTTTCATGCATTGCATCGCATAATTACAATTTATTGATTTTTTCACTCCATCTGCATAATCCACGATCATGCATTGTATATTGCCATACACGCATCATACTAACAGTTTAAATTTTTAGCCATCATAGATTCTTCCAAGTGGGTTAGAGGTCCTGACGGTCGATTAGTAAGGACAGACTCGCCCTTTGGATTGCTCAAATTAGTGCTTAATTGGGATCCTGAGCCACTCTCAGCATCTAGTACCTCATCCTCATGATTCACAAGCACCTACTATTCCACAACCACTTGTTGGTCCACAACAACCAATAGCCCATGCTGGGGGCAAGTCGAACCACCTGCTGGTGGAGAGACTCTTTTTATTGGCAATGCTCGTCAGCCTATTAATAAGCATGGAGCTGTTGCATCCATTAAGCCAAGAAGGGAAAAGGACTCCCAATCCCAATGATGATTTATGATGGAGGAGAAAGATGAGCCAAAAGTCTATCAAGCCGTGAGGGTTAGAGCACTCAGGGTAGAAGAAAAAGAGGCTTCAAATGAAAAAATTACAACCATTGTCAGCTAGACGTGCCGTAAACCAAGGGGAAGCTATTCATAGAATGGAGCAATTTTGTGCTTTCCACCAACATTGGCCAGTTAACAGATCAATGCTAAATTTTGAGGGACTGAATTCAAGATCTGATCAACAATAAAGAAATTGCTGACCCATAGAAGAAGGGGAAACAAAAGCTGATGAACAATATTTTGTGTATTTGTATATTATTTTTAATGATTTCATTTCTTATGATCATGATAGATTCATTCATTTTAACATTAATTCAATTAATACTACTGCATTTAATCTTAGAACTTTGGAAAATTCAAGAAAAATTTTGATAGCATCTGATATAACTCCTGTAAAGAGGGAAATTTAGAGAGAAAATAAAAATAAGAAAGAAAAACTAGTTGCAATTAGGAGATTGGATGAAAACTCACTAAGAGCACTAGAACCTTTCTGATTACCCGTCGAAGCGATCTCTGGATAAGACAGAACCTGGAAAATGATTTAGGCAATCTTTTCTTTGTATAGCTCTCTAAATGACTATTTCCTACCCTTATTCTGCAATCGCTTGCTAGCCCGTTGAGCTTTTATGGAGGTATGCTGAATGCGCGCCAATTTTGTTGTTACACACATTAAAACTATCCCCTTGCCTAAAATGATTTTGGCTTCCCCTTAGAAGAGTGGTCGCTCTAAAAAGGATGGATGTACGATTGAACAATTTTTTGGACTATTAAAAAATTGCCTTGATAAGAGCAAGTTCAGACTTTGAAAAGAGGGTTTAGTCATGCATGAAAGGCATGAACTCAAAAAAAAAGAGAAGCGAAAGCAAAAAGAAAAAAAAAAGAAAAAGAAAAATGAAAAATCCAAAAAGAAAAAAATGAATGAAAAATCAAAGAAAAAGAAGCAAAGAAAAGAAAAAAGAAGAATCAAAAAGAGAGCTTAAAATGGTGACCAATTGACTAGTTTTAATGATTGCCCTTTTGATCTCAAGGAGTTAGAATGTTATCGAGTCCAAATTCAAGAATAATTTTGAGCCGAGAACGGTTCATCCATCAGTCGAGAAAATATCGCAACCATTTTTCTCTAGCGACCTGATCTTTCTTTGACAGCCATCTACCCAAGCCTAACATTACAACCAAAGTAAGACCTCTTGATTCTGGGTTCAGTCTTATCCAATTAGCGGAGATGACCTTTTAAAAAGGTTTGGTACGTAAGAAGAGGCCTATGGTGTTTCTTGAGCTTGAAGCCAAAAGCCATGAGTGCATTCATGCATTCGAGTTAAGTCTCATTTCCAACGTTGCTTCTAGAATTTGCATTCAAAAGATTAAATGAGAGCAGAGAGAAAATGTTCAATCATGAGAATCAAAAAGAGAGCAGATTGATAACAGGAGTTTGATGCTTTCAAGATCCATCCCGAGATTGGATGAGGTTTTGTATCTTGAGATTAATGCCAAATAATGATCATATATTATGAAATCAAATTGAAATATGTGCATTTATGCAATGGTATTGATGTAACCTGAATAGTTCATATGATGTACAAAAAAAGGAAAAAAGAAAAAGAAAAAGAAAAAATGGCCGTTAGAGATGAAAACCATAATTGGCGCTCTAAGCAAAAGTTAGGCCAAAAGGATAGGGTGAAAACCTAAAAACAGGCAGTCTGTCCTAAAAAAAAAGAAAAAAAAAGAAGAAAAAAAAGAGAAAAAGAAAAAGCCGCTGGATTGGGTTGGGTCCATTCCAGGCAAAAATAAGGCACATGGTCATGTGAAAATCCAAAAGGACACATTTCCCGCTAAGAAAAGCTAGTGTGAAAATCCACAAGGGACGCACTAACTTAAAATAATGACTACAGGTTTCAGATGAGAACCTCATGATCCCCAAAGAGCATGAAATTCAAAGGCAATTCCAGAAGGCACTGATCTTACTGCAAATTGCAATCAAATCGGCTGTGGCCTCCAAATCCAATTAGAGGAATTTTTATACTGCATTGCTGCATATACATGCATACACATGCATGCTCATGAATTTTTCCTGCATATTTGCCTTTCTAAGTCTTGCAGAAAAAGAGACTCGATGCGGACACCGGCAGAAACCGAGTGACGACATCATTCCATCCATCAATCAAGAAATCAACCAAAGACCTCTCAGGGGGCAAATCAACCAAAGACCTCCTAGGGGGCACAATCAAATCCCGAAATCCTTTGAGGAGGCAAATCTTGAAAACCTCTGAGGAGGCAAATTTCGAAGACCTCTGAGGAGGCAAATCTTGAAGCACTATGAGGAGGCAAATCTTGAAGTCCTTTGAGGAGGCAAATCTCGAAGTCCTTTGAGGAGCGAAAACGTGAAGTCCTTTGAGGAGGCAAATCTCGAAGTCCTTTGAGGAGCGAAAACGTGAAGTCCTTTGAGGAGGCAAATCTCGAAGCCCTCTGAAGAGGCCTATTCCCTAAGCTCCCTAAGGAGACAAGTCCCACACAACATCATGCATACAATTTCTTTTGTATATTTTGTGCATCTGATTTTGCAACCAGGAGGACACCCAGTCCGGAAGGACATCCATTTCAGAAGAACAACATCAGCACTTTGTAAGTCTGGAGCAGACTCGGTGCAGCTCAAGAGAGCAACCCCTGCGTTTTGTAAGTCTGGAGCAGACTCGGCGCATCCATCACATCAGCACTTTGTAAGTCTGGAGCAGACTCAGTGCAGCTCAAGAGAGCAACCCCTGCGTTTTGTAAGTCTGGAGCAGACTCGGCGCATCATCATCATTCGCACTTTGTAAGTCTGGAGCAGACTCGATGCAGCTCAAGAGAGCAACCCTCGCACTTTGAATCTTGGTAGCGATTCAGTGCAAACACTTCGAATCTTGGTAGCGATTCAGTGTAATTCGCGCTTTGTAAGTCTGGAGCAGACTCGGCGCATTCACCACATCATCACTTCTCGGCAACAAGGTAAAGCTCCCCCTCAGGTATGTAATCCCCTCTCTCTTCCTCTTTGAATTTTGGCTCACCTAGGTGTCTATGCACTAGCTTCTCCAAAATTGGGGGCAACTGTAGACACCGGGTCCCGAGTCCGGCATAAAATGAAAATGGTGATTTTTTATCCTTGATTATTCCCAAAATATATATATATATATATAAATATGTGTGTGAAATTAGGTAATTAATTAATTGATGTTATTAGTTAATTGAGTAATTAATATTATTGTGTGATTAAAGTGCATGTAAAATTAAAGTTTAAAGTGTATAATTAATTAGATAGAATATATATGTGCTAATTTGAATGAACTAAATGGTGTAATGTTTAATTAATTAGATAAATTATATATTAAATAGGTTAATTATATTAATATGTAATGTTTAATTATTGTAATGTTTAAATTGAATATATTAATGTGTAATGTATGTAATGTTTAATTAATTAATGTATTAATGTGATATGTGTAATTGATATATAATGTTTGATTAATTAGTATATGTATGTGTGTGTTAATTTGAATTAAGTGAGATTAATTAAGAATAGAGAAAAGGAGGGAAAAAATTGAGTGGGAAGTTACCATTATAACCCTTAGCCCTAATTTGAGGGTATAAAGAGAACAAGATGAGCAAAAACAAGGAGCTCTCTCAGCCGAAGAACAAGAGAAAGTCCAAAAAAAAGAAAAAGAAAAGAGAAGCAAGAGGGGGCTCTCGGATTGCATAGAAAGAAAAATAAAAAGAAAAGAAAAGAGAGGAAGAAGAAGCCATTGCAAACACAGAGAACAAAGAAATAGAAAAAGAAAAAGAAAGTGAGAGCAAAAGAGAGAGCAAGAAAGAACTGAGAGCAAGAGAGATCAAAGGCCAAGAATAAAAGAAAAGCAAAGAGAAGAAAGGAAAATAAAGAAAGAAGAAAGAAATAAAGGAGAGAGAGGAGCAGACCAGGGGGAGAACGCCGGCGCCGGAGAGAAGAAGAGAAAGAAGAAAAGAGAGGGGAGGGAGGCGTGGCCTCCGCCGGCCAGCCACGGCCACCGATCGTCGCACGCGCTCCGCCACCATGGAGAGGAGGTCCGGACGAAGCCATCGGTAGCCGCCGTTCCTCCATCGGCCACCGACAGCCGGAGCGTGAGAGAAGAAGACCCGCAACCTTTGGAGGAGATTTTCGGCGAGACACCAGCTCCGTTAGGCGCGTGACTGGTGCCGGTGAGACCCCGAGGCGGCGATCCATCTTCCGGCGACGGTGGTGTCGGTCACCCCTCCTCCGGCGATCCTCCGGCGACCGGTAAGCCTCTTTTCCTCTTTTTGCTTATTTATTATTATTATTATTATTATTATTATTATTATTATTATTATTATTATTATAATATTATTATTTTTATTTATTATTCTGTTTTAATATTATTTTATTATTTATTATTGTTATTTTTATATTTATTTATTATTATTATTAATATTATTATTATTATTGTTATTATATGGTTATTGTTAATTAATTGTTATATTTGTTTATTATTAGTATTTTGTGTTATGTTAATATTATTATTATAATAATAATAATAATTATTATTATTAATAATATTATTATTGTCTAATTTGTGTTAATTTTATATTGATATTATTATTTAATTGATTTGTGATTATTTAATTTTATGTTTTATTATTATTATAATTATTATTAGTATTATTATTTCATATTATTGTTATTTATTTATGCAATTATTTATGTATTCGTTTACTTATTTATTTAGAAATATGTAATTTTTATTTCATTCTATTTTATTTATCTGAGGTTTGTAATAATAAATGATTTTTCGACCGCTCTTAAAAAGAACCACCACACAAATGTTGTCTACTAAATAGAATGTTTGCTAAATAAAACTTGGACCAATGTCCTATTCTTACCCAATAAAATCGTCACGTAAAAATTATTTTCCATAATGAATGCATGCGAGGACCAATGTCCTCATTGTTAATGAATAACCCGTTTTATGCATGTATCGTACATTTATAAATGAGGGTTGTATTCTGCCCTTAGTATTATTGTAAATTTATTTCATACTTTAATGATATTTTATTTTATGCTCTTAAATGGATGAATGCGCTTTAATTTAAATTGCATCGTGTGGAGAGAGAGCGAATCAATAATAATTAAAATTTGATCATAAAACAATCGAGGTAGAAATAGATGAGAAATCCCGAACCCAGCTCTGGTCTTTGGGCTCAAAGAGGCGAGAGGTTTACCCTCCAAGACACCTCTTGTGTCACGAGACTTTAGCGTTAATCCTAGGCTGCTTAGGGCGAGAGGTTATCCTCCAAGACCCCTTTGGCTGGCCCAAAATGGATACTAAGTGCAGTCTTAGGCTCTCTGAGGCGAGAGAAACTTTCCCAATGTTCTATTGGGTGGCGACTCCATGAAACCTCCCTGTTGCCCAACATAGACGCACTTGCAATTTATTGCAAGCTATCAACGGACCCACAATTGCCCGATCGCCCTCGAGCGGGCGGTCAGAGTGGCGGCCGCGGGGATCCGGCGCGCGTCACAGGCCCACTCTTATATTGAACAGATCTAAAGACAAATATTGTCAGGAGAAATATACATTTTGAGAAACATGCAGAACAAAACTCTAATATGCAATCAGTATTTTCATATCGATAAGATGGATTTGTTGGCCCAAGGTCACACTCTGATTTTGATGATTATTAAACCTTAAATAAACTCCATTAAGAATTATATTCTAAAACAAACTTATGCAGGAAACTTTCTATGAGTTTGTCTGAGGATCACATATCTGAAGAACAAGTTTTATCAGCATGGATTTAAGGTGTAAAATTTATTTATTGCTTTAGATTGTTAGGAAATTAGGTTATTAAAATGTAAAATCAAATTGAGGCAAAATATTCTCACTCATGCATACACTTTATAGTTTTAAAATTGCACAAAAATAGTTTTAAGTTAGAAAATGAACTTTTGATAAAAACTGATTTTTCGTCAGAAATTGGTTTTTGAAAATAAATTTTCGTGTCTCAGATTTCTAAAAGAATTTCTATCTACTAATTTCTAACTGAATTCTGATCGTATCAGAATTTTGGGCAAAACTCAGAATCGCACTAAAAGACAAAATAACGGTCATATAATGACTAGTTTGAGTTTGTCTCTTCTGTTTGGCTCTCTAACGTCTAAAAACGGCTAGTTTATGATTTAAACATCTCAAACTAATTTTTTGAGTATTAATTCATGATGTTTTACCCATTAGAAGGTTAGAAAAAGTTTGGAAAGAATTTCTACCTCTTAAGAGATAAAGCTTAATTTGTTACTTTCACTTTCCATATCTTTGCACTTCATTCTTTACTCATTCTCCTCAATTTGATTATAGCTTTTGTTGTAATCTTCTAGTGAGTAAATTCTATTGTAAAATATTGTGAGATGGGTTGGCTAGAAACCTAGAAGAGAGAATTCTAGTAAGGTTTTTAATCTTTTACTTTGGGAAAAAGCTTGTGGGTAGATATACAAATTTAGAATTGTATATTGGCTTTGACTCTTGCCCTTAAAAGAGTTGAGATTGAAGAAAGGCTCAAGTAAGTGAAACTTGGGGAGTGGATGTAGGCATGTTGGCCGAACCACTATAAATTTTGTGTGTAAGCTTTTCTGATCTATATTCTGCAACTCTACATTCTTTCTAATCTGTTTTCATAGTTTGGTCTTTTACAACTCAAATCTATTCCATTAGAAAATCAGCCAGAAAATTTTGAGACATCCAATTCACCCCCCTCTTGTGTGTCTTTGGGACCAACATTTGGTATCAGAGCAGTTCTCAATCTTCCTAAGGCTTAACATCCTTGAGTGATCCTAAGAATGGCTGACGTTCCAATTGCTACACCTTTTAAGGAAGGACACTCAGTTCATCTTCCTCCTATGTTCAATGGTGAGAATTATCCCTTTTGGAAAGTTGTGATGAGACACTTTATTCAATCACAAGATATGGATTGCTGGGATATTACTGAAGATGGGTATGAGCCTCCAAAAAAGGTAGTAACTACAGAAGGTGCTTCTACTGCTACTATATTGAAGACTAGAAAGGAATTTAATGAAGCAGATAAGAAACTAGTGCAGCTGAACTCCAAAGCTATAAGTATTCTATTTTACTAATTACAAACAAATGAGTTTAACAGAGTCTCTGGATACGATACTGCCAAAGAAATATGGGACAAGCTGGAAGCAACATATGAAGGTACCAATCAAGTTAAAGATATAAGATTGCATGTTCTGATGGTTGATTATGAAAGCTTCAAGATGAAAACTGAGGAATCTATCTCTGAGGTAATAAACAAGTATGTAAAATTGACTAATGATATATAAGCTCTTGGCAAAAAACTTGATGAACATGATAAAATTGCAAAGCTGGTAAGAGGTCTTACACCTAGATGGGAAGTAAAAGCTTCAATTCTATTAGATAAGGATCTTAGTACTCTTGACTTTGATAATGTTTGTGGACCTCTTATTTCATATGAGTTTTATATTAAGTCTTAAGATGCAGAGAAAGAAAAAGACAGGAAACTAAAGGCTATTACTCTCAAGGCAGAGTTTGGGAGTGATTATTCTACAGGAGATGATGAGATGGCGTTGATCACCAAAAAATTCAAGAAGCTATACAGAAAAGGAAAGAAGTCCTATAGAAAACAGCGTAAAATCCGCAGGAGATATTGTCTCATCACAGGGCAGAGAGCTCTTTAAAATCTGCAGGAGATATTGTCTGTTATGAATGCAACGAACCAGGTCACATCAAATCCAAATGCCCAAATTTAAAGAAAAAGGAGAAAAGATTCAAGAAGAAGGCTATGAAGATTATGTGGAATGATAGTGAAGAATCAAGCACGAGTGAAGGAGAATTTGGAAATTCTGATGATATCGGTCTGACGGCAGTCTCTGATTGTGAAGAACAAGATTCATCTTCAGATGAAGAAGTAAAGGCCACAGCTGATAACTCAAAAAAATCTGAGGTAAGTGATTAAGATTCCAATTCTGATGGTAATGAGTATGAGAGAATGCTTGATTGCTTTGAAGAATTGCATCATAAATATTGCATGCTTAAGAAGACGCATGTTGAAATGAAGAAGGATTTTATTCTTTAAAATTGGAACATGAAAATGTCAATAAATCAGAAACCAAATTGAAAAATGATTCTTCTGATTTGGAAAGAAAATATGCATCTTTGTATGAGAAATCCAAAGGAAAACAGACTTGTGTGTGCAATAATAACGTTGTTGAAAATGCTATATCTGTTCATGCAAGTTCATCAAAGAATTTTTATAAGAGAAATTACACCAAGAAAAAGGTTGGCAAAGCTGTATCTTATGGTAAATTAGCAACTAATTCTTCTGCTACATGCTTTTACTGTTGTAAAAAGGGGTATACATCAAAGTTCTGTTTTTATAAGAAGAATGCTAATTTTATCAAGCAAAAATGGGTGATTAAAAATTCTGGAACAGATACTGCTAACCCTGTAGGACCTAAGAAGGATTGGGTACCTAAAAATGCTTGAATTTGTTGTAGGTCTGCCTAAGGAGCACCAAAACTGAAAAATGGTATATGGATAGTGGCTACTCCAGGCATATGACATGGGATAGAACCAAGTTCACTAAATTGGTAAAGTTTACTGGTGGTTCTGTTAGTTTCGGTGACAATAGGAAAGGAAAAATTATTGGAATTGGATCAATTGGTACTAATCCAGTTATTGAAGATGTTTCTCTTATTGAAGGACTGAAGTATAATTTATTAAGTATTAGTCAACTGTGTGACAAGAAAAGAAGAGTAATTTTTGAAGTAGATCATTGTAGAGTTGAAGATGTTGAAACTGAAAAATCTATTTTAAAGGGTCAGAGATCTGGAAATATCTACTTAGTCAGTCTTGAAGACATTAAGAAAAGTGAAGCAAAATGTTTGATCTCAAAAGAAAACTTAAGTGTTTTATGGCATAGAAAATTGGGGCATGTAAGTTTTCAAGTGATTGAGAAGCTGATGAGAAAAGATCTGGTGAGGGGCATTCCAAAGATGAAAATTGATAAAGATCATTTGTTCAAAGTGTGTCAGCTTGGGAAGCAAACCAGGAGTTCCCACAAATCCAAATCCGACGTATCTACTGAGAAAGCATCAGAACTGCTCCACATGGATTTATTTGGTCCAATAAGTCCATCAAGTATTGGTGGAAAATTTTATGTTTTAAATGTGGTGGATGACTATACGAGGTACACGTGGGTGTTATTTCTTGCACACAAAGATGATGCTTTTGAAGCATTTAAGAAGCTAAGCAAGAAGATACAAAATGAAAAAGGATATAAGATTGCAAATATCAGAAGTGATCACGGTGGAGAATTTAAAAATAAGAAGTTTGAAGAGTTTTGCAATAATTCTGGTATTAATCACACTTTTTCTACTCCAAGAACACCTCAACAAAATGGTGTAGAAGAAAGGAAGAATCGAACTCTTCAAGAGATGGCCAGAACTATGCTAAACGAGAACAACCTACCTAAGTATTTCTGGGCTGAAGCTATAAACACGGCTTGTTATATTTTGAATAGAATTTTGATCAGGTCTGTGCTGGAAAAGACACCATATGAGCTATGGAAGGGAAGAAAACCCAACATCAGCTACTTCCAACCTTTTGGCTGTAAGTGTTTCATTTTTAATGATAAAATTAATATAGCTAAATTTGATGCAAAATCAGAATAAGGCATTTTTTAGGATATTCTTTAAATTCTAAAGCTTACAGAGTTTTTAATAGAAGAACACATAAAGTAGAAGAATCAATAAATGTTAAATTTGATTTTAGTAATGTAAATTCTGGAGAAAGGAGTTTGTCTGATGATGAAACAGGTTTTGAGAAAGAAAAAGACAAAGAAATTCGAAGTGCTGAAACAGAGAAATCACAAGATCAGCAGGAAGAACCAAATGATAGTTATATGAATCAACTTGAGGAAGCTGAAGATAATTCTGAAGTTCACAAGGAAAATAATCAAGAAACCCAGACAAAACAACAGCCTGAGCAATCAACTGATCTGCCTAAAGATTGGAGATTCCACAAATACCACCCAAAGGACAACTTATTGACTGATCCCTCTCAGAAAATGATGACAAGAAGAGCCTTGCGTGAATATTGTGGTAATGTTACCTTTGTCTCTCAACTTGAATCTAAAAATTATACTGATGTTCAAAATGATGAAAATTGGATCATTGCTATGCAAGAAGAGCTAAGTCAGTTTTAAAGAAATAGAGTCTGGAATTTGGTTCCAAGACCCTCAAATTGTTCTACTATTGGAACAAAATGGGTGTTTAGAAATAAGTTGGATGAGCAAGGTAATGTTGTCAGAAATAAAGCCAGACTGGTGGCCCAAGGCTACAATCAAGAGGAAGGTATAGATTTTGATGAAACTTTTGCAGCCGTTGCTAGATTAGAAGCAATTAGAATTTTATGTGCATTTGCATGTTTTAAAAATTTTAAGTTATATCAAATGGATGTTAAAAGCGCTTTTCTAAATGGTTTACTAAATGAGGAAGTTTATGTTGAACAACCTCCAGGTTTTGAAAATTCTGATCATCCAGATTTTGTTTACAAACTTAAAAAGGCTTTATATGGTTTAAAGCAAGCTCCTAGAGCTTGGTATGAAAAGTTAAGTTGTTTCTTGCTTGCACATGGTTTTAACAGAGGTAAACTAGACACCACTCTCTTCATAAAGCATAAATCATCTCATATTTTAATTGTTCAAATTTACGTTGATGATATAGTTTTTGGTTCTACTAACGTTTCCTTGTGCAAAGAGTTTGAAGCAATTATGAAAAAGGAATTTGAGATGAGCATGATGGGTGAGTTAACATTTTTTCTGGGACTTCAAATCAAGCAGTGTGCAGATGGTAAATTTATAAACCAGTAGAAAGCAGAATTATGTGGCATTATCTACAGCAGAGGCTGAGTATATAGCTGCTGGTGGATGTGTAGCTCAAATTCTATAGATTAGACAGCAATTGAAAGATTATGGAATAGAATTTGACAACATTCCAATATTTTGTGACAGCACAAGTGCTATAAACTAGACAAAGAATCCTATTCTGCACTCTAGAACGAAGCACATTGAAATTAGGCATCACTTTATACATGATCATGTGCAAAGAGGAGATATTTTGTTGGAATTTATTCCTACCGAAAGCCAAATAGCTGATATTTTTACTAAGCCTCTCAAAGAAGACATATTTTGTCAACTAAGAAGGAAGTTAGGAATGGGTACATCAGAAATTTAGTTTTCTGTTGAGGTACGTTTTCTAACGAAATTCTGATAAGAAATCTGCTGATTAATTTTAAAATCAGTATGGAAATGCGTGATACAATTTTTCCTTGTTATTCTACTGGTTTTAAATATAAAAATATGTTAATGTGACTTTCTCTTTCGTGTTCAATTATAAAAAGCTTATATTTTTTATTAAAGACAAAATAGTCATTTTATTCTTTAAGTTAAAAAAAAAATAGTTTGATCTTCTTCCTGGAAACAAAAATCAGTTCTTTGAATTTAGCTTGTGTGTTTATTAAAAGAATGAGATCAATTTAATTTTTGAGCTTAAAGTCAATGGTTATCTCCTTGGAAAATAAAATTTACTTTTTGATTTTTGTCTTTTTCTTAAGTCTTTCCAAGTTACTTTTCATTTAATGCAAAACTTATTTTACACTCTTCCATTTTAATGCTTTATTTGAAAGTGGGTTTATTTTTTTCATCTTCATCCTCCCGTCACTTTCATTTCCATTTTGTAAAACTTATTAATTTCTTACCCATTTGCCCAAATTCAATATTCAACACAAAAGTATGGCAAATTTGATCACAACCCATTTCTTTCAAACCCAAATACAAGAAATGCAACCCATGAAAATCAAAATCAAACCCAAATCGAAATCACCGCCCAAAAATAATATTTGTTATATTTCCTCCGCAATCGTCGATAGAGATGATCAATTGCAAAATCAATTTTATAGATGGAATCTGAAGGAAGGAAATTGCTGTTGGAATATTCAGGTAACGTAATTTTACTCTAATTTGGGAAAATCATTTTATGGATTTTTGGGGAATATCACCGAAATAAGCTTCATCGTTCAATTTAAAAAAAAAAATCAAGTCTCTCTGAATCTGCTTTCTTCAGGTATTATTTATTATATCTCAGTGACTTGAAAAATATTTTTATTGCTAGATTTGCTTTGAAAATATTTTTTGATTGAATATTATTGTGATAAATTGGTAGCTTCTCTCTTCCCTTTTGCTAATGAGAAAAAGGTTGAATTTGTTGATTGAATTTAATAAGCTGATTTGTCGATCTGATTGATTGATTTTTGTTAAAAATCAAAAATTGGAAAATTGGGATAAAATTGTTTATTTTTATTAGCTTATTGGTTAAATATACATGATATATATGTTCAGCTGATTGAATTTTATTGAAGGAAATTTGGGACATGCTGAGTTGTTATTGTGATTGAAAATGAGCTGATACGATTAAATTGAATTTTATCAGAGAAAAATTGCAATGTTGAAAATATGTGATATGTTGGGATCATTTGATGTGTTTTATGCAGAAATGATAGTGAGATTTTATTGCATATTGTGGACTGCTTTTGCCTTCGTACAGGTTCCCTCCTTTTTGATTGATGACAAAAGGGGGAGAAGTTTATGGATTGTGGTTATTAAATGGCTATGGTTATGGTTATTGAACTGGTTAATTGATAATTATCCTTGTTGCCCTCACTGTGTGTTTTGTTGGTTATGCTTATGTTGGTTATCCTTTGAATTATTTGCTTGATCAAATGGTTACAAACTGTTATCTGTATAGTTTTTGTACAGGATAAACATTTAGGCGTTTATATTGGTGCTCATACTCTTTTACCCCCATGCACATATTCAGGGGGAGTATTTTCTTTGACTAACCTAGATAGACTTCTAATTGGAGTTTATTAAGGTTTTGTCATCATCAAAAAGGGGGAGATTGTTGGCCTAAGGTCACACTCTGATTTTGATGATTATCAAACCTTAAATAAACTCTATTAAGAATTCTGTTCTAAAACAAACTTATGCAGGAAACTTTCTATGAGTTTGTCTGAGGATCACATTTCTGAAGAACAAGTTTTATCAGCATAGATTTAAGTTGTAAAATTTATTTATTGCTTTAGATTGTTAGGAAATTAGGTTATTAAAATGTAAGATCAAATTGAGGCAAAATATTCTCACTCATGCATACACTTTATAGTTTTAAAATTGCACAAAAATAGTTTTAAGTTAGAAAATGAACTTTTGATCAAAACTGGTTTTTCGTCAGAAATTGGTTTTTGAAAATAAATTTCTATCTCAGATTTCTAAAAGAATTTCTAAATGAATTTCTATCTACCAATTTCTAACTGAATTTCTGATCGTATAAGAATTCTGGGCAAAACTCAGAATCGCACTAAAAGACAAAATAACGGTCATATAATGGCTAGTTTGAGTTTGTCTCTTCTATTTGGCTCTCTAACGTCTAAAAACGGCTAGTTTATGATTTAAACATCTCAAACTAATTTTTTGAGTATAAATTCATGATGTTTTACCCATTAAAAGGTTAGAAAAAGTTTGGAAAGAATTTCTACCTCTTAAGAGATAAAGCTTAATTTGTTACTTTCACTTTCCACATCTTTGCACTTCATTCTTTACTCATTCTCCTCAATTTGATTATAGCTAGGATTTGCTATGTTAGTTGCTGTTTGTTTTAGGATTTGCAATTCTGTTTATGATTTTTGAAGTTTAAGCATACTGAATTTTTATTTGCATAAACTTGTAGATGTCTAAATCAAATTAAATTGATTTGGAGGAAGAGATTGCATCTGTGGAACCATTTAAGGTTCCTGAGTAGTAGTGCAATATATGTGAGGCAGCAAGCACTCCTACAACAGCCTAAAAAAAAGAAATGCAATGGCAAAGAGATCTGTTGTTTGGGAATATTTCACATAGATTTATAATGTACAAGGTGTCAAAAAAGGCAAGTGTATTCATCGTAGCGAAGAGTTTTATTGTGATCCAAAAAAATATGGTACTATTACACTGTATGAACAATTGTAAATTTCACCCACATAGTGTAAAAATAAGACAATCACAATTTTCTTTACAACCAACTTCAGTTGTTGATGGTAGTTCTAGTGCATCACTAACTAATTAGAAATTTGATCAAGAATACAGTAGGAAATATCTTGCTTTGATGATTATAATTGATGCACTTCCATTTAGTTTTGTCGAGGGAGAACAATTTAGGAGTTTGTTGCTAGTTTATGTCCTTGGTTCAAAATGCCATCTAGATGGACTGTGACACGTGATGCTAGCCAACTGTTTATTGAAGAGAAAAAAATTTGAAAACATTTATTAGAGAGCAAGCTCAATCTATTTGTATAACTACTGATACATGGACCTCAATTCAGAATATCAATTACATGTGTGTCACTGCTAATTTTCTTGATAATGATTGAAAGTTGCAGAAAAAAATTTTGAATTTTTGTCTAGTGGGTAGTCATAAGGGTGATATGCTTGCTCTAGATCTAGAAAAATACTTGAAGGAGTGGGGAATTCATGACAAATTATTTTGCATTATAGCTGATAATGCAAAAAACAAATGACAAGATGATTATAACTTTAAAAAATAAATTCAATGCAAAAGGAGTTTCTATTGCTGAAGGGAAATACATTCATATGATATACATTACTCACATACTTAATATTGTTGTGCAAGATGGATTGAAAGATGTTGATATTGCTGTGAAAAGAGTTAAAAATGCATGTAAATTTATTAGATCATCACCTGCTAGACTGAAAAGATTTAAAGAATGTTGTGCAATTGAGGGAATTGAGATTTCAAAGTCATTGTATTTAGATGTGGCAACTAGATAAAATTTCACATATTTGATGTTAAGCACTGCACTTCAATATGAAAAGATTTTTGATGTTTATAAGACTGTGAATCCATTCTCTAAAATTGAATTAGACTCATGCTTGAATCCTGATTTGGGTGGGGTACTACGTGGGTTGATTAGCGAGTGGTAGAGAGAATTACAAGCATGTTTAAACAATTTTATCTTGCTACTTTGAGCATTTCTGGTTCCAATTATGTCACATTTAATACATATTACACTGAAATAAGTGATTTGTATTGTAACACCCCCTACCCATACGTAGGCGATCCCATCCGATAAGGAGTGAGATGCCGTACGAGTCAAGTTGCCACCACATAGATACAACACAAATCATACATTCATAAATACGGGGTAATTAAAAACTTTACGAAACAACAAGAGCCACAGATGATCATACATTAATACAACAAAAATCATTACAATAACGTTTTGATCAAACTGGCTAAAACAAAAGATAATTACATATCCAAAATATACAAATGCGGAAGCTACTACAAAAACTGATACATGAGAGTTCTGTACAAAAGAATCATCAAAGATTACAAAAGCTAAGCCCTACACTAAACCTTCCTATATTGGCTTGAATTACGGCGACTCTCCCAAAGCAAAAGATCTTCCACACCGGCACGGGTAAAAACACCCTGCTAAGCGATAAACGCTTAGTGGGGAAACACACAAACAGTATGGATGACCATTCACAATAGTCGTCGAGGCATGACACATTCACAATGGTAAATGCAGATAATCATAGCAAGTAAATATACATTCTTGCATATAAAAGCCATACTTTCGATAACATATGCTCACATCCATGTTCACATTCATAATTACATTAACTGATTATTCATCTCATTATCATACTCATTCGAATATCACAATCGTATAACCACCTCGGAGCAAAAGAAAACAAACAGAACACCTACTGACTCACAATAGTGGATAACGAGTATACGGACAGTACCTTACGGGTACGAATCGGATACTGACAGTACCTTACTGGTACGAATCGAAAACCATTTCATTTTATCAATTACAAAACATTTTACTGAGGGGACCTTAAGCAAGATCCAAATATTGAGGGGTTCGCGAGGAACCAAATGGGGACCAAATTGGGGTCCAAATTGAACTGAGGCTGCAGCTAAAAGACTCTATTAGGCATGCCTAACTATCCACTCACTTGACTCTAGTAGGTCATGAATAAACCAGATTATGTTTCGAAACACAAAATATAATTCACCTTATATAATTCGCAATATAGTAGGCATATAAACACATTCATATAGCATACAGTAAGGATAAACCATGAAAACGACGTCTGAAATTCATTTTTAAAAAACTGGGCACGCGGGAGAAACAGGACAGATCAGGGCCTCTGTCGCGCTCGAGACAGAAGAGGCACGGTCACGAGTCGTGCTGAGGGACATGACTCGTGTCAATGGCTTGTCCCAGTCGTGCTCCTCACGCACGACATGCAGAGGAAATAATATGAGCACGAGTCGTGCTGAGGGACATAACTCGTGTCCATGATGTTTCCTCTCGTGCTCCACAGCACGCCACGGAGGAGGACTCACAGCAGCACGATCTGTGCTACACGAGCATGAGTCGTGCTGATCCTCATGGCCTGTCGACGTCCAGCTGAGATGCACGGCTTGCACACCAAAGGAGCACGAGTCGTGCTTCTCCATCCGAGTCAGACACAAGCAAAGCTACAGTGAGCTTAACACGAGAACGTGAAGTTCCTCTTTGTCACGCTCATGAGAGTGTCGTGCTCGCGACAGAGACGAGACTCCCAATTCCAAGCAAAACGCAGAAACCCAGAATTTTTCCCCAAACCAAAACCATTTTGACCCAAATCACTTTTAATCCAATCTTACCTCAATTATGGCCTCCAAAACACCATAACAAACATAAAACAACACATTTCAACAATTAATTCCCATTAATTCATCAATTTACACAATAACATTCCAAGAATCACAAAATCTGTAAATTTGCAGCACAACTCATTCAACTCCACAATCACTTCAATAAATCCACACTTATGCATAATCATTTATCGCAACAAAAAGCCATATCATGCATGCCAATATAAGTCCATATACACAACCAAAATTCCAGAAATTCATGCACATATACATATGAACATCCAAAATAATAGAAATTCCTAAACCTCATCTCCTTAGCTCCAAATCTAATGAGCTCCACTAGTACCAGTCTTCTCCTTGCCTTTTGGTTCATAAGGAGGCTCAACTAACAACATCCCAACAACACACACACAAACCAAACCCTAGATTAAAACTCCAAACCCAGAAAATGAAGAAGAAGAAGATAAACAAGGAAGAACAAGATGAAGAACGCAGAAAACTTACCAAAAGAAACACCAGGAGATGATCAATTCGCACTAGCAGCCCTTGAATCCAAGCTAGGGTTCTTAGGGAAAGAGAAAAGGAAGAAGAAGAGAGTGAAGGGAAGGAAAAACGTGAAAATGAGGACAGCCATCTGTTAGTGGTTATGCCCTAGGCCAAGTGTAGACACCGGGTCCTGAGTCAGCCTAGATCGGAGTTACCCAATGATGAAAAATTGCCTTCTCAGGCAATAAGGTTAAAAATGATGATTTTCTTGTCAAATTTGCATTTTAGAATAAAAATAAAAAATAATAAAAAATAAAATAAAATAAAAAAAATAAAATAAAAAATAATAATAAAAAAATAATAATAAAAAATAATAAAAAATAAAATATTTTAGAAATTAGTTTTTGAGAATAAATTTAGTATTTTTTAGTCATATTTGAAAATTAAAAAAAAAAAAAGAAGAAGAAAAAAAAAAGAAAAGAAAGAAGAGAGGGTGTGCTTTTGGATGGAGGGTGTGCTTTTAAAAGCATGGCTGTGCTTTGAAAGCACGGCTGTGCTTTTGCACAGTGTGCATTACGCGCACTGCGCGCAAAAGAACAGCTGTGCTTTCGCCTCAGTCGCCCAAAATCACCGAAATTGACATTTTTTCACCCAAAAATCTTTTATTTTCAATTTTTTTGACTTTTTTAAAGATTTTTCCGAGATTTGGTTGGTTTTTTCTCCTTTTTCACACTTAAATTAAGGAGAATTTAATAAAAATAATTTTATTTCTTAATTAATTAATTATTTTTTAATTTTTTTCGGTAATAAAAAGAAAGAGATGAGGGAAATTAGGGGGTTGGCATTTTTTCTCTCGGGGGAAATTCATTTGCTTCATCCTCTCTTCCTCTTCTTCTCTAAGAAATCCATTTCTACAGATTTTTTTTTTAAGCTCTTCACCAAAAATAAGATCTAAAAGCCAAAAAATTCAATTTTTAAGCTAAAATTGGTCTTGAAGCAAAGAAATCAATTCTTTGTTCTTGAGTTTGGTTTTTCTATCAATTACAATTTCTTGAGACAAAGAAAATAATTCTTTGTTCTTGGAAATTAATTTTGTTTTCATCAATTTCTTCTCTTTAATTTTAATTAACAATTGTTCTTGAGACAAAGAAAATCAATTCTTTGTTCTTGGGAATCAATTTAATTTTTCTTCAATTATTTTTCAAGAAATTTTTTTTTTAAATCAAAATCTCAAACTTTATCATTTCAAAACTATATTTTGCAAATCAAAACAAGAAAAATCCATCATATTTTTTCCATCGAATCCGAAATCTGAGGGTAAACATTCTAGACTCGATCTCTTGATTTAATTTTTGTTTTCACCATTTTTGCTAACATTTAAATTAGTAAACATGTAGATCTATATATTTTTTGTTGATTTATTTATTTTATGTCATTTTAGATGTAGATCTAACTTTTAATATTGTTCTTAGATGTAGATCTAACTTTTAATTTCGTTATTTGTTCCCATTTTCTTTTAATTGTTCATCCTTATTATTATTATTATTATTATTATTATTATTATTATTATTATTATTATTATTATTATTATTATTATTATTATTATTATTATTATTATTATTATTATTATTATTATTATTTACTTATTTACTTATTTACTTATCTTTTGGTATTATCATCATCATATATGCCATTAGTATATTGTTATTAGTGTTATTTATTGTTACTATCATCATTTATTGTTATTATTATCCTTATTATTGTTATTATTATTTTTGTTGTTGTTGTTGTTATTGTTATTATTATTGCTTTATGTTTTAAATAGTGATCTATTGATTTGTTAATTTATTTTAATATGTCATTTAATGTATTTATCATATAATATACATGTTTTATTTAATTTATGTATTGTTATAAATGTTTAGTTGATTTTCTTACTTCAATTACTAATATCAATTTTATTTGTGTTTGTTGTCGGTGTTAAATCTTTGTGCTCCCCTGTTTGAGCACCCGTGCGAATGAAGGAGGAGATTCAAGGAGTTGTTATTTTTCATTGTACTTGTTACTTTTCCTTTATTTGTTTTATTGAGTTATTTGGCATGTACTAATTAATTAAACCATTTATTTTTTGTACGCTTAATCAAAAATCACACAAAAATATTTCTACAAATAAACCTGTGTTTTCTAATAAAATGGGACCAATGTCCTAGTTTTTCATCCAAAATAAATTGTCACTTTAAAATGATTTTCTTTAATTGTGCATGAGAGGACCAACGTTCTCAACATTAATAAATACCCCGTTTTATATATGATTTATATTTTATTTACAATGGGGGTTGTATTCCGCCCCTAGTTTTATTGTAATTTATTTTTATCTTTATTTTTATATTTATTTATCGTTTTATATGTGATTGATATGCGCTTTAATAAACTGCATTAATTGTGTGAGATGAAAAATGAAATTTTATAATTTAAAAACTCATCTATAATTAACCAAGGCACCAATAAGTGTGAAGTTCCGGACACCATCTCTGGTTTAGACCGATAAGAGGTTAAACTTTCCCAATTTCTTGTAAATTGGGTGGCGACTCCAAAATACCTCAAAAGTGCCTAAAGGTGTTATGGCGATGGATGGTCCTTTTCAATGTTCTATTGTGAAAGGAGGTGCCGAAAATATCTCATAACACCTAAGATCAAAAAAGACGCGAACCAATCCCACGAATCCTAAAAGCGGATTCCCGAAGAGGGCCTTGCTGGTTCCGGCGCGCGTCACAGTGGCGACTCCGCTGGGGACTGTTTGTGACTTTGCTCTGAAAATGTCTTGGTTAAAATGTATAATTGGGTTTTTAAAACTAAAATTTCATCACTCATCTAAATTGCATTGCATCCATGCTAGAGCCTTAGAATATGCTAGTTTGGTCCCTCTATTAGCCTCGGTGCGTTCCTGAAGCACGACCCCATTTTCACTCAATTTAGGGAAGTGTTAAGGATAATCACCAGCCCAAGTCTCGTACCTCAATGGTATATCAAATGGTGACCCGATCGGTCGTTATGCTCGTGATGAGCTAGACCCGTCGGCAGGGATCATGCTTGGGTAGCCTTAAAGTATCATCACCCTTGACCAAAGCTCATATAATGGCAATAGATACTTCCCATTGGTTACATGTACCTTAATACAATGCTTGTTATGTGGGCCCTTGTATATCAAATCAATTCAAACATATTAATCGGGCACTCATCAAAGGCTTTCATGCCCCGGTGGGCTCATTTTAGTCTGTTTGAGAGGTCCAAATATATAATGGCCAAAATCCATGCGCATGTGGTTTAAATTAAGAGTGTTATGCTGCCGGTTTTCCACCGTGCACCATACGCGCCCATTGGGTTCCCCGTTAATCCATGGGTCAAGCCCACCTAGGAAGAGACTATTTGACCTCGTGTGCGGGAGTAATAAGGTTGGAAGGATCTACTTGCTTGCATGTGTTTTTCTATGTTGCATAACACACGACCATTCATTGTATACGTCATTTATGCATGTTTTTATAATAAAATTAAAAATGAAAAAAAAAATAAAAAAATATAAAAAAAAAATGCATTTCATTTTGTGTGTGTATATCCTTTTGTCTGCATATCATTTTACGTATATTCTTTTCATGCATCGCATTATATCACTGTAATTTATTGATCTTTCACTCATCCAGGACCACCTGCATAGCTCACGATCATGCATTGTACATATCATCCATGCATCATTCTAACAATTTGACCCTTTCAGCCATCATAGATTCATCCAAGTGGATTAGAGGTCCTGACGGCCAGTTAGTGAGAACAGCCTCGCCCTCCAAATTGCTAGAACTAGTGTCCTTTTGGGATTCTGAGTCATTCTCAACAAGCAGTGAATCATCTTCCATGGCAGAATTTCCACAAGGGACTAGTGCTTTGACGGTGCAAGACCTAGATAAGAGGCTTGGGGAATTTGAAAGGAAAATGTTGGCCATGATGGAAAGTATCACAGCTCAAATGGCACCAAATGCCAGACAACCACCTGTGGCCTCTACTGTTGGACAAGTCGAATCGCCTATTAGGGAAGAGGCTCCTATGACAGTCGCTACCGTGCAACAACCAACCATTGAGCCCGCAGCAACACCTATTGAACAGAAAAGAACCCTTGACCTGAAGGATGATCTCATAGAAGAGGAAGGGGATGAGCAAGTAATTCCTCGAGCTGTCATGAATGAAGTCCCCAAGGGAAAAGAAGGAGCAATAAAGGAGATAGAAGGGGGGTTTGAGAAGTTTGAATCTCAGACAATGACCACTATGGAGAATTTGGCCGCCGTTGTGGTGCCACCTGCCGAAAAATAGCTTATTGCTCCTATTATGTTACAGAAAGAGCATGACCCAACTAAGGGATCACACCTACCACCAACTGGACCCGGAGGGGAGTCACCCGCTGCCATATCACTTGAACGAAAAGGCGAGGGGCATGTTTCAGAAAATGGGCTTCTGGCAATGATGCAGGGCTTAAAGAGAAAGATAGATGTCCTCGTAGAGGAAATTTCAAAGTCTAAACTCGCAATTGCCCGGGCTGCTTGGGAGAAAGTCTTTATAGACTTAAAGAAGGGAGGTCAACCGCATAGGTGAGACATTTGTGCCAGCACACAAGCGATAGAGGAAGCATCAACGATTAGAACAGTTCAGGAGGGTTGTTCCGACGTGGACGGATCTTTTCCTCAAGTTGGGGAAGGGGACTTACGCTCCTGGTTAGCCAACCCAGCCAGAAGTCGAGGGTATAGGAGATGTCGTCGACACGTTAGATATCTGAGGAGTGATGGCCAAACCTCGAAAGATCAAGAATAGGATTCTATTATCGGCAAGCGACTGGTAGTCCTAGAAGGAGGGGGCAATACCATTGGAGGTGACAATCAGGAAAGTTCAAGTCTTGGCAATAACAATGTGAGAGATATTGAAGCCACCCAATTTTTAAATATTGGAACTGCTCGAGATTGCTATACCATCAAGGATAAGTCTTTATCTGAGCACCTTTTTCATTTTATCGATAAGGGAAAGCTACAACCGAAGCCTGCAAAACCCGCCAGAAGCATAGGGCGCACTAGTCACCGAGGAGATCTGTATTGTGCCTACCATCGGCATACTGGGCATGAGACTGATAAGTGCCGAATTCTGAAAAAGCTTATTCAGGGTCTCATTGATGAGGAGTTGAGAAGTGGGGAGCATTGTTCTCGGGGATGATGATAGACTGTTAACTATAGCGTCCGTGTTGGCGAGAAAGGAGGATGCTAGCTATTTAGATGCCTCTTTTTGTTTTTGAACTATCTAATGATGATGTTTTAACTCTACTTTTTATGAAATAAAATGAATGTTTTGGTGTTTTTATTTCTCTGTGTGATATTTCTCATGATTTCACTATGCATAATCATGGCATATTTATATTTGACATTGATTCAACTAATGCTATTCCATTTGATCTCGAAACTTTGGAGAATCCAAAGAAAAATCTTGATTGCATCTGTTATGACTCTTGAAGAGAGATTAAAAATTTGAGAGAATAAAAAAATAATAATAAAAAAAAATAGTCTTTGCCTGGACCTATAAAGATATGCCAGAAGATGATTATGAAGCCACCAAATAAGCTATGCCAACATATCCTGATCATGGACCGGTGGCGCAAAAACTCAGAAGACTTAAGTTAAAATAGGCAAAAATGGTTGAAAGGGGAGATCCACAAGCAGGAGTGGGGGCAAGCTTCGTTCAAATCCCATTGATCTTCACATACCTGCACCCTGTCACTCCGTTTGGCTACTGAAAAGAACCAAAAGATTGATTCACAAGTTATCTACCCAGTTCACTAGTGTAAAAGATATGCAGTACAAGAGGTGAGCTGATGACATACAGTTGAGGTGCTAGATGGAAAAGGCCAAGAAGATTATGAAGGAGACCCATGCAGGGGGTTACAATCGAAAATCCCTACAAATGTCACGCTTTATTCCTCGATGCACGGGGTGAAAGCACTACCTATTGAAGCACTCAAATCTTAAAGGGCAGTCATGGAAACAAGGCTACGGCAGCCAAACACGTCAAACAATAATAGGGCAGTCATAGAAATAATTTTGAAGCAGTTAAGCACATCAGACTAAAACAAATTGTGAGATTACTATTGCAATCAGACCCATCAGGAAACACTTTGCTTAATCATTCGGGAAGAAAGTCAGAAAGCACTTACTGAAAAGAGTGAGTTTTGGTCTTCAAGAAAATAGGACCGAGTGTTCTAGACGGATGAAGTAAACCCAAGCCAACGTATGAAGACCCATTTGTTCTTGAAAAGTTATTATCTAAGAGAGCAGCATTCCAACAGACAGTAAGGGAAGCAAGTTCAAAGTACCAGTCAGTATCAACAAACCCAAGAAGGTCCATGGCTAAAGACTAAGAATCAAAAGAAGAGAATAAATGTCCCGTGGGTCGAAAACCAAAAAAAGGCGGCCTTGCTAAAATTGGGCGCCTCGTCAGGGTGAAAACAGAAAAAAGGCACTCTGAGCAAAAACTAGAGACTTGAGAGAAAATATCCAATCAAGAAAACCCGAGAGGGCTGATTGGAAACAGGAGTTTTGATGCTTTCAAGATCTACCCTGAGATTAGATGTAATTTTGCATTCTGAATCTGTGTTGAATGGTGATCATGCATGGGAAAATCATACTAAAATGTCCACAATTTTGTTTAAAATTATAAAGCAAAAACAGTTTTAACTCATCATTTCCTAGTTCTTTTATAAAAAGAAAAATATCATTCATTACTGAATGTGTGAAATCTAACTGGCTATACTTTGCTTTTGCTTTCGCTCTCACCAACCAGATGCCTAAGCCGATGAGTTTTATTATTTATGGCGGGGATAAGTATATAAGTATCCTTCTTTTGCATGTACTTATGGAAGAAACGGTGTAATCTTTGATCCGCAGCATGGCAATTTTTTGAAAGCAACTATGTCTAGGGGCTGTGGTACTCAGAGGTGCAGGCCGAAGATACGATAATGGGGAGGCCCTGACAATAGCTCCAATTTTCCAAATAGTCAGGCAAAAAAAAAAAAAAAAAAAAAAGAGAAAAAAAGCCGTTAGAGATGAAAACCGTGATTGGCGCTCTAAGCAAAAGTTAGGCCAAAGGGCAGGGTGAAAACCTGGCAACAGGAAGTCTGCCCTATAAAAAAAATGAAATAAATAAAAGCCGCTGGATTGGGTTGGGTCCATTCCAG
Organism: Excoecaria cochinchinensis; assembly: GCA_947683425.1. Lineage (NCBI taxonomy): Eukaryota > Viridiplantae > Streptophyta > Magnoliopsida > Malpighiales > Euphorbiaceae > Excoecaria > Excoecaria cochinchinensis. The sequence continues at coordinate 15,307,025 of CANTUQ010000121.1, read as the reverse complement.
GCAAAAAAAATAAGGCACAGGGTTATGTGAAAATCCGACAAGGACGCATCTCCCGCTTAGAAAAGCTAGTGTGAAAATCCACGAGGGACGCACTACCTTCAAAGAGGACTACGGGTATCAAAAGAGAACCTCAAAATCCCCAAAAGCATGAAATTCAAAAGCAATTCCAGGGGGCATTGATCCCACCTCAAATTACGACCAAACCGGCCGTCATCTCCAAATCCACATAGATGAATCCTCGTCATGCATTGCTGCATACATATACATTTCACATGCATGCTCACCACTTTTTCCTGCATATTTTGCCTTTTAAGTCTTGCAGAAAGAAAGAATCAAATGCCAACACCGACGAAAGGCAAGTGACAACATCAATCCAAACAAGCAATCAAAACAACGTTGGTCCAGACGTCAGTTCAATCATCAAATCCAAGCGTCAATCAAAGCCCTCTCAAGAGGCAAATCACTAAAGTCCTCTTAAGAGGTAATTCTGAAGTCATCCTAAGACCTCTCAGGGGGCAATCAGCCAAAGACCTCTCAGGGGGCAATCAACCAAAGACTTCTCAGGGAGCAGCAGCCAAAGACCTCTCAGGGGGCAATCAACCAAAGACTTCTCAGGGAGCAGCAGCTAAAGACCTCTCAGGGGGCAACCAACCAAAGACTTCTCAAGGAGCAGCAGCCAAAGACCTCTCAGGGGGCAATCAACCAAAGACTTCTCAGGGAGCATTAACCAAAGACTTCTCAGGGAGCATCAGCCAAAGACCTCTCAGGGGGCAATCAACCAAAGACTTCTCAGGGAGCAGCAGCCAAAGACCTCTCAGGGGGCAACCAACCAAAGACTTCTCAGGGAGCAGCAGCCAAAGACCTCTCAGGGGGCAATCAACCAAAGACTTCTCAGGGAGCATTAACCAAAGACTTCTCAGGGAGCAACAGCCAAAGACCTCTCAGGGGGCAATCAACCAAAGACTTCTCAGGGAGCAGCAGCCAAAGACCTCTCAGGGGGCAATCAGCCAAAGACCTCTCAGGGGGCAATCAACCAAAGACTTCTCAGGGAGCAGCAGCCAAAGACCTCTCAGGGGGCAATCAACCAAAGACTTCTCAGGGAGCAGCAGCCAAAGACCTCTCAGGGGGCAATCAACCAAAGACTTCTCAGGGAGCAGCAGCCAAAGACCTCTCAGGGGGCAATCAACGAAAGACTTCTCAGGGGGCAATTAACCAAAGACCTCTCAGGAGGCAATTAACCAAAGACTTCTCAGGGAGCATAAGCCAAAGATTTCTCAGTGAGCATTAACCCAAGATCTCTTAGGAGGCACCACTTCAAATCAGCAGAAGGGTTAGCACGACGTCGGCACACGGCCTCGGCACTACCACTTCAAATCAGCAGAAGGGTTAGCACGACGTCAGCACACGGCCTCGGCACTACCACTTTAAATCAACAGAAGGGTTAGCACGACGTCGGCACATGGCCTCGGCACTACCACTTCAAATCAGCAGAAGGGTTAGCACGACGTCGGCACACAGCCTCGGCACTACCACTTCAAATCAGCAGAAGGGTTAGCACGACGTCGGCACACGGCCTTGGTACTACCAATTCAAGTCAACAGAAGGGTTAGCACAACGTCGGCACACGACCTCGGCATTACCACTTCAGAACATCTAAAGTCCTTTAAGGAGGCAAAATCTCAAAGCCCTCTGAGGAGGCAAAATCTCAAGTCCTCTGAGGAGGCAAAATCTCAAAGTCCTCTGAGGAGGCAAAATCTCAAAATCCTCTGAGGAGGCAAAATTCCAAGTCCTCTGAGGAGGCAAAATCTCAAAATCTCAAAAGCCCTCTGAGGAGGCAAAATCCAAAAGTCTTCTGAGGAGGCAAAATTCTAAAGTCCTCTGAGGAGGCAAAATCTCAAAGACCTTTGAGGAGGCAAATATCGAAGCCCTCTGAGGAGGCGAATCTCGAAGACCTTTGAGGAGGCAAATCTAGAAGACCTTTGAGGAGGCAAATCCTGAAGCCCTCTGAGGAGGCAAATCTTAAGGACCTTTGAGGAGGCAAATATCGAAGCCCTTTGAGGAGGTAAATCTCGAAGCCCTCTGAGGAGGCAAATCTCGAAGACTTCTGAGGAGGCGAATCCCGAAGACCTCTGAGGAGGCAAATCTTAAGGACCTTTGAGGAGGCAAATATCGAAGCCCTTTGAGGAGGCAAATCTCGAAGCCCTCTGAGGAGGCGAATCTCGAAGACCTCTGAGGAGGCGAATGATAGGAGCTAAATTGAAGTATAATTTAGTATTTATTTTGTGTGAATTTATGTAATTAATCATGTAATTGTTTGTAAAAATTTGATGTGATATGTTAAACTATGTTTATTTGTGCCTGTTGAGTGTTTATTTTGTTATTTGTATTTTTAGGTGAAGAAACGAAAAGAAGAACCAGATATAGAGTGGGAAGTCACGAGAAGAGGAGCAGATCACGCCGTGACCATGAGTCACGTGACGTGATTGTATTAAGAAGAAAGAAGAGGAAGGAGGAAAAGAAGAGAAGGAGCTGCAAGAGACGAAGTCACGCCGTGAGCAAAGGTCACGCGACGTGACGAGAAGCCAGCGAAGAAAGGAAAGAGAAGAAGAAAGAAGAGAAGTCACGCCGTGAGCAACGGTCACGCGACGTGACGCCACAGAGAGGCCAGGAAAGGAAGGGAAAAGAGAAGAGAAGAGAAAGGAGAGCAGGAAACGCGACGTGAGCGCCAGTCACGCCACACACGCGAGAAGACACGCCGTGAGAGGGAGTAACGCGACGTGACTGGCCAGAGAAGGAAGAGAAATCCGAGAGAAAGAAAGAAAGAAGAAAAGAAGGAGCGCGTTCTGTCGCGATCGAGACACCGTTGCGAACGCGACAGAAACGACCGTTGGACGGTTTTGGGCCAAAATTCACATGAAAAGTCATCTTTTTTCACCAAATTGTGCAACCATTCCCAAGAGACATCTTCAAAGGACATCAACTTTCAATCAACATCTATAAATATGTAATTTAACTGTAGTTTTAAAAAAAGGAAATAATAGAGTGAAATTTTTATTGAGTAATTTTCTGTATTTAGTTAAACAGTTTTCTTTTCTTTAGTTAATTTTTCTTAGTTAGTTTTTATGATTTGAAGAAGAAGATCAAGGAGGAGAAAATCTATTTCAAGAGATTGGGAAAAAGGGTTGAAAGGCTTCTATCTTGTTCTCTTATTTTTAATTCTTCTCCAATATTTTTATGAATATCATTTCAATGAATTTATATATTATTATTCTTTCTATTTCCATCTACTTTCATAGTCTTTCATTGTAGATTCTCTATTAATATCTTTTGCATGATCTTTATAAGTTAAAGTAATTCGAGAGTTTGCTTTATCCGACATTTAATAGAAATTCATTATTAAGATATATTTAAGAGATTGGTATATTGAGATAATTGCTATAGGTTAGTGTCTATTCTTAAAATATGTAATTAGAAACCTCTAATTCATTAATGAAAATTGTGAGTTAGAATTTTAATTGTATGTTTTAGGCATTTTAATTCATATCGAGAGAGTGAGTTAAAAATTTATTCTAACTTGGCTTGCATGAAAGATGAATAAATGTAAATCAAAATGATGGATCAAATTCATTATGTTTAGTTCTTCATTCGTATACTATTTATCTTCTTCTGATAAACATAACTTAGGTTTAAATTAAGTAGTTCTAATTCAACCATCAAATTAATTAATCATTGTAAACAAGATTAAAATCAATTAGTAATAGTGTGTAAAGACGTTCCCTGTGGGATCGATATCTAAAGTACTATTGCGGTACACCGTATACTTGCGGTATGTTGCATCATTAGAAAACCAACAACAAGTTTTTGGCGCCGTTGCCGGGGAACGGTTGTTTGCCATTATAAAAATTGATTTATGATTTTGGATTACAATATTTTGTTTTGTTTTAATTTGTTTATTTGTTTAAATTAATTTTGTGTTTTGATTTTGGTTTTACAGGATTTTGAAAGTTCATGCCTAGTACAAGGAGTTCTTTAGAAGAGCTTGAGCCTTTAAATCCTGAAATTGAAATATTCTTGTCAAGTAACCGGAAATCCAATAAAAAGAAGAACAAAAATAGGAGATCAATTATCATGGCTGAAGAAAATCCACCAAGATTGATGGACTTTGCCACACCTGCTTTGAGTGGTGCTCAACAAGGAGTGGTAAGACCAACGATAAATGCCAATCAATTTGAAATTAAGCCTTCATTATTACAAATGATTCAAAATAGTATTCAATTTTATGGTTTGGCAAATGAGGATCCAAATGCTCATTTGGCAAATTTTCTTGAAATATGTGATACCTTTAAGATAAATGGGGTTTCGGCTGATGCAATCAAGCTTAGGCTTTTTCCATTCACTTTGAAGGATAAAGCAAAAGCTTGGTTGAATTCCCTAACAAGAGGATCTATAACTACTTGGGACCAATTGGCCCAAGCATTTTTATCCAAATATTTTCCATTAGCTAAAACTGCAAAAATCATAAAGGATATTACTACATTTGTTCAAAATGATAATGAATCATTATATGAGGCTTGGGAAAGATTTAAAGAATTGCAAAGGATGTGTCCACATCATAACTTGCCAAGAGAGTTGTTGATGCAAACATTTTATAATGGTGTAAATTCAACTACAAGAGGTACTATTGATGCTGCTGCTGGTGGATCTTTAATGAGGAAAACAATTGATGCAGCATATGAGCTTTTGGAAGAAATGGCAATGAACAATTGTATGTGGCCTCCTGAAAGAGTAAGAGAGTATAATAATTCTAATGTTAGGGGGATACATTCAGTAGATTCTATGGTTGCATTACAAGCTCAAGTTGAGGCTTTAACTCATAGAGTTAATAGCCTAGGCATGGGAGGTAATGTATCAAATGCTTGCAATGTGTGTGGTGAAAATGGGCATGTTAGTGGCAACTGCACTTTAGGCATAGCTAATAAAGAGCAAGTTAATTTTCTTCAAAGCCAAGGTCGTGGTAATCCTTATTCTAACACCTATAACCCTGGTTGGAGAAACCATCCTAACCTTTCATGGGGAAATAACAATAATAACCAAAATAGGGGAGTAGGATATCAACAACCACAAGATAGGTTTGGAGCTTTTGAAGGAAAACTTGATAAGTTTATTGAGGAAATTAATTATAAGATGAATTCTCAAGATGAAAGCCAAAAGAAACTTGAGGCAAAAATTGATCAAATTTCTAAAAATCATGCAACATCTATTCATAATCTTGAGGTTCAAATAGGCCAACTTGCTAATTCTTTACCTTCAAGAAATCTAGGATGCCTTCCAAGCAATACTGAGGAGAATCCTAGGGAGCATATTAAGCCATGATATATCTAGTTCTTTTATTTAGGTTACTTAGTTTATTTTATTTTTATTTATGTTTTTGTTCTTTGTTTTCAATTTGTTTATATATTTTATTTTATAGATTTTCATGCTACTAATACATTTGTTTTTATTTTACAGCTAATTTAGTAAGATTAGAGTTGTTCAAATTATAAACAATTTAATAACAAAATAATTAAATAATAAAATTAAAAAAAAAGAAAAAAAATGTGTGTTTTGCAGACGTTGGCTTCTGTCGCGATTGCGGCAAATATCGCGATCGCGACAGAAGGAATTGATCGCAACAGCAAGTGATTTCTGCAGGGGAGCATGTCGTGATGCACCTTCACGCGACGTGAGGGGCTGAGGCGAGGGACTTCGCCCAGGTAAGGCGGAAGCGTCACAAGGCGTGACGTTGCCTCACGCCGTGACGCTCTGAGGATTTCGCTTGAAGCTCTTCTCCCAGGTAAGTGAAGCGTCACGAGTCGTGACGTTACCTCACGCCGTGATCGCTCCATCAGGTATATTTTAAATTTTTTCTTTTCTTTTCTTTTATTTTCTTATTTTACTTATTGTTTTTATATTATTTTGTTTTGTTTTGCTTTATTTTTTGCTTTAGATGATTTAATTCTAATTACATTAACTTAATCTAACCATTTAGGAATTAAAACACATTAAAAGCGGGAACTTAAAATTTTCAAACCCTAAAAGTCGTGACCTTTCCAATTTTTCTTTCCCGTGGCTTTATTTCACTTAACCCTTCATTTGTCTCTGTTAGTTTTATTTCTCCCTACACAGGTCACAAGATGCAAGACCTTCATTAGCCATATTTCTTCATTTCTTCTTCTTTATTCTTTCACAGAAACTTTCGAATTTCCATCCTCTGTTTGTTTTTCGGTTTTTCTAATTCTTCATTTTAGCATTCCATTTCTTTTCTCTTTTCTTCATTTGACTTAGGGATTTCGGGTTTTGCTTTCTATTTCCAGGTTTGTTATTTTATTTTCATTTTTCTTTTCATTTCTTCTTTCTCTCATTGCATTTAATTTCGGCATTTTCACAACTAAATCACATTTCTTTTGTAGTTATTCTCTGTTTCTTATCCTTTATATTTTATCCTTTCTGTTTTTGTTTTGAATATTTGGTTTTGGTTTTGTTAATTTTTTTTTCATTTGTTTACAGCTTTACTTCCCTGTAATTTTCATTCTTTGTTTAACAAACAATCGAAAATGGTGAGAACAAAGAATCCCTCTGTTTCTCATATTGAACAAGAAGGGCAGGAAGGTGTGGAAGTGAACATTGCTGCTCATTATGGTGCCTTGTTTCCTATCTTCTCTGTAGATGAAGGCAGCAGGTATTTAACTCTTCGTAATAGGCATTTGATGCAATGTAAGTATTTTCCTGACTCTTTACTTAATCAAATTGGCATGCTAGAAGTAGTTAATGATATGTTAAGGGTATGTGGGTTGTTTAAATTTGCCTCTATGCATGAAAATGTGCGTCCTGATTTAGTTTTAGAATTTTATACCACATTAAAAAAGAATGATGATAATGAGAATTGGTTAGATTTTAGGATGGCTGGTACACCTTATACTTTAACCTATTTTATGATGAATAGGATATTTAGATTTTCTCAAACGGGTTTAACCGAGCCACCTAAATCTTTTAAGCCACATGAATTTTGGACATTTTTAACTGATTTACAAACTCGTTATAGGGCTAGAGATGCTAAATCCATGTTTATTAAAGATTCAAGATATTGGATTTTGCATAGGATTTTAGCTTCTTTGGTTTTTAATAGGTCCGAATTCAATAGAGTTTCATATAATGAATTGTTTTTAATGTGGTGTGTACATAAACGCAAGGACGTATGTTGGCCTTTTTGGATAGTCAGTCAATTGTTGCAATGTGTACATAAGCATGATTCACCTTTAACACATGGACATGTTATTTCTAGTATTGCAAACAATTTAAATGTTGATCTTGATGCCTATTATAGAGTTTTTCCTTGCCATTATTTTAATAAGACTATGTTAGTTCGTGGAGAGGTTGTTGGCAATAATTTTCAGGAAATTCCGGCACGTGCTCGATCATGTTGGAGGGATATTGCTGGAAATGCTGCGCCACAAGTTGAGGAACAAGAAGAAGAAGAGGGTGAGGAGCAATCTAGTGGTGATGCTTCAATGCCTGAGGTTCCTACTGCACCTGAAGTTGGCTCATCTAGCCAAAATTTGCCAGCCATGTTTGATCAAATTCTTAGCAACTTGCACCATATACAAGATCAGCAAACTGTTTTGGCTAGAAGGCAAAGGAGGTTAGAGTACAAGTTTGATCAATTCATCACCCAAGTTGGGTTTCGGGTTCCATCGCCTCCACCTTCACCATGATAGGGGAGTTTTCTTTTTATTCATTTCATTTATTTCTTTTTACTTGTTTTTGTGTGTCATTCCTACACATTGAGGACAATGTTGGTTCTAAGTGTGGGGGAGTGACTGTGTTGTGTGTTGTGATGTTTGTGACGGTGTTTGTGAGTATGTAGTATGTATGGAAATTGCATGAATGTTTTTATGTGTGTTTTTATATTTCAATTAAGCTTTTAAGTAAGCTTTATTATGAAGCATTGTTTATTTGGTATATTATATAGGTTGTTAAGTCTATTATCTTTTATTCTCATTTTTATCAGTTTTTCAAAATTTTTGGGATGTGTTTTAAGTTTTTCAAGTTATTTGGTTTTACTTATTTCAACATTATAGATTATTTAGTCTCTTTATCTACCATGTTTTTAAAGTTAGAATTTGCTCATTTTGTTTAAAATTTTAAGTTTCTAGTTGCCTATGGAAACTATAGCCATAATACTTGCCCTTATTTCTTTTCAATAATGGATGAGGACTAAAAATAAAAAGACAAGTAATAAGTGGGATGGAGCATAAAATGCACCCACTTAAGTTATAAAAAGAAAAAATAGCAAGATATACATTCAAAATTGCAAAAATATGGGATGGAGCGTAAAACGCACCCATATACTTTCTCTTGCTAGAAAATAAAATGAAATATCAAAAGAAAAGAAAAAGAGTCTAAAAATGCCATGAGATTTGATTAAGGGTAAGTGAGCTTAAATTGTCCTAAAAGGTGACTAGCAATCTTAAATTTTTAACTTTTATGATCAATTTTCTCTCTTTGATTCATGTTTAGTTTTTGAGACTTTATATTCTTTATGTTGGAAGTAGTAAAGTTAGGAAACTTGTTGAATTTTTAATGCATAATTTGAATTTTGATCTACTGATATGTGTGAGTATTTGAGATAGTTGATCTTTACAACTCTAGTGTATATGCTGAATGGACATTGTTTTGTAATTATATTTACTGGCTGTTGAATTTGTTCATGTCTTTTCTCTTGCTTGAGGACAAGCAAGGGTTAACTGTGGGGGAATTTGATAGGAGCTAAATTGAAGTATAATTTAGTATTTATTTTGTGTTAATTTATGTAATTAATCATGTAATTGTTTGTAAAAATTTGATGTGATATATTAAACTATGTTTATTTGTGCCTGTTGAGTGTTTATTTTGTTATTTGTATTTTTAGGTGAAGAAACGAAAAGAAGAACCAGATATAGAGTGGGAAGTCACGAGAAGAGGAGCAGATCACGCCGTGACCATGAGTCACGTGACGTGATTGTATTAAGAAGAAAGAAGAGGAAGGAGGAAAAGAAGAGAAGGAGCTGCAAGAGACGAAGTCACGCCGTGAGCAAAGGTCACGCGACGTGACGAGAAGCCAGCGAAGAAAGGAAAGAGAAGAAGAAAGAAGAGAAGTCACGCCGTGAGCAACGGTCACGCGACGTGACGCCACAGAGAGGCCAGGAAAGGAAGGGAAAAGAGAAGAGAAGAGAAAAGAGAGGAGGAAACGCGACGTGAGCGCCAGTCATGCCACACACGCGAGAAGACACGCCGTGAGAGGGAGTAACGCGACGTGATTGGCCAGAGAAGGAAGAGAAATCCGAGAGAAAGAAAGAAAGAAGAAAAGAAGGAGCGCATTCTGTCGCGATCGAGACACCGTTGCGAGCGCAACAGAAACGACCGTTGGACGGTTTTGGGCCAAAATTCACATGAAAAGTCATCTTTTTTCACCAAATTGTGCAACCATTCCCAAGAGACATCTTCAAGGGACATCAACTTTCAATCAACATCTATAAATATGTAATTTAACTGTAGTTTTAAAAAAAGGAAATAATAGAGTGAAATTTTTATTGAGTAATTTTCTGTATTTAGTTAAACAGTTTTCTTTTCTTTAGTTAATTTTTCTTAGTTAGTTTTTATGATTTGAAGAAGAAGATCAAGGAGGAGAAAATCTATTTCAAGAGATTGGGAAAAAGGGTTGAAAGGCTTCTATCTTGTTCTCTTATTTTTAATTCTTCTCCAATATTTTTATGAATATCATTTCAATGAATTTATATATTATTATTCTTTCTATTTCCATCTACTTTCATAGTCTTTCATTGTAGATTCTCTATTAATATCTTTTGCATGATCTTTATAAGTTAAAGTAATTCGAGAGTTTGCTTTATCCGACATTTAATAGAAATTCATTATTAAGATATATTTAAGAGATTGGTATATTGAGATAATTGCTATAGGTTAGTGTCTATTCTTAAAATATGTAATTAGAAACCTCTAATTCATTAATGAAAATTGTGAGTTAGAATTTTAATTGTATGTTTTAGGCATTTTAATTCATATCGAGAGAGTGAGTTAAAAATTTATTCTAACTTGGCTTGCATGAAAGATGAATAAATGTAAATCAAAATGATAGATCAAATTCATTATATTTAGTTCTTCATTCATATACTATTTATCTTCTTCTGATAAACATAACTTAGGTTTAAATTAAGTAGTTCTAATTCAACCATCAAATTAATTAATCATTCTAAACAAGATTAAAATCAATTAGTAATAGTGTGTAAAGACATTCCCTGTGGGATCGATATCTAAAGTACTATTGCGGTACACCGTATACTTGCGGTATGTTGCATCATTAGAAAATCAACAACAGCGAATCTCGAAGACCTCTGAGGAGGCGAATCCCGAAGACCTCTGAGGAGGCAAATCTCGAAGACCTTTGAGGAGGCAAATCTCGAAGACCTCTGAGGAGGCAAATCCTGAAGCCCTTTGAGGAGGCAAATCCCGAAGACCTCTGAGGAGGCAAATCTTGAAGCCCTCTGAGGAGGCAAATCTCGAAGACCTCTGAGGAGGCAAATCCCGAAGACCTTTGAGGAGGAATAAACTAAAAGTCCTCTGAGGAGGCAATATCTCAAAGTCCTCTGAGGAGGCAATATCTCAAAGTCCTCTGAGGGGGCAAAATTTGTAAGTCCTCTCAAGGAGCACCACTTTATCAACTCATAAGGGTTAGCACGATGGCGGTACTACCATTCTACGGAATGTTAGTACGACCACGGTGCTACCACTTCGAATCCTAGAAGGGTTAGCACGATGGCGGCACTACTACTCTAAGGAGGGTTAGCACGACCACTGCACTACCACTTCAAATCTCAGAAGGGTTAGCACGATGACGGCACTACCGCTCTACGGAGGGTTAGCACGATCACGGCACTACCGCTTCAACTAAAAACAACACACCGACAATATGACAATAACGACCACAACAGCATCACTCGCTTCGGAAAGAAGGCCACCTCAGGTACGTGTCTCTTTCCTTCTTCTCCTTGAGTTTAGGCTCACCTAGACACTAGTGTACTAGCTTCCCCTAAACTGGGGCAACTGTAGACACTGTGTCCTGAGTCAGCCTAGATCGGAGTTACCCAATGATGAAAAATTGCCTTCTCAGGCAATAAGGTTAAAAATGATGATTTTCTTGTCAAATTTGCATTTGAGAATAAAAATAAAAAATAATAAAAAATAAAATAAAATAATAAAATAAAATAAAAAATAATAATAAAAAAGTAATAATAAAAAATAATAAAAAATAAAATATTTTAGAAATTAGTTTTTGAGAATAAATTTAGTATTTTTTAGTCATATTTGAAAATTAAAAAAAAAAAGAAGAAGAAAAAGGATTGTTCCGATTTCTAAGGCTCCTTACCGAATGGCCCCAGTGGAATTGAAAGAATTGAAGAGTCAGTTACAAGAGTTGTTAGACAAAGGATTCATTCGGCCCAGTGTATCACCGTGGGGTGCTCCAGTGCTGTTTGTTAAGAAGAAGGATGGAACCCTACGGATGTGCATTGATTATCGACAGCTTAACAAAGTGACTATCAAGAATAAGTACCCATTGCTGAGGATTGAAGACCTTTTTGATCAGTTGAGCGGAGCTGGGGTATTCTCTAAGATAGACTTGAGATCAGGCTACTACCAGTTGGGGGTTAAAGAAGCAGATGTGGCTAAGACGGCTTTTCGGACGCGTTATGGTCATTACGAATTTCTAGTGATGCCTTTTGGTTTGACCAACGCGCCTGCAGCCTTTATGGATCTGATGAACCGAGTTTTCGACCGTATCTGGACAAGTTTGTTGTGGTATTTATTGATGACATTTTGGTATACTCCAGAGATCGAAAAGAACATAAGGAATATCTTAGGTTGGTGTTGCAAATGTTAAGAGATCATCAACTGTATGCGAAACTCAGTAAGTGTGAGTTTTGGTTGAAAGAAGTGGCCTTTCTTGGACATGTGGTATCAGCAGAGGGTGTACGTGTTGATCCAAGTAAAATTGAAGCGATTGTTAATTGGATGCCTCCGAAGAATGTACCTGAAGTGAGAAGTTTTCTAGGTTTAGCAGGGTATTATCGACGGTTCGTTCAGGGGTTTTCAGTGTTAGCCTCTCCTTTAACCAAGCTACTTTGAAAGGATGTTAAGTTTGTATGGACTGAGAAGTGTCAAGCCAGTTTTGATCGTTTAAAAGAGTTATTGGTTAAAGCTCCTGTGCTCACACAGCCGGTTTCGGGTCAAGAGTATACTATGTACAGTGATGCTTCGGGAATTGGCTTAGGTTGTGTTCTGATGCAAGGGAATAAAGTTATAGCTTATGCATCGAGACAGTTGAAGCCTCATGAACGGAACTACCCGACCCATGATTTGGAGTTAGCAGCGGTAGTGTTTGCGCTTAAAGTATGGCGGCACTATTTGTATGGGGAGACGTGCAGGATTTTTACCGATCATAAGAGTCTCAAGTATTTGTTAACTCAGAAGGAGTTGAATTTGAGGCAGCGGAGATGGTTAGAGCTATTCAAGGATTATGATTGTATTATTGACTACCATCCGGGCAAGGCTAATGTAGTGGCTGATGCTCTCAGTAGAAAATCTATGTCTGCGTTGCTAGCTAGCCGAGGCAGTTGGAGATTTGATTCTGAAGGTGCTTTGATTGCTCAACTTAAAGTTAAACCAAGTTTGAGATCGGAGATTGCAAGGGCACAGTTAGATGATCATGTGCTACAGCGTGTTTGTCAAGCAGTGAAAGAGGGCAAACAGACTGAATATTTGATAAATGGTGAAGGAGTGCTTAGGCACGGTAATCGGTTATGTGTGCCTAATGTGGGTGAGTTAAGAAAGAAGCTGTTGCAAGAAGCTCACTCATCAGTCTTTACTATGCATCCTGGTGGGGACAAGATGTATCAAGATCTGAAGCAATTTTATTGGTGGCCAGGAATGAAAAGAGATATAATAGAATTGGTTTCTAGGTGTCTCACCTGTCAGCAAGTGAAAACCGAGCATCAAGTGCCATCGGGATTGCTTCATCCCTTACCCATTCCTCAATGGAAGTGGGATGACATCACGATGGATTTTGTATCTGGCCTGCCTATGACTCAGCGTAAGCATGATTCAGTGTGGGTTATAGTGGATCGATTGTCAAAATCCGCGCATTTTCTGCCAGTGCGGTTGGATTATTCTATGGACAAGTTGGCGGAACTTTATGTGGATGAGATAGTCCGATTGCATGGGATTCCGTTATCCATTGTATCAGACCGAGATCCTCGTTTTACATCCAAGTTTTGGAAAGAGCTTCAAGCGGCTTTAGGAACTCGGCTAAATTTGAGTACTGCTTTCCATCCTCAAACCAATGGTCAATCAGAAAGGCCTATTCAGGTTTTGGAAGATATGCTCCGGGGTTGTGCTTTGGAGTTTTCAGGAAGCTGGGATCGGTATGTGTCCCTGATGGAATTCGCATATAATAACAGCTATCAAGTGAGCATTGGTATGGCCCCTTACGAAGCATTGTATGGACGGAAATGTAGAACGCCAGTATGTTGGACTGAATTATCAGAAAAGGGTATGATAGGTCCGGATATAGTGCGGGATACCGAAGAGAAAGTGAGGGTTGTGCAATAGAACTTGAAAGCAGCTAAAGACCGACAACGTTCTTACGCTAATCTAAAGCGCAGAGATATACAGTATGAAGTAGGTGATAAAGTTTTCTTGAAAGTGTCACCGTGGCGAAAAGTCCTCCGTTTTGGAAAGAAAGGCAAGTTAAGTCCACGCTTTATTGGACCATATGAGATCCTAAGAAAAGTAGGTCCAGTAGCGTATCAGTTAGCTTTGCCTAAGGAGTTAGCTAGATTACATTATGTTTTCCATGTATCTATGCTTCGGAGATACCGATCAGACCCTTCGCATGTGTTACCAGTGCAAGATATCCGAATTCAGCCAGACTTTTCTTTTAATGAAGAACCGAAAAGGATTTTGGATAGGGAAATCAGACAGCTCCGGAATAAATAGATACCGTTAGTCAAAGTTTTATGGCAGCATCACGGTATTGAAGAGGCTACATGGAAACCAGAGGAAGCTATGAGACTACAATACCCTCAGTTGTTTGAAGCAGGTAAGAATTTCGAGGACGAAATTCTGTTAAGTGGGGGAGTATTGTAACACCCCAAAACCACCCCAGTAGTTTGAGCCTGTCTGTGTCTGTATGTGTGTATTTTTTATGTGTTGCATGTATGTGTTAAATTGGATTATTTATTTAATTTATGTGTATTAGTTTGAGAAGAGGAATTAGGCTAGTGTATAGGTGGGTGTATAGAAGTAAGGTATGAGTAAGAGATAGCTTAGTGTGCATAGTAATGTATGGGAGTAGGGTGTATTATGGGACATTTGTCTTATGGGGAGAGTGACATATGGCATAGTGGATGGGTTAGCATTTAATGGGTTTGGTGAGAGAGAGAGAGAGAAGCAGCCCTTCCCTTTGATTCCTGTTCTTCTTCTCCTTTCCTCACGCCACACTCTCTTCTTTTCTTTTTCTTCTTCTTTGTTCTTCCTTTTCTTTGCATAATCTTGCTCCCTCTTCTTTACTTGAGTGAATAGAGTTGATTGGCTTGTGATTTTAAAGCTCAAAGGTGAGTTAGGAGTTATTGATGTTTTAGATTCTACTTCTTCCTCTTCTCTAGGTTAAAGTATTTATATATGTTTATGTAGGTTATTATAGAATTTGATCTTGGCTATCGTGGGTTTGTGGCTCAAAGGAGACTCCTAGACCGGAAAAAGGGAAAGAAATCGCTAGCGGGAGCGGAGCTCGCGAATAGGAGCTAAGGAAAGAAGGTTTGGGAACGTTGGTCTTTTTATGTATATTTGTGATTTGAGTTTGATAATTGTGGTTTTGCTTTGATTGGGGTTATGAGATGTGTTATTATAGCTTAAACTAAATTAAGCCTGATATGTGATGCTAGAGAATGAATATTGTTGAAGAATTTGCAAGAAATCATGTGGATAGTTGCAATTATTGTTAAAATTGCTGTTTTGGGATTTCTTGGAATTGAGCATGTATTTGGCTTGATTTAATTAAGATAAATAGTGATAAAGCTGGGTTTTTAGTTATGTTATGAGTTGTGGATACTTGTGTTACTTAATTTTGAGGTTTAGAATCAATTTTGGAAGTTTAGATGTGAATTGTGTGAGAATTCTGCAGATTTTGGGCGTAAGAGCTGAAAAACCCGTGTCTGTCGCGAGCGCGGAGGTTCCAGCCCTCACACCGGTGCGAGAGATGTCGCGCCAAGGAACTCGAAGGAGCTCTCTGTCGCGAGCGCAACAGAGTGCTCGAGCTTCGAACATGTGCAAGGCTCTCTTCTGTCGCGAGCGCGACAGAGAGCAGCACCTACGTCCTCTCGCGAGCACGAGGTCGCTCGCGATCGCGAGACGAGGTGGGGAGGTGTATTTTGTCTTCTGTCGCGAGCGCGACGGTCATCGCGAGCGTGACAGACGTGACTTCCAAATTTGATTTCTTTTCCTTTTTGCTTAATGACTTGATTTCTTTTGCATACATTCTTTTATTAAAGTCTTGAATTCCTATTTAAATGAATATCATGTATGTTAATTTGACAAGATTTCGTATAACCTGCTAATGTCGGAAAGTGGATAGTTAGGCATGCCTAATAGAGTTATGTGTTGCTGCAGCTATGTGTACGATTTTGGACCCTGATCAGGTCCCCCGATCGGAACCTCGCGATCCTTCTGTTTGAATCTTTCTTAAGATTCTATGTGAAAACAATTTGGAACAAAAATAAAAAGAATGATTCGATACCTTCGGGTATCTATGTGTTCATAATATGATATCGATACTCTCAAGTATCTATGTGTACTCGTTATCCACTCTTTATGATTAAGCAGGTGTTAGTGTGTCTTTGTACAAGAACATGGGATGATATATATGAATATTTGAATTAATTATGTATGATTCTATATCTATAATTGTATCATTGTCATGTGCTTTCTGTTGTCGTCACTTTGAGTGGTGGTTTTGCATTTGTGTTTTCCCCACTAAGCGATTTCGCTTAGCACGGGTGTTTATCCGTGCAGGTGTGGAAGGTTTTGGTACGTATGTTCTGGGCGTGTCGCATCGGGAAGGCCAACGCAACTAGAGACCGGGTGTTTTGTAGTATAGGCTTTCCTTTCTTTTGTAATAGATATAATGTTTTGTTAGCCCTTCGAAACAGTGTACTTTGGACTTTTGTTTATGGGTATTTTTGTTTTGTAAACTGATGTAAGATGTAAAGACCTCTTTTCGTATATTAATAAAAGTATTCATTTTGCTCTGTATCGCTCTTCTTCTTTCAAAGTTTTTTTTTTCTATTTATCTCTGATATGTCATTTCTGTATGTGATGTTTGCTTGTTTGTACTAGTGGGATGTGATACTCCTACCTATCTGGATCCTTCTCCCTCTAATCCGAGGAGAAGTCTCCATGGTATAGGTTGGGGTGTGACATTTTTCACTACTGTCATCCCTCCCTTTTTAGGAACACATTGTACAGGACTAACCCACTTACTATCAGAAATAGGGTAGATTATACTTGCATCTAGTAGCCTTAATACCTCCTTCTTTGCTACTTCTTGCATGGCTGGATTCAATCTCCTTTAAGGTTACACAACTGGTTTAACATCTTCCTCCATGGGAATTCCATTCATGCATATACTTGGGCTCACTCCTTTCAAATCTGAAGTTTCCTAGCCTATTATTTTTTTATGTTTTCTCAAAATAGAAATCAGTATCTCGTCTTCATCACCTGTTAAAACAGAAGAAATTATTACAGGTTTAGCATTCTTTTCCAAGAATATATACTTTAAATTATCAGGGAGAGGTTTAAGTTCATAAAATTTTTCATCTGTTGTAGGACAAATAGTATCCTCCTCTCTTCCTTCCTCCAGCTCAGCCTATAGCTTTTCATTTACAACTCTACAGTTCTATATTTACATCTCCTCTTGTTTTTTAACTACACACTCATCAATGCAATCCACAAAGCATATCGATTCTTCGAACTCTCTAGTGAGGTGCTTTATTACTTTGTGCATATCAAAACTCATTTCTTCATCATTGAAACGTAAGGTAACTTTCTGCCCATGAACATCTATGAGTGCTTTTGCCGTGTTTAAGAATGGTCGTCCTACAATAAGAGGTACCTTCAGATCCTCTTCCATATCCATTGCCATAAAGTCAACGGGAAAAATGAAATTTCCCACTTTCCTGAGCAAGTCCTCTATAATACCCATTGGTTTCTTCATGGATCTATCAGCAAGTTGAAGAGTCATTGTTGTCTCTTTGATGTCACCCAATTTCAATTTCCTGCATAATGAGTAAGGCAATAGATTTATGCTTGCCCCTAAGTCACATAAAAATTGACCCATAAAACTCCCTCCTAATTCACATGGTAATGTAAAACTACGAGGATCTTCTAATTTAGCAGGAATTTTGTTCAAAATAATTGCACTACAATTTTCAAACAATTGCACTATTCCACACCCCTCTAGCTTCTTTTTGTTAGAACATAACTCCTTCATAAATTTTGCATATTTCAGCATATGTAATAGAGCTTTAGAAAATGGCACATTAATATGCAACCTTTTTAAACATTTCAATGAATTTGGAGAACTGCTCATTATTTTTCTCTTTCCTGGCTAGAGATGGATAAGGTAGCAGACTTTCATCAATTTCATGCATAGTTTTCTTACATTTGTCCGAAACTTTTGGTGCATCTCTTACTAAAATAGGATTAGATTTTCTTACCTCCACTATAGGTTCCACCTCATTTGTTACCTCTTCTTTTCTTGTCTCGACCTCCTTACCACTTCTCAAAGAGATTGCTTTTGCCTCCTCCTTTGGATTACGATCCACATTTGCAGGAAACGTGCCTTGCATTCTATTTAAGAGTGAGTTGGCAAGTTGTCTAACTCGAGTCTCCAAATTTCTGATTGAGGCATCTTGATTCCTCATCTACCCATCTTGTGATTTCCACTTACTTCTTGACTTGCCATGAAGGTAAACTGAAATATGTCTTCTAAATTTGACTTCTTTATTAAGGTGGTGGTGGCAATGGCTTTGGTGTAAAACCAGGTGGTTAGTAATTTTGCTGGACTTATTGTTGAGGGTAAACTTGCTTGAAAGTGTGTTTGGGTTTGAGGTTGATACCTTTGATGATAAGCTTGGTTATTGATGGGCTGATGGTTGGTGTTTTGGTGGAAGGGGGCTTTCGATTGACTGTGAGAAGTTGAAGCTTGATTTCCATCCCTTCAGGAAAAATTTGGATGATTCCTCCATCCCAGGTTATAAGTGTAGCTGAATGGATCACTTCTCGGATAATCGTGAAGAGCATTCACATCATTTACTATTTGATTTCCAACATCTCCAACTCTATTCTCATGCAAAACATGCCTTATTTTCTGCTCTTGCCTCCCTCTTTATTGTTCATCGAGTGGCATATCGTTATTAGGTGGATCGATATTCAAATTTTGATTCGTTCTGTTCTCCCTCCTCTTAAGATGAAAAGTCCGCTAGATTTCAGGGTCAAATGGAAATATTTGTTGAAGTATCAGTCTGCTTATACACCATTAACACCTGAAAGGAATGGAAAAATAGAAAATTAAAAAAATATAAACACATAAAACTAACAAACAAAATCTTTAAAATGCCATTCCTCGGAAATAGTGCCAAAAACTTGATCGATGTTCAGCAAGTGTACTGAATCGGCAAGTAGTAAAGCGAGTAAGATTGTGACTCGTGAATATCATACCCAAGGGAAAGGGATTTAAGAATTAGTTTGTTAAAATTATGCTAAAGAATATCCCAAGTTTTTGTGTGAGTGATTGGCTTAAAGAAATTAAACTATGAAATTACTCACTCGAGCAACTACAAATAAAGCAAAACTAATAAAACTATGATCAAATTAATTAAAAGCCTTGCCAAGGAATACCTATTCCCTAATTATACCATGCAATTACTCTAACTAAACAATCACAAATGCAAATTCAGTGAACAACCTAGCCTATACCCTAGCCTTCCATTCCGGATTCAGCTTCTCTAAAATATGCACCTACCATTCCAGATTCAGCACATAAATTAGCTTCAAATAGGTCTCAAGTCCTAAACTTAAATAATCCTACCATTCCGGATTCAGACATCTAAACCCATTTATCCCCTTTCATTCTGAACCTATAAAAATAGACGTCCACATATTTAACTACCATTCTGGATTCATTAAACCAGCACAAAACTAAAAGAAATAGAACAGAGCATATGTAAGTTTAATGAATCAAATACAATCAAAAGCTCATCACACTGAATCAACCTTAAACTTGCATTAGAATCACTCATTTACAGATAAATTCAAGGCATTCCTTAACAAGAAAAAGAACTACTCACTCATTACTGAAATCAAAACTGAAATAAAAAAAGGCAAGTTGATATTACCTATTTTAGATTTGAAAATGAAGTTCTTACTAAAGTATATGGATATTCTTCAATCTAAATCCTCTATTACAACTTTGAATGTAAAGATAGCTATAGAATTTAAAGCAGCAAGTCTATTGAAATCGATAAAAACTAAGTATTTAAAAATGCTAAGAATGAAACCTTAGATCTAGATTACAGAGAAAAATGAATACAAATAAAAGTTGTTAGAAAGAAAAAAATCTAGATCCGCAATTTTCAAGCTTCCCCCTATATATAATAGTTCAAGTTACACAGCGGTATGCAAATTCCTTACCACCGTTTAAAGCACATTTACAGCTGAGGGTGAAAGTTTACACAGCGATATAAAAATCCTTACCGCCGTGTAAATGCCTATTGGACTAAAACTCTGAAAGAATTCTCAGTTTACACGGCGGTATGAAAATCCTTACGGCCATGTAAATAGTTACTGGACAGCAACTTGATTTCCTCTTGATGTGCACGGTGGCAAGGTGATTTCTATTCGTGTAAAAATCCTTCAAACTCTTAAAATCTCCGATTACATGGCGGTATGAAAATGCTTACAGCCGTGTAACATTGCATGCACACATTTTCTGACTTTTTATGGCTACAAGGAGGTATGAAACTCCTTACCGCCGTGTAAAGTACCTAAAAATTGCCAAAAACACAATAAAAGCTCAATTTAGTCCATTTAAGGATCTAAAATTATTTTAAACAAAAACAACCTAAAATAATAACTACACAACTCAAAAGCAACTGAAAAATCGACATAAATAAAGCATAGATTTGAACTTATCATAAAAAATTGTGGCTTAATTACTTATCCCACATCGGAAAAGTGCAAAGAAAGGGGGATTTGTTAAAGCTATAAATATAGCCCCTTCATTTCCTAATTGAAATCATCCTAAAATTGCCATTCTTTACTAAGGAAAAATTCTTTCTCTCTTTTGTGAATATTTCACTTGTATTATTTTTTTGAAATATTGAAATATAATTTGGTAGTGTCCGAGGATATAGGCATAATTGGCCGAACCTCGTAAAATTCTTGTGTTCTTTATTTGTCTATTTAATAGCTATTGTCGGGTATATTGTTAGTAAATTATTGTTCCGTTAAATTACTTAGGAAAATTCTTTCTAAAGAAATTGGGTTTTAAGTGGGACCATTTGTGATCCCTCCAGTATTTCCTATGAATTTTACCTTGTGTGGTTTTTCAGTACAATCGTTTACATTTTATTCACCTGCGCAATAGTGTTGGAGGTGAATTTGGTGGAAATTAACTAGAGTTTACATGCACTTTTAATTATGTAATACCTATATATAATTAAAAGGATAAAAGATAAATATTTTCTCAAAAAATATATTCTCTCTAAGATTATACAAACTTCATTCCAAATGACGTTTTTACACTTAGTTGTAGGTATTACCTCATATTTCGGCTCTGCTCACTGGATATATTAAAGGCCTAACAAAGTTTTATATGAAACTCTTACTGATATGCTTTTCTTTGTCATTTTTATGGTACACAAGTAAAGTAGCAATAATTCTACAATTATATTTTGATAACTAATTTCAATACATTGAATGCTGAGAGGCATTTTCTTAGTAAAGAGGGGACCAAGACATGGCTCACTCATGCATAAGAAAGAAATACCTACTCACATTGGACTTCATTAATTACAACATATTCAACTACATATAATTGTACAAGACCACAAAGCTCATCACTAAATATAAATATCTGGCTTTATTTTTCAACTTGAAATCCTTCAACATCTATTTGTAGTCTCTTCAGCATTAGATCATCATTCATTGCCAAGGCTATTGTAGTGTTATCTGCAGGGAACCCCTTACCAACCATGTCATCAATAAATTCTATTCCTCTCGATAGATTCTTATACTGGAGAAATCCTTCGATAATCACATTATAAGAGACACTATTCGGTGTGTAGCCATCCTCTTCCATTTTTCTAAAGACTTTGTATGCTTCATCTAGTAATCCATGTCTGCAAAGTCCACCTACAATTGTATTATATATTGGAACATCAGGGTCAACCCCTCAATACAAAGTCTAGAATATAATTCCTTAACATTTTAAACCTTTCATCTTTGCCCATTCCATCTATTAGGATAGTATAAATATAACAATCAGGCTTTAACTTCAATTGCATTTCACAAAACAAGTCCAATGCCACATCAAGATGCCCATATTTATAAAAACTGTCTAGCAAAGTTGAGTAAGATACTACATTAGGAGAATACCCACTAGCACACAACTTCTTGAAAACCTCCAAGGCTACCCAAGGGCTCTCTACATGGCATAATCCATATAGGAGAGAAGTATATGTATAAGTGTTAGGAATATAACTTTTTGAATCATTTCTTCGAGAAGCATTTTGGCTTCATCTATCCTTTTGATCTTAGAGTACCCATTAATTAACATGCTATAAGTAATTACATCAGGATTATAATCCTGGCTTATTATTCAATCAAACAATCTTCTAGCTTCATGTATTAGGCCTTTCAAATAATAACCATCAATCAACGAGTTGTAGGTGATGATATTAGGCTCTAGACGCCAATGAATCATTTTTCTCACTAGACATTTAGCCTTCCTCTTCATCCCTTCTTTGCAATGCTGATCAACCAATATATTGAAGGTGATAATAGTTTGTATTACATTTCCATTCAGCAATTCATTTAGCATCTTTGAAGCTTCTTTCCACTGGTTCAATTCACACAGAGCCTGAATTAAAGAATTGTAAGTGATAACATCAGGCAAAATTCCTTGGCTCTTGAATTTTCAAAGAGCTGTAATGTTTCAGAAAGCCGGCCATATTTGCAAAGGCTATTTATGATGGCATTATATATTTCAACGTCCGGCTGACAACCTCTTGCATCCATTCTTTCAAGCAAGCCTATTGCCACATTGATCTTTCTAGTTTTACATAAACCATTGACAATCAAATTATAAGTGAGAATGTTAGGTTGATATCTTGTAGCCTCTATCTCACTAAACAAATCTAGAGCTTCACCTATTTTACCCTCATTATATAACCCATTAATCAACATATTAAAGGCCATGATGTTAGGCTGAATAACAATTTTCAGAATTCTTCCCAAAATAGAGAATCCCAAATGCAAATAGTGCAAACGGCAGAAGGAATTAATCAAAATGTTAGCAGTATAGGCATCAGTTAAAATTCCAACCAATTCCATCCATTTCCACAAAGACATGACGGTCTCAAAATATTTCATTCTAACAAGTGCAGATAGTAATTTATTGAATTCATTTACAGGAGGAGGCGAATTCAGGTAAAGAATCCGATTGAAGGAAGCTAATAAATCATGAAACCCAGAATCGATTTGAACCTAGATCTTTTAGTGGAGAAGCTATGAGTATAGAGATTAGGAATGAAACAAACCTAATGAGAGGGACATGTTTTAAGAAACTGATATAAAGAAACAGCTAATAAAAGGCATCTTGTGCTCGTCCTTAGGATCATAGTTCCAACTGAAGAGTTTTTCTTTCGATTTGTATAAGAAAAAGAGAAAAGGGCAACGAAGAAGTCTAAGATGAACAGAGGAGAGAAGAGAGTGATATCGAAGGCCTGAAGTGGACAAAAGAGGGCTTACTTTTATTCATTCCTTC
Source organism: Excoecaria cochinchinensis (assembly GCA_947683425.1). NCBI lineage: Eukaryota > Viridiplantae > Streptophyta > Magnoliopsida > Malpighiales > Euphorbiaceae > Excoecaria > Excoecaria cochinchinensis. The sequence goes on along the minus strand of CANTUQ010000121.1, from coordinate 15,283,834 downwards.
CTATATTTATTTATTTTGTTTGCATTTCTAAATGTTTATTTTTTTTAATTTTTTACAGTTTTTTAGAGGAAATTTATGTTATGTAAATATTATAATTATATTTTCATTTATGATTTTGAAAAAGATCAAATATAAAAATTTAATTAAAATATAAATGCAAAAACTTTATATACTTGAGCACATATAAAATAAAATATAATTAAAAATATTTGAGATTTCTTTGTAAAACAAAATGAATTATATTTATAACTTTATAATTTATTCGTATTTTTTTTACATTAATCACAAATACTATAATCATAGTCTTTTGTTTTGAATTTTTTTTTATAAGAAAGGCATAATAGCTAAATACAAGAATGTCATTAGAAAAAATCAAACTTGAAACCTTCCGCACCTTTTATCGGATATTGACTATCAGGTCAACTTCTAATTATCTAATTTAATGTTATTTAATTTTAATTAGTTATTAACATAAAAAAAATAAAAATAAGCATCGCAAACTCATGAAATTAAATAGTGAAAACTCAAGATAAAATTAAATTAAAAAGAAAAATAATATGTAAGTTACCAATTATCATCGAAAAAAGAGGAAATAATCAAATATTTTTCTATGATAATAATAATAATGAATATTGCAATCAATTAATCCAAATTTTAGAATTTTAATCAATATATTTTTATTCTATTTGTAACCCAAAAACAATCGATTTTATTTATAATTTAAAAATATTTAGGCTACTTGTTTTTTTTTTTCAAATTATGCCTTGAATATCAATCATTTTCATATCCAAATAAATTTATATAATTAATCACATTAGCTCCACTCTATTATGTCTTTAAAAAAAAAAACTCCACTCTATTATGTAATAGGAATCGCATTTACCAGTTAAAAAATGTAAACTTTACTATTAACGATTATATTCATTTGTATGCTTGTCAAGTTTTTATTCAACTCGCAAATTTGATTTATATATGTGACTTTTTTTTATCCAACTCCAACCCAATATGTCTGTGATTCATTTGACTTATCAATAATCCTACCTATTATGTCACTAGGGGTGATCACGGGGCAGGGCAGTAAGTGGGGAGCCAGGGGTGGGGATTTCCCATCCCCAGCGGGGAGGGTTTTTTTTTTTATTTTGGAGTTAAAATTGAAAGAAATTAGAAAGGTAGGGCTACAGTAAAAAAAAAGGAAAAATGGTGTGTAAGAAAAAGGCAACCTAGGTTGTCGTTTTCTGACGCGGTGGGCCCCACCTAGATTTGAGTCTGGGTTGCCAGAAAACAGCAACCAAGGTTGCCATTTTTTGGCTTTTTTGTATTTGTTTTTTTGGAACCAGGCGCAAAACGGTACCGTTTGGTGCCTAGTTTGGGACACCGGGCAGTGGGGCCCACGCGTCAGAAAACGGCAACCTTGGTTGCCATTTTTTGACCAAAATTATTTTTTTTCTGTAAAAGGCTGCGGCGCACAGTTGTTACTGTGCGCTGTAGCCTCACAGTATACCCGTGCCTTCTACAAGGAACAAGTCTGAAACTTTTTTATTTTATTTATTTTTTTCAAAATTGCCCTTTAAAAGGGCACCGAGCCTCATTTGCTTACCTTGTTCTCTCAATTGCTTACCTTGCTCTCTCAATTGCTTACCTTCTTCTCTCTTGTTATTTAATATTGGTAAGTGCTTTCTTGTTGTTTATGTTAAAAATTTCAAGATATTATTTACGTATTCCACTATTAATTCTTATATAAATTAGTCACTAACTCCTTAATTTGTTCAAGGCAAAACTGAATGTAATATTATGATAGTATAGTCAAAATTTATGTTAATATTATGTTAATATTAGGTTAATATATTTAAAAGAAAATTTTATTTTATGAATAACGTGATTTTGATTTTTAAATTGCAAGGGGTGTGAAATTGAAAATATAATTTCGACCAATATTTGGAAGGTAAGTTATTATTATTTGATTTAGTTAAAAAAATATAATTTGTTTATATGTAACGGTTATTAAATTTCTGATGTGGGTTTGTTTAATCGATTTGTATAATATTTGACAACATGAAGCATATAATATGTTTTAAAACTTAAAATATAAGTGGTTTTATGTTATTACATTGGTTGTTATGTTGATATTAAGAAATTTAATATGTAAAGACGATGCATGTTGATTAATCGTGTGTCGATAAATCAGTTTGAAAATAGTTAATTACATAAAATATTATATTAAATGTTAAAGCTTAAAAATAAATAATTATTTATAAGCTAAAACAAATTTTATTTTTATGTAACATATATTTATATGAATTTCATATTATAGATGGTATACACGTACTTAGCACCAAGAGCAATGATGAGTGATGTGGCGAAGGCAATAATCAAGAGAAAATGGGATGAATTGTACGAAATGCGAATCGAAAATGAAATGACAATAATTGATTATATCATCCAAATAAGCAAAAAATTACAAAATATTATTATGGATGGATATCGAATGACGGAGGCAAAGAAGGTTTAGCCTATTTGGATGACAGTGCCAATAAAATATTTGGTACATATCATGAAAATTTGGAATATGCCTAATGTAACAAAATATGATGTATTAGTTATCATATTTATGAAAGATGTAATTGGAATAAGTCAAGAAAATTTGTTAAAAGTTAGGGATACAATGCTAGTGGAGCAAAGAACATATGGTTGGTGGTATAATTATAATAGGTGGCCAAAATATTATGTTCATTAGAACATAAATTATAATTAGGCATGTATGAACAAAAATGTATGGGGTGTTGAAATTTGTATTTTCATTGTTGTTTTAAGGGAATTATATTAATTATCAATGTTATGTTATTTAAGAAATGATGCCATCTTTTTTTCATTGAATTACGTAATGATTTGCAAAATAAAGTATAATATATAGTTGAAAGGTGTATAATAAAATAGTGTTGTTGTACATGCAGAATAATTTAAAATAACTGTAACCACTAATAAAATTAGTATAAACAAACATAAGATAAACAAATAAATAAAATTGAATAACTCATTTAACATATATGATGTGTAAATTGATTCAGGTTCTGACATGGATTGACATGTAGGAGCTGCAAGAATAAATCCGGGTCCTATTAATAGGAAATTGCTCACAATTCAAGGGAGACACCGATCTGATGCAATATGGAATAATTCAATAATTTTTTAGTTATAAATTTATACAAAAGAATAAGTTTTGATTTATTTATTTATTTATGTTTACTTTATGGTTTGGCTTGTTTTATTTATACTGAAGGTTGAGAGGGATTTGTTGAGGATAAGAAGGTGTAGTGTAGATGAGCACTATACATCTATTGACCAAAGAATTTTACCTTATATAAGGGTAGCTAGTTTGGTTGGAGTAGTTAATATAGGTGTGACGTATTTAGATTGGTATTTAATCACATCGCTTGTTGAGAGGTGGAGACCTGAAACGCACACATTTCATCTGACATGTGGTGAGATGACAATTACCCTTCAAGATGTTGGAATTTTGACAGGTTTACCAATTGATAATGAACCTATGACCGGAAGAACAAATATGGATTGACCAGCAATTTGTTATGATCTACTAGGAGCAGTTCCTCCTGAGAATGATATCCGTGGAGGAAAAGTAAAATTGACTTGGTTGGATGCTACCTTTAGTGAAGTGCCTGACAATGCAACACCTGAAGTCATACGACAGCATGCTCGTGCATGGATGTTGAGATGTTTAGGTGAAATGTTATTTGCATCGCAAATTTCATCATTGGTGCACTTAATGTTCCTCCCTCTTTTAGTGGATTTAGAAACCGTTGGACAATACAGTTGGGGGTTAGCCTGTTTAGCGTGGCTGTATAGAGATCTTTGCAAGGCCACGCGTCCCGATGCAAAAGGAGTTTCTGGATATCTTCAACTCCTACAAATGTGGGCATGGGAAAGGCTTCCCCAATTTAGGCCGAAACATATACATCCATACACGATAAACCAAAGCATGCCTTACGGATTCAGGTATTAGTAGCATTTTAAAAATAAATTAATTTACTTGAAATTATCATTTATTGTAATTAACCGTTTTATGAACTTGATGTTATATTCGGTGGGCACAATAATTGGACATGCGTAACATCCACATTAATAGGATGGATACAAATATGTATCGAGAAATTTTAGATACGCAGTCTACAGAACAGGTTCATATTAAAATAGCATGCATACGTTTAGTTTAAAGCTAACTATTATTTATGAAATAATTGTTACTTTTTATTTGTATTGTAGGTTGAGTGGGAGTCGTATATCAATATAATCCAGTTGCTCCCAGATTATTGCAAAAGTGGCCAGTGCTGCTGGATGTCTGTTGTTCCACTCATATGCTTCCATATAATTGAGTGGCACCATCCAGATAGAGTAATGAGACAGTTTGGTTTTAACTAACCAATTCCTTCTCCACTAATGGTACAAGATAAATTACATTCGATAAACTTGCGCAGACAAAATCAGTTGAATTGGGCTGAATAATTTTCTGCATTCATAAATGAGTGGAATAATCGTCACAATCGGGTTATGACTAGCCAAGAGCCGAGATAACATTTAAGCAATCGATCTGAATACATACAGTGGTATGTACAAGACGTTGGATCACCCCCAGTGGAGAGTCCCGTTCTGCAACTGTAAGTATTTCATTCATGTTACGTTTACATTATGAAATAGAATGTTTTCATATAATTGTACGACATATTTTTTGGGTTTTAATTAAAAATTCAATTATTTTAGGCAGATGGTGTCGAAAGATTAATACACAATGAAGGTGACGCCTTAACGAATTGAGAGTTAATGGGAAGCATACTTAATGCAATCGGTCATAAAGATCAATTATTAACTGATTACCCCAGGCACCCGGGTCCAAATCCAATCAATATACCATCGATAGAAATGCAGTTTCAAGACTTCCGAACACAACAACATTGACGAGGGATGATTGATAGGTGTGCAATTGTTTCTGATAGATATTACGAACTAAATGGTGCGCAGATTCCACCACCCATGTCATGGCCTTTTCATGACATTCAATCTCCGCATGAACAATGCGCGATGCCCATTCCAAGCCTAAATGTGATATCCTATGAAGTTGGGTCAATGAGTTATTATCATGCTGATGTCGGTGGTTCAAGTTATCAACATACACAGATACCCATGTCTTCAGTATTCACTTAGACACCTAGTGATTACCATGTACCAGCATTCAAGGATGATCCTCAATCATCACTTGCAGAGCATCAATCCGATTTTTTCCAAAGTATGTTTGGTAGACATGAAGAACCTAACTTACATGGAAATGAAGGACAAGTACCATCATTTTCTGATTTCTACCATGGCGTATTTAGCGGTGATTCAAGATCGAGTGGGGCACAGTCCGAACAAATGCCTACAGCTAGATCTAGGGTTGGCCACGAGGTAGGTGGTGAAAGAACAAGCGATGCTCAAGACGATCAACCACAACATAGGTATCCAAGTCGACGTAGAAGGCCAACTACATATGGTACGAGATCACATCTTTTACTGTAGCTATCATGCTAGAAATTGTATATTTATTTCATAAATGCCTACAAATTCATATATTACTAAATAAAATAATATGTCAATATCATAATTTATGTGTGAATGTAAATTCATATAATACTAAATTAAATAACATGTCACAATTTTACATGTCAACATGAAATCATACATTACTAAGTTACACTTATGTGAAATAAAATAACTCAAGGATAGCTTGATGTATACTTTGACGGACCAGCCAAGTTTGGGCATGTCTTTCTGTTGTGGCCTTCATTTCTACATAATGCACATCGATTAGGCCTACTGTAGTCTCTTCTATCCATTTTATTTTGATATCTAGTGGTTCGCGGCGAAATTAAAGTCGGACCAACAAATGGCTCCCAATAATCATGATGTGCCAGCTGTTGGAAGAAAGACTGGTAACAACTCAATGCCTCTGATAGTTTGTAACATTTGTCGACATATGTCCACATGTCAACACATACATGCATGCAGGCTATAATAGCATGTGAACATAGCTATTTGTGCCCATATCTGTGCCCATTATCATGCAACAATGTCCATTTTTTCAAATCATTTTGCATGGCCCCATTGTAGGAGTCAACATCAAGGTCCTTTATTTCTTCCATTCGTTTAAAAAACTATTTGGGTTGGAAATTGTTTCTTGCCAATAAAATATAACATGTATATTTATAAAGTTTGCTAACTTTAACACATTAACCAATATTTGAAAATTTAAAAAAAAAATTATTAGAGACATACTGGCGTTATACAACATGTCCTTAATTTTGGAATTTCTATGGGCAGTATTGTAGTTGTTGACAAAATGGCACAGACAATAATGATGAAACGCTAATGGCTCCTTCCATCCACTATTTTCATCACGAAATAATGCCAAAATGGCCACATGCTGGTCAGAAATAACTGTTATACCTGACTGCTTAGTCACATACCGCCTGATGCATGTCATGAACCAGGCCCAGCTTGATTTATTTTTGCCTTCAACCACAGCAAATGCTACCGAGTACAAATAATTATTACCATCAATAGCACTTGCAATCAAAAGAGTCTGATGGAACTTTCCTATCATGAACGTCCCATCTATGAGCACTACTGGCTTGTAGTGTGATAGTCCATCTATACTTGGCTTGAATGTCCAAAAAAGTCTTCTGAATTGCCTATAATTTTGTTGTGCACTATCATCAACAACAAATTAATAGCAAAAACCCGGATTGTACCTCTCTATAGCTTTAAGATAAAATGGCAATTTCCCATACGAATCCTCATAGTTGCCAAATATCTCTTCAAGCGCCTTAGTCTTTGCATACTAAGCCTTGCTGTATGATACATCGTAGTTGAAACGATTCCTGATGTCAGCCATTATAACACTAACTTTTAGATCAGGGGCTGCACTAACCCTCTCCAAGATGCAATCACAAATGATCTGCGTATCAAATTGTCTATGCTGTTGAGAAATCAGTGATGTTGTACAGTTATGTGATGCCTTGTACACACTGATAATCCAGTATGGACATGTCCTTTTCTTCATAGCTCGTAGTCTCCACGAACAACTTGTTTCATTGGCTCGCGAGCAACAAATAACCCAATATGATGGCTTCGATTCGATAACTTTATAAGAAACATATTCAGAATCGACCATTTCTTCACACATGCCTTCACTTCATCATTTGATGTGAATACCAAGCTTTCGCATAATTCAGATACACCATCCCATCTCATCATTGGTAAATCATTAGACATGTTAATCTCAGCTTCTGCAAAATTAACACTTGTATAGTACACTGATGGAAATTGAAATCGTGAAATCTCATTTTGTCCACCCACATCATCTCTGTCGCATGGGTTGAGCAACTTGTAACAAATTGGTCATCTCTTCTAATATCGGTTTCCTCAACAGCTTTATTCAATTCAATCTCCTCGTCGTCCTCATCCAGATCTAAACTTGGAGAAATGTACCCGTTATCGGTACGCTCCATATCATGACATGCAATGTCGCTACATTTAACTTTAAACCTGAGGTAAAATTAATTTCGCTTTGCCCTCTAAAATCTCTTATTGGACTTGCTTGTATAGTTTCCAAATCATCAACCCCTTCACATTGTGCTGGATCCTCAAACTGTGTACCAAAATCGGTCCAACTTCTGCTTGCAATATTCAAATTATCAAGAAATACATTTCTCTCATCCACAGTCGGTATTGGATCTCCAACAGTATTGGTATTCAACTGATCAACATTATTTGACACATTTTGTTCAACTCCAATTACAATTTGTTCAGTTTCAACAATTAGCTCCGCAACCGTATATTCAAGAAATGTAACAAAATTTTCATATATTTGATCAATATCATTGTCATCAGTTACATCCATAAGCGCCCAAGAATACGACCCCTGATTGTTTATAGGACACTTATATATTACTCTACTAACCCTCACATCCACAGCTAAATCCAATTTTACTGATATCTTATGAACAAGTTCCGCAAATGTCGATTTGTTTCTAAGCTTCAATCTCCTCGAACGCCCTAATGAGCTTGAAGTATCATACTGATAACTGGCTATACCCCATATTAACTGTCCTCCAGTATGAATTATAAATATGGCTGGAATCTACATTTTCTTACACCTATATTTAATGTAAATATTTTATAATTAATGCATAATTTTAATATTATTGAAATTTACATACTTCCCACAAATTTTAAAATCTTTCGTAAATTAAAAAATTTCATTCAACTATTTTTAAAAATTCTAAATCATTTAACAATTTTATCTCATGCAAATATTTTTTTACTAATTAATTCACTATTTCTCCAAATTAAAATTTTATTTCAATTCTTAACTCCTTAAAAATAATTTTTCCCTTCCAGGTTTACAATATAATATTATATATATTATATACAAATTTACTTCTTCAAAAATCTTTTAACTTTTTAAGCTGATTACTATTTTAATCTACTATATTAATATTTTAATTAATTCACTTCTAAAAATTAATTTAAATTCGCTAGTTAAATCTATAAATAGTACATTCACATACCGATATTTTTCCATATATTCATATACATTGATAGGTGCTTAATTAAAGTAATATTTAGCATGTGTTTTGTGTAAATTATGAAGTTAAGTATGTAATTATTTATATGTTTCATGTTAATTATGTTAGTTTATGTGTGTATGCATTTTGTAGGCTGATTTATGTGAAAAAGGGAAGAAAATGGTCAAACAAAGTAGAACTCGACAGAGATCAATTAGAGGATCATGAGTAGTGAATGGGAGTCACGACTCGTTAAGATGCAAATACAAAGAAGGAAATAAAAGAAGCAAAGGGAGCAGGGTCACGACTCGTGAAGCTAGATCACGAGTCGTGAATGGCAAAGAAAAAGCACCAATGAAAGCAGAAGGAAGAAGAAAAAAAGAGAAGGAGCTGAGGAAGTAGGGTCACGAGTCGTGAAAGACCATCACGACTCGTGACAATGCAGAGAGGCCGGGAAGAGCAAAGCGAGGAAAGAAAAGAGAAAGAGGCGAGACGTGAGCCAAAGTCATGACTCACACACAAGGCTCACGACTCGTAAAAGACCATCACGAGTCGTGAGTGGCCAGAGAGAAGAGGAAAAGCAGGGGAGAAAAGAAGAGGAAAGAAAGGAAGCGCGTGTTCTGTCGCGAGCGCGACATTGATCGCGATCGCGACAAAAGTAGCCGTTATGCAGTTTCTCCCTAAAAAGTCATCTGAAGAGGCACCTAACTTCATCATGCTTTGCAAGGGACAACATTCAAGGGACATAATTCTTAGCATTTTATAAATATTAACGTTAAACTGTAATTTAGGAGGATGTAATATACAGAATTTTTATTAAGTAGTTTTCTGTAGTTTTGAAGAACAGTTTCTTTTCCTTAGTTAAATTTCTTAGTTAAAATATAACATGTTTTGAAGAAAAAGATTAAGGAGAGGAAAAATCTGTTACAATAGTTTGGGAAAAGGGTTGAGAAATTTCTTTCTTATTCTCTTATCTTTTATTTCTTCTCTGTAAATTAATGAATATTACTTCAATGAATTTGAATGTTAATATTATTTTCTACTTCCATCTATTTTAAGAGTCTTTGAATGCAGAATTTCTATTAGTACATTTGCATGATTTTTATAAGTTAAGATAGAGTCGAGAGATCATTTTAACTTAAATCTAATAGATTTTCATTATCAAAACATAACTAGAGAGATCAGAATGTGGAAATAGTTGTTATATGTTGGTAAATAATCTTAAAGTATGTAATTAGAGTTAACTGGTTCACTAATGAGAATGAGTTAGTGCTTTAAATGTATACTTTGAGCATTCTAATTCATGTTGAGAGAATGAGTTAGAAATATATTCCAATTTGGCTTGCATGAAAAGATGATTATTATTAATTGGATTGATGGATCAAGTTCATTATTTTAAGTTCTTCATTGTATATTTTATCTTCTTTTGATTATCAATAACTAGGTTGAATTTATTTACATAATTGAGTAGTTAAATATTAACCTACCATTAATGATAATTGTAAACAAGATTAAAACCAAGTAGTAATAGTGAGTAAAAATTACATTCCTCGTGGGATCGATATCTTTTATACTATTTCGGTAGACCGTATGCTTGCGAAAATTAGCACTTATAAAATATGCTAACATACATCATAAAATTACACTATAAAGTTAAATAAATACAACTAAATTCTAACACCTAATAACTCCACAAATATTGATGATTATATTTTATCTAAATTAACTATACAAAAACATGTCCTCAATAACTATCTTAACTTATTTAAACAAAATTTATTTATCATAAATAACATAAATAATAATAACTTACCTCTTCAAATAATGATCGTCATTATATTACAACTTTAATAACACCTGCAATTTAAAAATGGCTAAAAAAAAGTTAGCTACTCATTCAAATCTTATTAACAAAATTAATTTATAATTTATTTACATAACGATACCTTTTTTTTCCTGTGAATACAACAACAAGATATTGTATATTTTATATAATAAATTAAATAAGAATTAATATGTAAAAGAATACAATTGCAGAGTGAAATGCAAAAGAGAGAGTTGAAGATAAAAAGGAAAGATAAGCCAATGGCAAAGAAAATGAAAGAGAAGAGAGGAAATAAAATGGCCAGGATGTGTGCCATTTTAAAGGAAAAAAAATTAATTCAACTTTTACAATGCAGACCCGTGAAGCACGGGTCTGCTACTCTGCAGCGCATAGTAATAACTGTGCGTTGCAGCCTTTTACAGAAAATAAAAAAAAAATTAATTTTGGTCAGAAAACGGCAACCAAGGTTGACATTTTCTAACACGCGGGCCCTACTTCCCGGTGTCCCAAACCAGGCACAAAACAGCACCGTTTTGCGCCTGGTTTCAAAAAAAATATACAAAAAATGCTAGAAAACGGCAACCTTGGTTGCCATTTTCTGGCAACCCAGACTCAAATCTGGGTGGGGCCCACCGCGTCAGAAAACGGCAACCTAGGTTGCTGTTTTCTGACACACCATTTTTCCATTTTTTTTACTGTAGCTCTACCTTTCTAATTTCTTTCAATTTTAACCCCAACATAAAGAAAACCCCCAGCGGGGATCCCTGTCCCCAATAAAAATACCCAACTCCAATGGGAATTTTCGACCCCGATGAAGATTTTCTACCAGAATAAAAATATTTCACAAAATTTACCTTATAAAATTTAATAATTGATGACTTAAACTTAAAAAAAAAATCTCATACAATTTAAATACAAATATTTATAAACATCTCATACAATTAAAATACAAATATTTGTAAACTTTCATACAATTCAAATATTAATAATATCACTTGGACAATTTCCACACCGACGAATATCAATCTGAAAAATTTTAAGGGAGGGGACCCCGTTCCCTATCCCCACCCCAAATTCAAGGGCGGAGATTTTCTTCTCCAGGGGGAAAAGTTCGGCGATTCCCTGCCCCGTTCAGGTCGGGTCCCCACCGGGGGCGGGGAATCCTCGCCCATGATCATCCCTATATGTGACCTATTTTATACAAGATGAATATACAAATAATTTCTTACTTTATTACAACACAACATTTGATAAAAATAAAATATTAATGAAAAATATATTTCTTTAAATTTTTATTTTTCAATGTAAATTGAAAATTGATTTAGGTGCAATATACTTAAGCATGTTAATATAAAAGACGATGAAAATAGTGCGGCTAGTGTGAAATTTGAATGGTTGAAGCTCAAAAAGATAATTGATCCCATTCATGCATGTCTTACATCATGATTTTATACGATTTAATTGGTATAAACCACAACATTAGTTAGTACTTAATTTATATATATTTCACTGCGGATATATATAGTATATTCAATTATACTTTCTATATAATATGCAAATATTAATAATAGATATTAATAGTATTTATCTTTAATAAAACTCTTAATAGGAATGTGGAGTTGGTGGATGCATTATGCAATGATAGGGATAGACTGTTAATTCTTTCCATCCCATGAAGGAAAAGGGATATAGATGATTGTCGGATGTAGAGGTTTGATAATAGAGGTGTATTTACTGTCCTCAAAGCTTACCATAAGGCCATGAAAATGAGAGATATTGAGCAGCAAATGGTGATACCAATTAATTGGGACAGGTTGTGGAGTTTGAAGATACCTCCTAAGATTAAAAACTGGATTTGGAGAATTCTGTCTTTCTGCCTCCCAACAGTTGATAACCTTCTTCATAGAAGGGCCCATATAACATTGGAGTGTCCTATTTGTTAGAATCAAGGGGAAGATGAGACGCACGTGTTTATTCAATGTGGGTTTGCTCAATAGGTATAGCATATTTTCTTTGGCGATATGCGTATGTCGGGGGTAGGGTGTTTTCATCAGTAGTTTGCTTCACTGTTGGAAGCTATCCAAGGAGATACTATTGTTGAATTAACTTTTATTGTTTAGAGCTTGTGAAATAACAGAAACAAGGTTTTATGGGAAAATAAAAGGAAGGCTTCAAGGCTGGTGTTATTTTTGACAAGGGTGGCTTTTTCTTAATGGCAATCAACCCCGACACAAAAGGCTTGTAGTGTTAGTGCCCTAACTCAGCCTGTGTCGAAGTGGATTAGACCAAGGGAAGGGGTGCTAATTTGTAATATGGATGCAGGGTGTTTTAAAAATAATGGTTCTTACGAGTTTATAGTTCGTAACCATCTGGGAGAGTGCATTGTAGCCCAACATGTAGCATTTGAAGGTTATTTTGAAGCTTACATAGCAGAAGCCTTGGTAGTTAGGGAAGCATTAAACTTGTTGAAGGATAAAGGGTTTGCTCGAGTTTGTGTTCAAACAAATTGCATCATGGTTTCAAATGCAGTAGTTGAAGAGTTTTTAGATGTTTTTTACTTTGCAGATATTATAGGAGAGTGCAAGTTTCTATTAAAAGCTTTTGATGACTATTCTATTGCTTATGTTAATCAAACAGCAAATCTAGTTGTCCATTCATTTACTAAAGCAGTCAGTTCTAGGTCTGTTTGTGGAAAGTGGGATTGTCCACCTCTGTTTTTAATCGATGTATTGCTTAACGATTCCTGTTCTTAATTTAAGAGGTTGATTTAAAAAAAATAAGGGTGTGCTCGGTAAACTTGTATATTTTTGGTTTAAAATTTTTAAAATTTAGAAACTGTTTTTAATTCTTGTTTTTTATTTTCCAAAAACTATTTTGTAAATTTAAAAATGACATCACAATTTTTAATTATAATATTTCTAATATCCACTAATAGATATTATGCATATGTATTATCTAATTATTAATATTAAATAATAAATATTTAATGAAAGTCAAAATTCATTAAAAAATCTTAATAATAAGAAAATCGATGATTCTTTTAAAAAAATAGCAATATAAATATCAATTATTATAATTCAACTACAATCTCTGCACTATTCTATCTCAAATACTGTTCATTTGATAAAATTGACTTGCATTTATATCAACAGTTTCCTGTGACTCTGAAATATTAGCTTCACTATTTTGTTGATCATCTCCAAGCACAATATTTTCATTTGCATATTCTACAAATAAAGATTCTGTACTTTCGTGCATTCTAATAAAGTTATGAATCACACAACATGCAAGAGGTATATATTTTTGCCGCTTTATGTCATATGAAGGCATATCTCTAAGGATGGGAAAAGGTGCATTCAAAACTTCGAAAGAATGTTCTATGATATTCCGTAACTAATTTAATAATTTTTCTGAACCTTGTAGATTTGATCATTCTCTATTAGCACACAAATTATAGCATTCTCTATGATACGGACTAAGAAATCTAGGCATATTAGCATATTTTGAATTAACCAGATAATATTTGCCTAGTGTAGGCATAGGGAATTTATTTGCTAGATTATAAATACATTCTAAGAAAATTTTTGAATTATTTGCTATTCCTTCCCAACTAGTCAGGACAAATGTCAATCGCATATCAAACGAGCAAGCACACATGATATTCCGTGTAGGGACTATTTTCTTTTTGCTGCATGAAATTTGTTAATTGACTAGAATTTGTGCAAAAATGTGTGTACCATCTATAGCTTCAATACATTTCTGTTATAAAAGTAACAATTAATATGCAATTTTGACTATAATTATATAACAAAAGATTTAAAAAATTTTATTACCTTGAAAAATGGATGCTACTTTGGATTATTTTTTTATCTCTGAAGGTGTTTCATCAAACGATTGAGGAACAACCACATGTTTAGCTATTGAATAAATAGCATATAGAACATTCCGAAAATGTCTAAAAATCGTGTTTGTTAAATGTTGAAAGCGATCTGCTACAAGTCTCTATCAATCATTTTGACGAATGATGAGAAGAAAAATTGCCACTTTTTCTTACACTATTACAAAGTTGGAATTTTTCATTGTTGTTCTCCCTTTTAATTTCTCATATAAACTAATAAAAATATTTTTGTCCATCTGCAATAAATCATAGCATGTCATTGGATGACCATTTAATACCTCAATAATCCATTCATGACCTGTCAATTTTGAAATTCTTAAAGATCTAGGTTTATCATTACACATAAAATTATATTTATAGTTTACATAAGTCGTCAAAAATTTTCGATTTCCTCATCAGAATCTAAAAAAAATATCATCCAAATTCATATACTGTCAAAATAAAAATAATTAATCAAAAAAATCATTAAAAATAATATCTATATATAATAAAATAAAGGAAATATATTCCAACCAATTTCTGATAATAACCAAATCTTGTAGGTAAATTAAAAAAATTCAAACATCAAATAAAAAGTTTGTATACTGCAATAGATAATAAACCAAAGAAATGCAAAATTAATAATAATAAATCAAATTTGGATATTCAAAATGCAATCTTTCTTTCTTTCTTTCTTAAGATATGGCTAAAAACATCTCTCTCGAGAGTGAATCATCATGGATAATTTTAACAGCTTTTGCAAAAGGCAATCCATCTATTCCGTCAAAGTTTTGCAATACTTCAAGATATTTAAAAATTGATTCTTTATCACTACTCAATTGTATTCTAAAATTATTCCCTGAATTACCAACTAAGGTGAATGTTGTTCCTGAACTCATTTTCTTCCCAAATTCTACTTTTTTCATTGAACTTTCTCCAATGCTAATCAATGCTTGAGCTATTGCATTTTGAAATAGTTCTCTTTTCTTTCTACTATTAGATCTTTCATCACTTGTTTCTTTAACCTTTTTTTTTTTTATTTGTATCTTCACCCTTTTCATCAGAACTATCAAATTCTTTATTATTTTGTTCATCTTCACTAATAGGAGGGCTTTTGGTAGAAGAATGAGAATGAGATCCGATAGCAATTGTATTATCATAAATAATGCACAACTTTCCATATTCATTACAAACTTCTTTTCTAAATTTCCTTACCATCTTATTCACCTATTGACAAAAAATGTACATATATTATTCTAAAACTGGATCCTAATATTCATTATATACTACTTATAATAATTAATAAATAAATTCATTAATATAGAAATATACCTTGCACAATTTTTGCCACACATCGTCACTTGCAATAACTTGACAAGTCATTGAATTGTATTCGATTCCTGACTCTTTCAATAAATTATTAAAATGCTTCCATTGGCTTGAAAGACTATTAAACTTATTTTAGAATTGAATTGAACTATACTCTCGGTTGGTCTTCTTTTTTTCATAAGATCTCTATTTCGTGTCCATGTACTTTTAGTTAGAGTGGTTATTTTTTTATTTCCATTATTTACTTCCTCAACCATTAATGTTATAGAATAATTTTCAATTTTTAGAGACCAAATTGCTCCATGATATTTAACCTCAATAATATTGTCACCATTTGCATCAATCCTTGATCTAAATTTTCCATCTAAATAAGATAAAGTTACTATCATATCACAAAAAAAATAACTAACAACTAATTACTTGTAATCACTTAGTTCATTGCATCTCCAATTACACCATTACGCAATATGATAAATTCTCATGTCAATATATGAGGTAAGCTTTAGACAAATAGATGTCATGTAAGAAAAGTCCAAAATAGAATAATAGAGAAAGTAAAAATAAAGAATTAATTTAATCCAGTTGAAGAAAATAAATAACAATATGAAAACTATTAGGAAGAAAACAGCTAGCCTTTTTAGGACCGTATAACAATGACAAGCTCACATGAGCCCAACCAGATAACACATGAGGTCCCCACGTATAATCCCATTTTTCTTATGGTACCGTTCCTCCTTTCATCTCTGCTTTTTTTGTGAATTTAGTAATATGGATTTCATACATGCACTCAATTCTTAGGTTCACTTTTTCTTTCTACCACCTATTTGAAAAAAGTTCTAACACTATAAGAAAAACTCAAATTAGCGACGAAAATTCCAGATGGAATTCCATCGCTAAACCACTTTTCTGATGGAATTTAGCGACGGAAAGCTCCATCACATCCGCGGTCATTGTTAACTTTAGCAACAGAATTTTTCTATCCCGTAAGTAAAATTTAGCGATGGAAAAACCAGTTCCGTCACTAAAGTTTACAACCGAAAATATGATTCCGTCGTTAATGTTAGCAACATAAATTGTTTTTTCATAGCAAATTTAACGACATAAAGTGTTGTTCTGTCGCTAAGTGTAACGATGGAAATTGTTTTCCTTTGCTAATTTTGCGACAGAAATTTTTTATCGTCACAAAATTAGCGACGAAAATGAAAGTTATGTAATTTTTAGTTAAATTTACGAAATTTTATATTAAGTTTTTTTATTTTCAAGTGATAGAATATCAATTGCATAAAATATTATAGTGACCAAAAACAATATAATTCAAAATGTATTAATTAAAATAAATAATATTGAATTGAAAATATATTTATTAAATTAAAAAAACATAACAATAATGTATTATAAACTAAACAAAGTATCGAATGTTCTATAATCTATACTACAAAAAAGTATTGAAAACAATTAGAATAAATAAAGAAGAAAAAAAAAAGAAAAGAAATAAATCTAATCCTAACATCATAATTAAAAAATAAAAAGAAAAGTTACTTCTTTCCCCATGCAATTGTCCCATTCTAACTTCCCATCTGCCACATTTATGAAGAGTTACAACTCTGTATTTTGAGCTACCTCTAGAAAATCCTGTGTTTTGTTGATGAAGAATATGAACAAATTCTTCTTTGCTTAAGTTTATCATCTGCACATCAATCAATTTTTAAAATTTTCATTTTAATAAAGCTTAAATTCCATCAGAATATATGTGTGTGTGTGTGTGTGTATTAATTTGATAGAACAAAATTTACCTATTACATATCATCCTCATAATCTCTTAAATCAAAATTAATATCTGCAACAACTCCTCTAAACTTAATTGCAGCTCTATTATATGCTTTGCAATTATAAATCCAAATACAGTAAAATCAAACAAAATGCTTAATTTCCAGAAAATTTTAAAAAATTAATAGAAAGAAATACCTAACCAAAATTTAATTCAGCAGTAGCCTTGAGTTTATAATTTGACTCAACAGTAGCCTTGAGTTCATAGAAAGCACAAGTTAGCATTAAACTCTTTGATTAACCCTGAGCTAAGTCTCCCTCTTCTCTTTCTCGCCACTTCCAGTTGGCTTTTACTTGGATAGGGCCAAGGGAGATGGAGAGCCCTCCACACCCATCTCTGTTTTCAACTAATTTATGCTCTATTCCAACTCATTTATACGACTTCCCATCTCATCAAGTACTTTGTGTTAGAGATTGCAAAGAAGAAAGAAAGGGAAGAAATCTCAAAAGTCACTAGGTTTTCACAAATTGAGAGTATTTATACAAGAAGAGGAAAAAGACTACTCTACCCTTATTACAATGGTAAAAAGAATACACCATAAATATGAATATAATATATCTAACATCCCCTCTGCAAACTCACGATACATTAATGGACAGCATTGAGAGTTTGCTAATCAAAAAATGAAAGCGTGCATGGGGATGACCAGTGGTAGGCTTAAGATCCATAGGATCACCAGCCCAATCGGCATCTGAATAGGCACGCAATTCCAATGAAGATGATGAAGGGAAGATAATGCTCTAGAATTTTGTACCGCGAAGATAACAAAGAATACGAAGCACTGCTGCCCAATGAACAGAAGTAGGGGAAGTAACAAACTGACTAATAATATGAACAGCATAAGAGATATCAGGTCTTGTAATAGTGAGGTAAACCAAACTCACAACAAGTGTGCGATACAAAGTTAGATCTGTCAAGGGAATACCATTGTATCAGCCGTCCAAGCATCAGAAAGAAGTGCTTGTTCAAGAATATCACCAATATACTTAGATTGAGATAGAAGATAGCCCCGATGAGAGTAGGCAACTTCTACGCCCAAGAAGTATCGAAGAGTCCCCAAATCTTTCATCTCAAAATAATGAGTTAACTACAATTTTATCCTCTTAATCTCATCAACATCATCACCTATAATAATCATGTCATCAACATACAAAGCAATTAAAATATGACCATTTGGTGTATTTTTGAGAAATAGAGCAGAATCATGAGAGCTGGCACAAAAATCGAGAGATACAATCGCAATAGAAAATTAATCAAACCAAGCTTGAGGTGCCTATTTAAGTCCATAGAGAGCCTTCTTTAACTTGCACACTTGACCAGAATTATGAGGATACGGGTGGAGGAACCATATAAACTTCTTCTTGAAGATCACCGTTCAAGAAAGCATTTTTAACATCCATCTGAGAGAGATGCCATTGTCTTATTAAAGCAACTGCAATAAGAGCACCGACAGTAGTCATTTTGGCAACTGGGGCAAATGTTTCTTCATAATCTAAACTATATTGTTGAGAATATCCCTATACAACCACACGAGCTTTATATCGCTCAATGGATCCATCAGATTTGGTCTTGATCTTATACACCCAATGAGAACTAATTGCACTTTTACCTGGAGGAAGGGTTACAAGGTCCCATATACTTGTCTTATGCAATGCAAAAAGTTCCTCTGCCATAGCTTACTGCCATAAAGAATTAGTAACAGCCTCTTTGTAGGAAGAGGGCTCAGACAGATTATGGATAGAGGACAATAAAGAAACAAAAGATGTAACACCCCTTACCCGTACGTAGTAAACCATACCGTGAACCGGTGGTTCACGACGACGGTCAAGGGCATTACCGAACAACCAAGTAAAACTTATAAACCTTTAAGCTAAGATACGAATTATAAAATTTCTTTCGTTTCCAATAACACATTATGGTTAACTTTAAATTCATTACACAATCACACCATAAAGTATAACTTTTCCAAAATTTACTACAGATAGATCATTTACATAACTAAATTCACTTATACAAACTTATTATTGATAACTACCAATCTTATATACATTTCAAAGACTATACAAATCCTATCCTAAAATCCTTTCATAGTCTTGCACTGGTCTGGACTGCTACGGAAGGACTCTCGAACGATCCGATCAATGGTACCTACACGGATTAAAAGAAAATCCGTGCTAAGCATAAAGCTTAGTGGGAAACATATAAATATAGACGACCACTAAGAAGAGCCATCAGATAAGTTCAAAGAAAAACATAATACAGAAAGTATAATCGTATCTATCATAACAAGTTAGATATTTTCTAGTAGGTCATCAAAATAACTACTCACTTCGTGTATCAATGTTAACAAATCACTTATGTAATAATACACTTTTTTTTGCGTCATATACATGTCATTACGGTTCCCAAAATTCATTTCATACAATTTACTTACACAGGTCTTACCATATAACTTTTTAATTAATGGAGTATTAGATCACATATACCAATTTATACAAAGCTATTATCCTATTCATAAACAAAGATTCATACGGAACCCATAAACCCATGAGTGTTTAAAGCACTAACCCACTTCACACACATAGGTCACATTCTTGTGAACTGCTTAATCCCATACTTGCATACAAGTCATCATATATATTGACCGATTCACATCTTGTTATTTGAATCACATACTCTTGTTCATTTATTGCCTGCTGAGTCAAAAGGGGTGGATAACGAGTACACATAGATACCCGAGGGTATCGATATCATCACATAACACATAGATACCCGAAGGCATCAAAACATTCTTTTCATTTTTGTTCAATAACGTATTCACATAGAATCTTAAGAAAGATTCAACAGAAGGATCGCAAGGATCCAATTCGGGGGACCTGATCAGGGTCCAGAATCGTACACATAGCTGCAGCAACACATAACTCTATTAGGCATGCCTAACTATTCACGACTCGACTAATGCAGGCTAATACATACTTGTTTCTTTTAATGATGTACATATTATATTTTCATACTTTTTATAACTACATACACTTATTATAGTCATATAACAATCTTTCGCATAATTCATACATAAGCTAAAGCAATGGCTCATATAAAATATAACCAACCATAAGCTTTAACTACAATCATAATTTAATTATTTAACGGCTTAACAATTTATTTCAACTATAGCTTACATGGTATAAGATGTCTTAGTTTATGCACTATGTCATATGTAAATAACAAGTTCCAACGCATGTTTAAAAGTGCAACACACGCATTTATATCATAGGGGAGAGTCGCGCTCGCGACCGTAGTCGCGATCGCGACAGACACTAAATGGCCCCTGTCGCGTTCACGACCATAGTCGCGATCGCGACAGAAAACAAAATGGCCTCTGTTGCGCTCGCGACATCTATCGCGCTCGCGACAGAGTCAAGCATCGCACTCATATTCTTCTTAATTATATGAACTTTACATAAAACATATTTATTCTTGTATTGTCCACAGTTAATTTTATAAACACTACTTCTTCAACCACATGCTTAAATCTTAAGAATTCCAACATAAGGAACTCGTACTATTCAATTTATTAAGGATTAATTATTACTTAGTCAATCATATAAAATCGTTTGATATTTAATATACGAAATATCCGTTCAGCTTAAGTTAAGATACACCTAAACATTCATTTAATTCCATCTTAATATCACATACAAATTTTAAGCAATAAATTACCCTACTCATGACTTGAATCATTAATAGTTCTACAAACTTATATAAATCGGCACCTACATGTAACATTTTCAAGGCGTTTAGCAGAATTCAGTTGATACATTATCTTCTATGTCTGAATAAGTTTCGATGCTTTAGTTCGGATTTAGGAGGATATCCTAAGCTTCCTACGTATCCCAAAGAATTAGGAACCAGAACCCCGTAGTTCTACAAGTTTAAAGTACAGATTATAGAATTTCACTTCAAATCTCTTATCAGAATTTAAATCAGGTTAATATTGAATGTATTCGGAAGTTTTCGACTTGTTAAATCCTTAAGTACCTTAGTCAATGTTCTTATGTATAACCTTAGTTTCTTGTGTTCCTAAGTGAAAGCCATTTATTTATTCTTTTACAAGTTCTAAACATATAATGAATATGTCTCATAAAGTTCTAACGAAGTTCGGGTGTATTACGGAAGGGAAAACATCATAAAATATACAAACTAGAAGAGTATAAAGGTAGGCAAGGGTTCCTATCAACCAAAAGGTTCAAAAGAAGGAGAAAAACACATTTTAAGGAGATTCTGTCACGCTCGCGACCATGGTCGCGCTCGCGACAGAAGCTCGCTTCAGATTCCTCATACAGACTGGTCACAAGACTGCTTTCCGCTTCCAAATTAAACTGCCTAAAAAGACCTCTAAAACTCATTTTTAGACAAAGTGTCCTTCTTAAGAAATGATCTTTAGGATGTTAGCTTTAATATAGAACAAATCTTGTGTCATTTGGACATCTAAATAATTAGATATGATCAAAACAACCTATACTGCTCCCCTGAACCCGGCCAGAGGAGATACCTCTATTTCCGGACCACTTTTGGGACATTTAGAGCTAGAATTAGCTCAAGCCTATTTCTAACAAATATGTAGGAATATGTCTTAACGTGCAAATGGCACTAGTCCCATACCGATTCGAGTTCTAAAACTCACAATACATCCTAATAACTGAACAAGGGTCAAGTGTATTCTAACACAATTTTCACCCAAAATCCTATTCACATGCACGGTTTAGCAATTTAAACCAACACTCACTGCCATCATCCTATATTATCATCAAAACATTCAAATAACTCATATAACCCATAAAAAATACAAATTCATATATATAATGAAAAAGTTTCCAAACCTCTATTCATTTGCTCCCTAATTGCTCAAATAACTGTACACCTTTGATTTCTTCCTCTTGCTTTAGCTTCTCTTGTTTTTTCCTCAACACCACCAACAAAATTCAGAATTACACTTAGAATCGTACACACTTCTACTCACGTTTAAAGAAAAGAAGAAAGGGAGGGGAAAAAGGATCAACCACTTACCTTTCTCAACCCAAAACTTGCATCCAATTACTTGAACTTGAGTAAATCCACTTTGGGCTTGAACTAAGGGGAAAATGGCGTGAGGAAGGAGGAGAAGAGTCCTCCCTCAATCTGATTCCCTCATTTTCACGGTAAAAAATGGCCTAATTGAAGTCAAAATGATTTAATTAAAGCTATTAATTCCATTCCTATCTCAAATGCCACGTGTTACAAGTTGATTGGTCCTTTTAAGATATTTATGCCAAACTTTATAATTTAACCTCTTAACTTACCTTCTTTCTTCAATTGACACAACATCTTTCCATTTCATACATTAGCCCACTTAATTAATTAATTCAATCAATTTAATCCTTAATTACAAAATGACCGAAATACCCCTACCTTACTCAAATAAAACTAGTCACATTCGCTATTACGATTAATCACTTCCATCATCCAATTACACATTTTTAGTTACCAAAATAATTCTTTTCGCGTCATTTAGGGCACGACGATATAACTGTCCAATTTATCGACACTTGCCGAAACTTTTAAATTAATGATGGTTGTGCCCCTTTTAGACTCTTCCGTCTCTATTTCAACCACATTCGATTTCCGTTACACCCTAAACTTACCCTAATCCGACTAGGGCATATTTGGGGTGTTACAAAAGATGAAGAGTAAGTAGAATAAATAAAGTTTGGCAATTGAGTGGACTTACGAGTATGAGAAGGATAACGAGGAGGGGCAAGAGAACCCGCTATCTTAAAGGTGTCATAGGAGGCAGTAGGGACAGAAGGGACATCAGCAAGAGTTGGTAATATCGACCCTGTAAGGCATAATGTTAGAATGATTTGGTTGAGAGATTACCTGGGGAGTTGTAGAATCTGCATCAGTGCAGAATGGATCAATGTTAATGAGATCAGGTTTTGTGAGACTATGAGAGTTAGGAGGAATGGAATAAAATGGTATATGTTCAAGAAATACAATATGACGGGACACATAGAGTTTTTGAGTGGTGGGATCATAACAACGATATCCCTTTTGACCAATACCATAACCAAGGAAGCCACATAGTGCTGAACGAGCAGATAGTTTACTGCGTTCAACCTGCGAACGAAGGACAAAACAAACGGAACCAAAAACCTTCATATGGGAATAGTTAGGAGCATAACTATACAATTTCTCAAAGGGAGACAAACCTAACGTAAGAGATGACGGGATTTTATTAATAGCATGGACAATAGTAAGAATAGCTTCCCCCCAAAACTCACTTGGGACATGAGCAGACAATAACAAAGAACGGGCAGTTTTAATAATGTAACGATGTTTTCTTTTAGCAACACCATTTGGTTGAGGAGTGTCAGTGCATGAAGTTTGATGGAGTGTACCGTCAGAAGCAAGCAATTCAAAAAACTGATTAGATTTAAATTCACCACCTAAATCACATTTAAAACATTTGATAACAGCATTATGTTGAGTTTTGACAAGTGCATGAAACATGAGATAAATACTATAGAAATCAGAACAATATTTCATAAGATAAAACCAACAATAATGAGTGCAAGCATCAATAAAAGAAACATAATATCTAAAGCCACCTTTTATGGCAACTAAATATTCTCCAGACATCATAATGGATTAAATCAAAAGGTGCAACAGAAACACTTTTGTAGAAAGGCAAGGCAGAAAATTTAGCAAGTTTACAACCACAACAATCAGAAATGTCATGGCAATACAACTTTCCTAAAGCTCTTGTAAAAACTAAGTACTTTAGCCTAGAAGCAGAAACATGCCCAAGACGAGAATGCCAAAGATAAAAATTAGACGAAGATGGACTCAAACGAAAAGATGAAAGATCAATGGTAGCAGCTGCAACCCGATGAATTTTTGCAAGATTTGAAACTTTTAGCTCATTTAGAATGTAGAGTCCCCCCTGCCTACTGCCTATCCCAATCAGCCTCTTAGAACACAGATCCTGCACATGACAAAAATTTGGTGTAAATAAGACTTCAAAACCTGAATCACATAACTGACCCACAGAGGCCAGACTTAAGGTAAGACGAGGAATATGGTAAACATCTAAAAGAGAAAATTTTGTGGAACAGACTGAGCCAATTCCTACCAATGCCATAGGAGTACCGTCGGCAGTCATGACTGACATAGATGATGCAGGAGGTAAGGATACAAAAGATTTGGAATTAGGTGACATATGTTTAGAGGCTCCAGAATTAAGAATCCATATACAAGAATTTGGTGTAAATAAGACTTTAAAACCTGAATCACATAACTGACCCATAGAGGCAAGACTTAAGGTAAGACGAGGAGTATGGTAAACATCTGAAAGAGAAAATTTTATCGAACGGACTGAGCCAATCCTGCCAATGGCATAGGAGTACCGTCGGCAGTCATGACTGACATAGATGATGTAGTACGTAAGAATACAAAAGATTTGGAATTAGGTGACATATGTTTAGAGGCTCCAGAATCAAGAATCCATATACTTGAAGGTATACCTGAGGATTGTGAAGTAAAAGGCAAGCCTATATTTGAGGAGGCAGACATGACATGTGGCTGAGTGGCAAGAAACTTTTGAAACTGCTCTATAAGGATATCAACCGTAAGACTTGAAGATGATGAAGCTTCAAATGGAGTCATATTCCCAAGAACAGATAAATGTGTTGATGGCATAACTGTTGCTGTATTAGGAGACCTGAAGTTTTGTTGATACGTTTAAAAAGGAGGCCTCCATTGAGTGACCTGTGATGTTTGGTGGAGTCTATTTGATAACCTTGGACATTGGGCTTTCCAATGACCCTTCTTTTTATAGAAGCTACATTCATCAGTACCAACCCTTCCATGTGCTCTATTTTGATTATTGTGCAAAGGTCTTGGAGAAACTGCAAAGACAGAAGGATTCAGAGTTGGGAGAATTGCTTTTTCTACATTTCCTTTTTCTGCTTGAGTTTTGAAGTGAATTTCCTCAGCCATCAATTCATTAACCACTGCATCAACTGTGGGAAGGGGCTTACAATGCAGAATTGTTCCACGAATGCCTTCAAAATTGTCTCAAAGTGCCATTAGAAACTAAACCAAGCGTTGTTCTTCTCTACGAGTAATATCACTACAAAAAAAAAGGGAATTAGCGACGAAAATTTTCGTCGCTAATCCTTTAAATTTAGTCGCTAATTCATTTTAGCGACGAAATGACTAACCGTTGTTATTTCGACCGTCGCAAGCATATTTGCGACTACAACATTTTTTAGTCGCTAAAAATAGCGACGGAAAAAATCGTCGCTATTTATAAAAATTTCGTCGCTAATTAATTACTGAAATCAGACACGGTAAATATTAAAAAATTATTAGCAACAGATAATTCGTCGCTATTCCGTTGCTAAAAATATTAATTTATTATTATTATTATTATTATTATTATTATTATTATTATTATTATTATTATTATTATTATTATTATTATTATTAGTTCAATGCATGATCTATCTGAACTATTTGCTAATCTAATCCATTTCTTACTCATATATAAATTGAACTATTTATAATCTAATTTATTTTATTTTGATCGAATTCACTGACAAGGTCTAATATAAATATAAATTATGAAAAAACTAAATCGAAAAAATTCATAATCTATTCACTATGCTAGAAAATAAAATAAAAAAACAACTGTGCATATTATATAACTTGATCTCCCCAATAAATATTGTAGAGGAATATATATACACAGAACTTAAATATGTTCGAAAAAAAGTTATTGGGCATTTATATGAGCCCCTCTTCAACCTTAACAGCTTATTTAAAAGCTCGTTATCCATCCTATAATCACTGCAACAAGTTGAGATTCTAATTTCCTTAGGTAGCTTAGCATTTTACATGAAATATTCCACAATTTGCATCTCTCCTTGCTAACAAAAGAACATTGAACTTGATACACTACCCGCCAATTTTGGCAACCGTGGCACAGGAATAGCCCCTAGATGAGTTACACCAACATGGCTGGATGAAGTTTTTGATGTGTCCTCAAGTTTCATAAATTGACCCATTTGTGTGGCAGCCAAGTGAGCATAACATATATACAGGAGCGACTGCACATATAGAGCACAGAAATAAGATTTCAAATAGAAAATAAACTGATCTAATAATGTTATGACTACCATTTTAATGAGACTATTGAATTGTCTGCTAGTCTCCCACTGGACTAAACTCAGATAAATCATGTGTTAGACCTGGGCAAATAGAGCATGCAAATAAGATTTCAAATAGATCATAAAAAGATCTACAAATCATACAATCACCCATTTTAATGACTATTGAATTGTTACCTAGACTTCCACTGCACTAAACTGAGAACGTCAACTTGGCAAATAGAGCACCAAAATAAGATTTCAAATATTTTATAAGATGAGTTGTTGGTGCTACAATGATCCATTTCAGTGACACTTTTGAATTATGACCTAGTTTTGTACTAGACTACAGTCAGATAGCTATTATGTTAATGGATTGACAACTAAATATAGTAACTACTCAGAATTGAAATTGACAAATATGAGTAATCGAATTAGAAACATTATTGGGATAAAACTTTTAACTTAAGTCTTTCAGCTCTATAGATTATAACATTAAAATCACTAAATTTAAATTTATAACACTAAAATTAGTTAATTTCAATTAATGTAAATACAAATTTTTATTAACTTATTCTTATTGGTTCTTATGCGCAGTATATAACATTTCTCATTTTGATTCAAACAGTTATTTATGATTATGAATGATGGAAAAAGTAAAATGTTGATTGGATTGATTATATTAAAGACATTAAAGAGAAGTATGCTTATAATCATTTAACTAAAAGAACATATATAAACCTATTAATAATATTTTTTTATTACAGTAATAGAAGTTGGGTAATTGAAATTGAATGGCTTTACCCAGACTAACTCGTCATCAAAGAGAAGAGATAAATTTACAAAGAAAGCATATTAGTGTAGGTTAGAGGGCACAAAAGCATATTCATAGGACAGAATTTTTACTGCAAATCAAAGATTGAATTAAGCCAACAGTGGAAAAAAGGCTCGATGTACTAGATAATGAAAGGCAATTGTTTCAATATTATTTAAACAACTTTTGACCACTTTAAAGCCATACCTTAATCTGTAGCAGCTCCTATGGCATTGATATTTGCAGTTCCATTGATCTTATACATGTAAGAGTTTGAGACAAAACCACCAACGCAGGAAATCTAGAAAGATAAACTAAAAAAATGGTCAATAGACCAGTGGATAGTCAAAAATCAAATTTTGTTCGGCAAAATAGATTATCCAAGCAACAAAGTCAGAAACTGCATACAACAACTGAAATCCTCACCCATGAATAAAACCCAGCATCATCAAGGTAATTTTATTCACAAAATTCGGCTATCATATAAAAAGAATCATATAGGAGTCTTAATTTACCTACAGATATGGCAGATGTGCTCCTTTGATACCTAAAATCATTCATGAGGATAAACGTCATATAAAATCAGTCAAATTTGCAAATTCACATTTATTCTTGAACAATAATTTTAACAAATTAAAAAACAATTACAATACCCATTACTAACAAAACACCAAGCCAGCAAGAAAAAGCAATCATCCTAAAAAACATACCCCTATCAACTGAGAAAAACAACTCAAACACACAAAAATCTCAAAATTACACAACAAAAAAATAAATAAATCATAGAAGGGACCGGGATAGCGAAAGCGATTTCTTCAGAGATGTGCCGATGGAGTTGTGCGGTTGGCTGGAGATGCGTCGGATCTACGGGCTGCTGTTGGGTCGTAGTTGATGGAGGCGCGATGCGACGGTGGGAGCAGTTGCAGACGATGACACGATGAGAGAGAAGAGAGAATGTGGCACAAGCTTTAACTTCGATCGTTAACGAGAGAGGAGAGCGGGGAGGTGGCTTTGATGGAAAGAGAGACGCCGGCAGCACAAGCTACGGCGACAGAGAGTGTAAGAGAGAGAGAGGGGTCGAGATGGGGAAAATATTAGCTGATTTAGGGCTTTTAATCGATATAGAGTTTAGGAATTGTTTTAATAATTAACAAATTTGAAAATTTTTTAGCGACAGAAAAATCCGTAGCTATTTCGTCGGCAAAAAAATTGAAATCCTGTATTTTCACGACAAATTTGCTAATCCATCGCTAATTAGCGACTAAAAAATTTAGTCGCTAAATTTAGTTGCAAAAATAAGGCCCCATCTTTTTCAGCCAAAAATTAGCGACCGTTACTTTATTTCTGTCGCTATTCCGTCGCTAAAATTAAAAAAATAGAATTTCATGACTAATTATAAATTCAGTCGCAAAACCGTCGCTAATTTATTCCGTCGCTAATTTGAGTTTTTTTTGTAGTGTATATGGTGCAAAGGCACGCAATTCTGCAGGTTCAGTAACGGCTAACTGGTCCCAAATGTCAGACATAGCAGAATAAAATTCCTGAATACTCATATTATTCTGTTTAAGAGCACGAATGTCTATCTCTAGTTGATACTGTTTTGCAAAATTTGACTGAACAAACAATTTTTCTAAATAATCCCAAACCACTTTTGCAGTTGCATACTTTGCTAATTGCACACCTATTGACTGCACAACAAAATTATTAATCCATGTGATAATCTTTGAATTGTTAGCATCCTAGGTATCCAACAATTTTGCAAATTTTGCATCATTTTTATCAGTGGGTTCACTTATAGTTCCAGCAACATAACCCCACATTCTTTTACCCTTCAGAAAATTTTTCAAGACATAGCTTCAGTATGAATAATTCTGTCCATTCAATTGTACACTAATGGACTGCAAAGAGTCATCTTTTTCACTAGCCATCACTACTATCAACAAATATCGAACAATCCAAATACAATTAACTACATATAGAATTTCTTCGAATTTGCAAAAAGAAAAACGTACCAAGATCGCGAACCATCAAACACAACTCGGACCAAAAAAAAATTCCGTCTTGATACCATGTTAGAGAATGCAAAGAAGAAAGAAAGGGAAGAAATCTCAAATGTCACTAGGTTTTCACAAATTGAGAGTATTTATACAAGAAGAGGAAAAAGACTACTCTACCCTTATTACAATGGTAAAAAGACTGCACCATAAATATAAATATAAATATAATATATCTAACACTGTGAAGTCAAGAAAACAATGAATCTTGCACATTTCAAATCACTAAAACATTCATACATATTTGATTAAATATTTAGAAATCAGCTAGTAACAGTATATTTCCTCTTTATGGACCTAAAGAACTCAAACTAGCATCCAAATAAATTCTAATTGTTTCATATGAGAATTTAATTTAGTACTGTAACGTTTAAGAAGTTGGTTAGTAACAACTAATCTAATTGAACAAACTGCATTTTCAGCTAATCTAAAGGAACCTATTTTGCTACAAAACAAAGTTTTAATCAGCAAAAATACCATAAACAAAGAACAAGAGGCCAAAGTAATAACTCACCATCTGCTGAAAAATAAATGAAAAAAATAAAATACAAAAAATATACACTACAAATAAAAAAAAAGTAATGAAAAAAATAAAATATACAAAAAAAAGTAATGAAAAATAAAATATACAGAAAAAAATGAAAAAAAAGGGCAGAAATAAAACTGACCGAATGGGAGGGAGGCAACGGTGCGAGCAGATGGCAGGAGCGGCAGCACGGCGAGGGAGACTGGCGGGATGCGAGGGAGGGAGGCAGCAAGCAAGGGAGGGGGCGATCAGTAGGGGGAGTACGAGGCGGCAGGGGGCGATCGGCGGGGGTAGAGGTTATAGCACACCAGATCTATAGATCGAGAGAGAGAGAGAGAGTGAGAGGAAGGAAAAAAATTCCATGTCCATTGCAAATTAAATTTTTTAGTGATGGAAAGCTCATTCCATTGCTAATTTCACAATATAGTGATGGAATATGCTATCCATCACTAAATTTTAGTGACAGAAATTTAATTTCGTCTTTAATTTGCGTAGACACTTCTATCGCTAATTTTTGGCACCACATTTAGCGACGGTGTAATTTTGCTGTCGTTAAATTCCGTCTGTAAAAACTGGTGGAATTATTTACCTCCATTTTTTAGCAACAGAATTTTATTTTTTGTTGCTAATTAGTGATGGAACTAAATTTAGATCCATCGCTAATTTGTAAAATTCTTGTAGTGTAAGTTAATATTTTATTTCTAATAGCCCCAATTTTTTAGCAATCTCTTCTTGTAATCCTTTGAAAGACTTGAATATTTAGTGAAGCACAACTGGTTTGATTCTTCTTTTCCTAAATATATCTGTTATGAATGTAAGAACAAAAAAAAAAAGATTTTAAGCTCTGAAATCGCATAATAGCAACCAAATATGGAACCTTGAGAACGGCATATTATCCTTCAATGAAGGTTCACCTAGCTGTCCGCCATATTACTACCTAGTTGAGACTAAACACCTATCAATTTCAATACGGTTAATAGTAGTTAATATGAATGATTCTCTAAAAACAGAATTTCATCTTTATAAACTAGTTTTATTTTGCTTTAAGTAGATAACTTTTAGCATAATCATTTGACATGGTCTTTGTCTTGGTTACTAATGTGTTTAGGGTATTCTCAAACCAAAATCTATGGAAGACGCACAAGAAAGCATAGTCCAAAAAGAGGGAAAAAAAATAAACTACTTACCTTTGTTAATCATAGAGTTATTGATATAAGAATATAGAAAAAAAATTTAAAAAACGGTTTTTTGGACAAAATGGGGCAAATCGACAACAAATATATTTCAAATATTATGCCAAGTTAGTTCAAAACTTAATTTTTAAACAGATTAGATGTCACTAAAAATTTAAAACGTAAATTTAACTTTTGCTAATTGTATTGGATAGATAACAGCATAAAAATTATAAAGCAAGTACTATTGATTAGGGGTGTTCATAAAAACCGATGTACTTGGTTAATCGACAAATCGAGCCGAAATCAAGCTGAAAAATGGGTTAACCGAATCGATTTTTATGGTTAATGGTTAGTAGTTTAATTGAATTTCGGTTTTAGTTTTTTGTTCCAAAAAACCATCGGTTTCGGTTAACCGACAAATTTTATATAATTATATATATTTCGGTTTTCGGTTTCTGTTAACTGATCGGTTTTATACAATTTTTTACATGTATTTTCAGTTTCGGTTTTCGGTTAACCAATCGGTTTTATATAATTTTATATATATATATAAAGTTAAAAAAAAAAATTAAAATGAAACCCTATATTTTATATATATGTGTGTGTGTGTGTGAAATGTTTTTGTTTAACTAGTTGAATCATTATATTTTCGGTTTGCAATTTTAATTTTTAAATATTTTGAACATTTTTAGTTTATAATTGTAGTTTGAACATTATATTTCATTACTGTATTGAATTATATTTGTTTTCTAATTTTAATTTTTAAGTAACTTGAATATTTTAATTTTTTTATGAATATATTTTATAATTATAGTGGTTAACCGATCCGAAAATCTGAAACCGATGGACTGATTAACCGATAGTAATTAACTGGTTAATTGTTAGTGTTTTCAAAAAACGAAAATTAATGAACTGATTTTTTTAGAGCTAATAGACCAGTTAACCGGTCCATGAACACCCCTACTATTGACTGAGATTTTTTTTTTTTTATAGGTCGTGATGTATTTATCAATTATTTCACTAATTTAGTCCAAAAATTAATTTTTGAATAAATTGGATGTAGCAAGAATTTTAAGGGCCAAATTTATTTTTTTATCGATTTGAGAAAATAAATAATTGCAAGTAAAATTGATTAAGAAATTTTTATTTTATTAATTCGATGTGTATTTGTCTTTTAGATAGTAATTATCCATTAGATTTTATTTGTAAAAGTAAAAGTTTAATTATTCAATTATTTACTAAACTTGTGCATAATTAAATAAAAAGTGTGCATTTTGAATTTTCTAATCAAATTAAAATTAATTTTTATTTTTCATAAAACTAATATTTTTTAGAGGGGCTAAAAAAATTGTCTTAATTTTAAATTTTTTTATAACGAACCTATTGAGAAATTTTCTAAGATGCCCACCTCAGCTCTGCCAATGAGTTTTAATATATTTTGCAGTAGTTTTCTGCTATGCCATAAAGAGTAATATTTTAAAACATAAACTAATAGCTTTTTATCATTCAAAGCATTTTAAAAAATAAGCATTACAGAATCGATTATTACTAATTTATCTAATACAGAAACAATTACTCATTACTATTTATAAAATATAGTTGTAAAAATACAAATTAACATTTTTTTTAATAAGTTCTTTATTTGAGAAATTTATAAGTTTTAATATTATACTATTATTTATTTTGTTATTTATGATAAAAATATACTGATTTTGATAATTATACCATAAGTCTATACAACTTTACTAGACATTTAAATATTAAAAATCAATAAACTAATAACAACATAAACTTGAAGCTAACATGTATCAACTTACAACAAGTATCAACTACGTACCGAGAGGCGGGGCTTAAGATTTGAGAAAAGGGGCAGTCTCATATCTAAAATTGCAAGTGGAACCAATAACCCTACCACCTGTTTTCCCATCACAACATATGGGAAGTTCATCAATTTGGGCCATAAGACATTGACGACAATTATCGCCCGAAAGATCTCTACTGCATTGAACCATTCCATACACTTTTGTACCAGAAAAATCTACAAATCTATGAGCATAAAGAGATGGAGACTTAGCAGCGGCATCAGTAAGTCCAACCAATAGCAGCTTAACTATTGCATTGAATTGAGCTTTGTTGGCCACAGTTGTAGGGTTCCATAGATTGAAGTCATCAGAATTATCAACCTCGCCAAAGAAAGATTCAAAAGAGTATTTTAAAAAACAATTGTCATACCAAATAATTGCTTCTTTGTTATTAAGGCATTCGGTACGTAGTTCAGTGACTGCATTAGAAACACAGGCTTTGCATTCTGGGATTGATTGATCTCCTCTACAAAGAGCAAGTGCAAATACATTGTCATTTCCAACAGCTCCTCTTTTTTGATCTGTGTGAAATGTTGCTTGTGGGAATTGTGTTCTGAATTTATCCATTATTGTATTTAGATTGCCTCTAAATTCTGGACTCATAACTTCTCCTAAAAGTGGCTTACACACATGGGAGAGTGGAGCACCATAAATCGTTGGCACCATTACTAGAACTAAGAAGAATATATATGAAGCCATGAGTATCCCCAACTGCAAGTATAAGAAAAAATCCTCTCTCATAGTATTTTTTTCATAGACATGTTTATATACAAATACAATATGGAGTTACCAGTACAATAAGAAAGAAATCACAGTATAAGAAAGTAAGAAATTCTAATTAAATAAGGATATTACATATCATTTCAAGAGATTTTCTTTCCCTTTTATACATTGCAGTTGCAATGCCACGTTTAGAAACTCATTGACTTTAGTATCTATTTCTTTTAAGGGTCTATAAAATAAAATTATGGATTTATAATTATATAGAAATATTTCGTATGATTTCCAAATTAGTACAATGCACATATCTTTTCTTTTCTTTTATTTTTCCTTTTCTTGGTAAGAATATAACACACAATACCCAATATCAATATCACATACATTTCACCTTACTCGTTGTCATGATATTTTAATATATCATGCCAAAAATGTATTCTTTATTGTAGTTGATAGGTCACCCAAATAAAATTGTACATTTATTGATCAAAATATTCAAAGATTTATACATATACCATTTATTTTAGATAATCCCTTAAATTTTAGTAATTTTTCACGTGCTTATTAAAGCATGTCCATACCCACAAATTGAACCTAAAATAGCGTAAATCATTACAATATAAACAAAAAATTCATATCTTAACTTTATACTTTTAAGACCGTTCATATCACTAGTAAGACAGTAAATCATAATCGATTTCACTCATGGTCACTCAACTTATCACTTATCGCCCAAAAGTAACCGACTTTTTTTTTTCTGACTTAAATGTCATTGAACTTCTAACATTTTTGCGAAAAAGTCATGTACACCGGAATCCGGCGAAAACCCTTGCCGGATTGATGACATGGCATGTGACACGTGGCGACGAATAGTAAATATATGATTTTTTTGCAAAAATGTTAGAAGTTCGGTAACATGTAAGTTGGAAAAAAAAACAATTGGTTATTTTTTAGCGATAAATTATAAGTTTAGTGACCATAAGTGAAATTAATTTAGATGTAGCATTTGTTGGAAATATTATTAAACGACATGTAGTTTTTGACATGGCATGCCATGTCATCAGTCCGGCGAGGGTTCTCGCCGGATTCCGGTCAAAATAACTTTTTTGCAAAAATATTAAAAGTTCAGTGATATTTAAGTCAGAAAAAAAAAGTCAGTTACTTTTGGGCGATAAGTGATAAGTTGAGTGATCGTGGATGAAATCAACCCTTCGAAAACATGGCACAATTTCTATTTTTGTTTATTTTAACACACATTGAACATTAAAAGGTGATTTTTTTTTCTTTTTTGTCTCAAGACCAATTTAGTATCTAATTTAGTATCTCTTAATTAGTATTGCTAGTATAAGCTGTACTTTCATACTCAATGTAAATATTTAATTAACCTTAAAAAAATAAATACGATGATAATCACGAGACTAAACTATAGAAAATCAATCTATTACTTTTAGCATATATAAACTATAATTTATACATTACTATATTTAAAATATTTTTCTAAAATATGATTAGTGATAATACCCAATAATACCTTCTAATTGGGCTGAAATCAAGCTCAACCCAAAGCTAAACAACTATCAAGGCCTAGTGCCTCTAAGGCTCAGTGCCCCAAAGGCCCGACGCGTGATGAATGGATGCGCATGGAACGGACTGATAGGGCATGCCTTCCGTCAGTCTACTAATAAATGCCACCCCCTTATCATCCTACATACTCCGCGTCATGTCGCTGCCTACTTACTCTGACACCGAGATAGACTACTCAAATGGATTCTCACACCCTCTATAAATACTCCAAGTAACTGTGCACCCAGGTAACACACAATTTGAGAACCTAGCTCACTACATTCTCTCTCTATACACTACTAACTTAAGCTTCAAAGTATTCATGCCTGGTCCGATCAAGCACGCTCTTTTGCAGGACAATAGTACTGCGGATTCGATCGGCTCAAACTCAACTGTCATACCGACCTCATTTTCTTCTTAATTTTCAAAATTTATCATTTGCTACTTTCATTGAGAGTCCATGGTAAGATCGAGATGCTCTACACAGTATGGATCAAAGAGAGATGATCAATCTACTAGTGATCACAAAGGACCAAGGTCTACTAGTGGACAGGATGAACCTTAGGATCCACCACTCCTAACAATCCAACCCTTGACTTCAACGAGAAGTTCATGGCATAGCCAAATCACACTCCAGTCACGGTATAGCCAAATCACACTCCAGTCACCATGGATGACATAAAAGCCATCCTTAACAACTTTAACAGAAGTATTCTGCAATCCATCCAAATGGCCTAACAATCTTGAGCCTCAATGAGGAATTTCAAGGAAAGCGCTGAAAAAATAGGAGAAAAGAAGCAGAGTAGCAATGGAATCATGATTCGAGACTCTAGAGATAAAGACCATGAAAAATTCAGCACTCGCTCCTGTACTCGCAACTCGAACAAAAGAAGTAAAAGAAGAGAAAAAATGTTCTCTGCAGGGAACCCTGCCTCCCACATGCATG
Organism: Excoecaria cochinchinensis; assembly: GCA_947683425.1. Classification (NCBI taxonomy): domain Eukaryota; kingdom Viridiplantae; phylum Streptophyta; class Magnoliopsida; order Malpighiales; family Euphorbiaceae; genus Excoecaria; species Excoecaria cochinchinensis. Next base: position 15,247,515 of record CANTUQ010000121.1, on the reverse strand, counting down.
ATCCCTCCTTTAAGCCAAAGTAGTTGCAAACACCCTCGAATTTCGGAGAAGATGACATTGGATGAGTGCAACTTGGCTGAAAGTCCTCATCCAATGGCAAACCTGCCTTGTAATATCCCCATATGCCATAAGAGGAATTCAGTGTGCTACTCAATACTTATACTGATAACTAATCAATTGTCAAGTTCAATTAACAATTATAAACCACTTTAATTCAATCTTATTTTATACATGATGATATACAATCAACATGCTTAGCAGTGTTCCATTTACAACTACACTTAATAATTTTATAACACAATCAAGTATAATCTTATGTTAAATTTCATTATTATTTCTACCTAAACTAACATGTATTTATCAATTCTTTATAACTAGATATAAACACATTCTCTTATTGCTTGACTAAAGTTTAGATACACTATCAGTTTTCAATGATTTGGTTTGGACTTAGAACTGTGTTCCAAGCTTCCTACGTATCCCAATAATTTTAGGAATCAGAACCACGTAATTCTACATGCATTAATCAATTAAATGTGATCGATGACATATATTCAAATTAACACATAACATAATATCGATAATATAAGCATAAAATTCAAACATGTACTTTATGTACATTATTTCATTTTAACTATATTATCAAATCAGTAATTCACATATTAACAAGTCACTGCTACTTAACCACTCCATTAACATATTCTATAATTGCCTGAATTCTCATTAGAATGGATAACGGGAACATTGGATACCACTAGGGTATCAAACACTAGATACTGGGTAAACAGCATCAATCACTAGAGACACGATGGTCTCGACGCACTAGATACCAAATAAGTATCAAACACTAGACACCATGTGGTGTCGTCACTAGCAGCTGCAATCACTATCCCTTATAGGCATGCCTATCTATCCATGACTATGTATAATTCAAGCTTACCATAGGGCTTCACTCACTATTTCATTTTACACTACACTCGTTTATGTATACTGCACAATCAACTATAATCATGTATATAATTATTCCTTTATAATATCAATACAATAATGTACTTAACATGCTCATATAATATACATTAAACTTATACATTCTATCAAAGTATGGCAATTATATAAATAATTCTAGCATATTACATTATATTCACCTTAGTATTCTATGTAAATTCATGTAACATAAGTCTCTCTATTCATTTCTTATCATTTAATGCTATTAAATAAGTTTCATTATCATTTAATTCAAATTAGAATTCATTTGATCAGTAATATTCACTTTTTAAAACTCTATTTAATGTAATTTAATCACATACCCTCATTGCTTAGTCATTAAATGAGTAACATTTAAATTTCAGGCATTTCTAAACACTTCAGAGCTAAATTGGTGGAGTGGAATTAATTCTAGGATGAATTAGTGAAGAGGGTATAACTTAGTCTAAAACACAGCTGTGTTCTATTAAAAACACAATTGTGCCCTCTAACCAGATCTTCATTCCATTTGCCAAAAGCACAAATGTGTGCTATTAAAAACACAGTTGTGTTTTCCAGCCAAACACCAAAGGCTCCTGTAATCACTAAATTTCATTAGGTAAAGAATATTTTTAGGCAAATATATCTTCTAGACAATTATTCTACTATGTCTCATGGTCATTTTGACATAAAAATCATTCAATTTGGACATTGGACCAAAGAGTTAAGCTAAAACGAACATAAACTACTCTAAAAGTATTTTTGGATAATTTTACATACTGGACAGATTATTAAGGCTACTGTAAATAGGGAATTCCACTAAGAAAATGATATTTCTGGGCAACAAGGTCTCATAACAAATGTTCTACTATATTGCATGGTTATTATGGCATAATAATCATTCAATTTGGAAAAGTCAACAAAGAGTTATGCTCAATTGAATACAAACCGTTCCAATAATAAGGACTGAATTCAACTTAAATATTTAACTACATTTTCACACATCTTAGAGGCAAAATCATATTTTCATCTCTTCTAGACAATTAAAGATGCATGTCTTAATGATCTATACCACCATAATTATCTCATTTAGAGCTCTATATCTCAATTTACACTCAAAATACCAGAGGTTGTTCATATAAACCAAAAATAGAGTTCAATATCAAAATTCATTTCTAAACTATATAAACCTTTATACTAATCAATACTCTCCCACCATAGACACACTTATTTCATAATATAACTCAATTTAAAATTATCAAACACCTACTAAATCATGTAGAGAATTCCACAAACCTATAAACAATCAATTACCTTAAAACTTGCTCATATTAAAACCTCCTCCTTTCCTTTCTTCTATCTCTCGTTAATTTCTTCAATCTTTACTTTCATCTCTTTCAAGTCTTCAACTCATGATTTAGAATTCAATTTAAGATAAAATGATGAAGTATACATTTTCCAAGAAATTAAGAAAAGAATCGAAAAAGAAAGAGAGAGAGAGAGAGAGAGAGAGAGAGAGATGGATAAATGATATATGCTGCCTCTCTTTTAAATATGCATGTATAAAATCTCGGTAGCTCTCCCTTTTATTGCGACATCAAATCCTCCTTCTAATTAATATATTCTTACTTAACTTTAACTAATCTCCATTAATCAATTAATCATGACATTTTACTTTATGACCCTTAAACTTTATAATTAAATTTAATTACCTTTTTTACCTTTTCAAGTACTTTCACTTAAGTCACTTAACTATTTATCTCTTATTTCAATTTAATCCTTTACACTATATTGCCATTAAATCATACTTATTTAACTATTTAATCGCCTTTTTTCTCCTAAAACATGCATCAATACAGTTAGGTTATATTTTGGGTCCTTACATACCTCCCCCTTCTGTTAGGAGATAAGAACAACCAACCTTCCCCCGGGTTTCGAGAAAATAAGGATGCTAAAATATACAGGTGAAACCAACCCAAAGGCACACATCTCTAAGTTCTTGGTGCAAATCTAAATGCACTCTTATGATAGCCGAGTCTTTTGTAGAGTTTTCTCTATAACTTTGGCCGATGATGCACTAAATTTATTCCATAGCCTTCCCTAAGGCTCGATATCCTCCTTCGAGTAAATTCGTGACCTCTTTGTTACAAGATTTGCCTTTGCTTGAATAGAAAAATGATCGGTGACTTACGAAGCTTGGCCCAAGGACCTTATGAAAGTCTACAAGACTACACGAAAAGGTTCCAAATAGTGAGGATAAAAATTATTAGGAATGTGAACCTTAAAGAAGCGACGAAGGTTCTAAGGAAAAACACCAAGAGCTAGCCCTTGTCTGAGTCTCTTAGGATCTAGTTGTCAACAGACATAATCGACTTGATAGAGAGGGTTGAATAATTCATCCTCCTAGAAAAGGCCATAAGAGTGACAGAAGAAGACAAACCTTGGCAGAGAGGTTGCGGTTCCCGCTAAGCATGGGTGAATAACTGCAATTTCGTCTAAGCATAGCCGACAGGTTGCAATTCCCACTAAGCATAGACAAACAGTTGCAGTTCCCATTCAGCATGGCCCACAAGCTATGATATCTGGATGAGCAACCAAGAAAAGACAAAAGGACAAAGTCCAAAAAAAGGAAGGTTCGAAAGACATGACAATAATCCGGCTGCAACCTATACCCTGCTAAATGTTAGTCTCGCCAAAATCTTGAAGTGGATCAAAGAAAAGAATAAAGTTAAATGGCCAAAGAAATTATTCAATCATACATATGCTCTGAGAGACAAGAGCAGATATTGCGAGTTCCACAGGGACATCAGCCACTTCACCGATGAATGCAACTCGTTAAGAGATGAGATAGGAAAGCCTTTATAAAAAGGGTTCCTGAAGAACTTTATGTAATGTATACACGAAAGTCCCAGTGAACAACCTTTTAAGAAAATAAATCGGTAAGATGATGACGAGAAGATGGAAAAGTGAAGAAATCAACGCAGAAAGGGAAAATGGCACTAATGTGACTATATCCCCGAAAAGCGATGATTCCATACCTTCTGGATGCAAGATCAATTGAAGACCTCAGATTGTCCCTCCTCTGATTGCGAAGGACTCTTTTAGAAGGAGATAGAAAATCCCTTTTCAAATCACGAAGAACCCTTCCAAGCGTAAGGAAATATCTCTACACAAAGCAAAAATCGAAAAACATTCGAGCCCTATAGACACTCTCCGATCTAGGAGGCATTCAAAGACACTAGTGGATTTGAGAGAGCCAAAAAAGGAAATTTGCTTCTCAAATCACATGGATTCGATCGATTATTAGCTGGTGGGCTCTCACTCACCCACTTAAGCACTGGAAAAAGCTATAAAATGGCCTCCTTTCTCATTCAATCAGAACCAACCGATAGGAGTCGAAGAATTGTGGTGGGAGAAATCTATCCCCCACACAATCACCTATCACTCATCACCTATCAAAGCCCCCTTTCATTCCAAGTCAAGACGAAAAATTGCACGCTCATTCCAAGTTAAGACAAAACGAGTTATGCTCCATGCTAATAGTTATCTGGCTGAGCGAAAACCCCAAGCGCACCAAGAGGTAATTCGCACCCATCCAATAGGAAGAGTGTGCTGAAAAGAAAAGCAGAAGAGAAACATTAATATAAATAGGGAAAGCCCTATTCGCTAAAAGCCCAAATACCACCGCACTAATCAGATTAGACAAATGACGTCGTTCGGTGATAGGATCGGTAAGACCCTCTGAGCTGAAATGGTGGCTTGCAAGAAGAATAAAAATGCCCAAATAAAGAAGGAACTCCGTTCAGGACAAGTATGGTTGAAAAGCACCTTGCAAGTATTCATGGCTAAACATACCTCTTTTAAGAAATCAAGACATATCCCAGGTATTAACCTTAAGGTCTTAGCAAAAGGAGGAGAAATCAAGAAATATCCAAGACGTCAACCTTAAGGCCCTCACGCGTGTCTCCCAATAATGATTCAAATTTACCAATAAAAGAAAATACAAGTCCGATCGAAGAAGCTGTTAGCCCAGGAAATGCTAGAAATGGCTTCCTCAAAGATATCGCACCAAAGGTCTTGAATCAATCGTTTACATCTCATAAGGGCTAATCGCAACAAACCAACTGAAGTCAAAATACGACTATCCACTTCACCAGCCCTTTCACTTGGAAAAATCTACTTCAGAAGAGCCAAAAGACTCCTAAAAGTCAGGATCATCCTGAAAGACATGGTGGATGATTCCAACATTCAAAAGACCGTGGAAATATCAATATGCCTAAAAAAAGTACTCATTTTAATTTTATATTCCAATCAAATTTATTATTAAATATACAAATTGTAGGTTTTTAAGACATCAAAAAATATTCGAGTCAACTATTTATGTCTTTGATAACTATTCTCAAATTAAAATGACAAAGTCGTAATGTGACCATTAGATTTGCTAGCCCTTAGCCGATCGACACAAATCCATTTTAGAGAGTCAAAGGACTCCTAAAACATGGAAATAACTAAAGTCCTTCAAAAGAGAGACAAACCACTTTAAAGAAGTTAATAGACTCTTGAAAGATTAGACCCATCTTAGAAGATTACTAAAGAGAAATACTTTCCATTCGAAAAATCTGCTTCAGAGAAGTCAACATATAAGGACCCAAAATATGCCCTAGACGAATTCGTGTATATCTAGAGCATAATAGTGGTTAAAAATGTGGAATTAGGTGATTAATTTGGAAGTAATTACATGCCAAATATATGTAGAAACAAAAGATGAAGGATCAAACTTAAAATTGGCATAAAAATTTAAAAGATGACCAATGAACATTTGACATTAGGAATTCTAGATAACTCATGAGTGGCGGCCATATAAATAGCCAAAGTTGGCTGACCATATAGGAGAAGGAAGACATCATTTCTTCTTCATTTTCCTACAAAAATTTCCTCTCTTTCATGTAAATAAAATCCATTAAAGGAAAAGAGCTCCATTCTAGTGTAACCTAGACAAGGTAAGGAAAGGTAAATGGATTTAGTTCTCTTTCTATCTTAAATTCATTAAGGTTAGGAATTATGGTTTTGAATAAATGTTAATATAATTTCATGATCTGAATTCCGTGAAAGGAACTAATGAGGGCATAAAGAAGATGAAAGAGGAGAAGAAAGGTCAAGTGGAGGAAGATTTGGCATCCCAAAACAGGTTTGGGAACTCAGTCTTTACATGCATAATTTGATGATGATTTGTGATGGTTTTAGTGTATATTGATGATAAATGTTGAGTTGAGTGTATTTGTAGTTGTTGAATTGGTTAGAAATATGGTTGATGGTATGTTGTGTATATAGGGAAAATTCTGTCCAAAGTGCCACTTGACCCCAAGATAGTGTTTTGGATATAATTTGGTGTAGAGATCTCTAAATTGGATGATTTTAGTTGGACATTAAAATCCATGCCCAAATATATCTAGAAGAAATCATGAGCTAAATCTAGCTTTAAATTGCTCGAAATTGAGCTCAAACTTGACATAGAGATTATGTCCTCTCAATGAGAGCAGTTTAAGTTTTGTAGGTCGTAATTGGAGTTCTAGTGATCCAAATTCTGTCCTGCATACCCCTTGGGAGGATATCGGAGCGCAACACATAAAACAACATACATACATATAACTAAAGCAGAAACATTAAACCAATATAAGAGATCAAAAAAAAATAATTTATCATATATTATAAATGATCATCAAAATTATAAAGTATTCTTTTAAACCAATACATATACATGTACCGAAAGATTCATTTACAAAGCTGCAATAACTTAATAAAAATATCTCTTACATAAACGTATATAAAACTATACAAAATGTAATAGCCTACTACAAAAAGGACTACAACTGGAACTCCTAGTGGCCGACCTGTAGATGCCCAACTTCGATAACGAACCTGCCACCTACACAGGAAAATGCCCGTACTAAGCGATAACGCTTAGTGTGGAGGAACAAATACAAAAAAGATATATATAACCATATGCATGATCATGCTACAATGATAAAAGCCTACAATTTACATATAAACTATTCATGTGGTGCTACACATGAATTAACATGCAATAACATTAACTTTAACACACATCTAATGAAACCAACCTATAATAACATCTATATTTCCCCAACATATGTATATGCATAAGCATATAGCAAACAAATGTCAGTGCATAATCAAAACATCAATACATTACATCTTGCCAATACTCAACTCCTTAGACTTATAACATATTAGCATCCCAAACACATATGATAGCCTGAGTTTTTAATAAATAGTGGATACGGATACTAATGATACTGATTGGACATAGTATCGAACATATAGAGACATGAGTCTCAAAACATATATACCCGAAGGTAGAAGGGGAGACCTAAGTCTCCAATCATATAGACCCAACCGGGGCCGTCTTATAGACCCAAACGGGGCCAACATGTAGCAGCTGCACTCACACTCTAACCATTTATAAGGATGCTTATCTATCCACTACTATGACCATTCAGGCTCAAACTAACTCTATCACTGTCACATATACCCTGCCCATAAATAAGAACACATCCAAAGCACATTAATTCATTTCATATGAAACTAATCAATTGAGCAAGCATATGATTCATATATATACATTTAAGTTAACATGAATGAACTATACAATGTATGTTCATACATAGCTCATAAGTAAAAAACCATGCAAAGGATTTCAAACAAATAACATTAGCAAAACAGGGGTATGTCGCACTCGCGACCAAGGTCGCGCCCGCGACAGATGCCTAAAACTCAAACAGTCGCGCTTGCGACAGAAGACTGGGGCCTCGATCGCACCCACGCACGCCAGTGCACTCGCGACAAGGACCGCACATCTGATGCTCGGCTCTCGCGCTCTCTGTCATGCTCATGACAGAGCACTCTCGGCTGGAGATCGAAGTCCAAGCTCTCGCCCACAATTGGAACCCGAGCTCTCTGTCGCGCTCGCGACCTAGGTCACGCTCGCGACAGAGATGAGCTCCCAAACCTGGAAACGCTCAACTCATGCACATCTTAAGCCAACATCAATCTAACATGCATAAACCCCAAATCACTTAACATATACTTTCTAAACATGTTAATAATCATATTAGCAACAATTTACACTTGTTAGAAACAATTAATTTGGCAAGAATGCACAATAAAGCATTAAACCCAAAAATTTACTCTAAAATCATACAAATCCACATTCAACTCTCATAATCCAAAATTAATCCTAACATATCATACATATATCAAAACTCAACTCAAAATATGCATATCAACATATTTAGCAACTCAATTTCCAAAAATTCAAATAAAATGACAAAACACATCAAGGACACATAAACTCCCAAACCTCTAAATGCAGCTCCAAGCCCTCTCTCTTTAAGATCCAATCTTCTCTTTACCCTTGTCTTTACTCTTATCACCAGCTTCTTGCAAAATCCAACCAAACCAAACAAAAATGGTAACAAAGTTGTTTGTGAAACATAAAGAAATATTTATTTTAGCTATCAATAAAAATAGGGCAATCAACAATTTTTTGTTTTGCCCACCAAGTGTTTGCTATATTGCTTCTTACAATTTGTTTGTTATTTTTTTCTTTTGTTTTATATATTGCATTTGGCAATTCTAAAGTGTGTTTGAGTTTTTCAGCTCTAACCTTTAATAGGTTTATTTATTTATTTATTTATTCATTCTTAGTTAGGAAATGCAAAGAAGAAGGAGAAGAAGAAGAAGAAGAAGAAGAAGAAGAAGAAGAAGAAGAGAGTAAAATTTGCAAAAAATGTGAAGATAAAAAGGGACGAAGAAATATAGAAGAGAGAAGGAGAATTTTTTTGTTTTGCAAGCAAGAAAAAGAAAGACAAAAAGAGAAATCAATTTCAAGAATTTGTAGAAATGATATCCATGGAATCCCACCTAATAGAATTGCGAAATTTTTGCTTTGTGCAGATCAAGTTTTTATTGGGAATTCTTGAGCAAAGTTGTTTGTGAAACATAAAGAAAGATTTATTTTCTGAGTTTGCTACCGGTGACAAACGGTAACAAACAAACTTCATGCACATCAATTGTTTTCAGCATTACAGACACTTCCATGTTATCAATTTGTATTTAAAAATAACGTAATTAGAAAATTTAAGTGTTTATTCGGTCATTTGCGGAGTTTAAGTGTCAAAATGAATTTTTTGGAGTATCTCCAGATGGGTTTACCCTTGTTTTTAAATGTAAGTTTTTATATTGTATCTATTTGATTTTCAATTATTTTGATTCATATTAGAAATTATTTTTTTTTTTAAATATTTGACTTAGTTTTTTCTTGTTTCATGTAACATTTTAATGTGATCTTTTCTGTTGTGCGTGTTTATTGTTGTTTCACCCTTTTCTTAGTTTTTTCTTGTTTCATGTAACATTGTAATATGATCTTTTATATTGTGCATGTTTATTGTTGTTTCACCCTTTTTTTTAACATTCTTAGGGTCTTAAAACTGAATATTTTTTCAATGGTTAAACTCGAGTGAAATTCGTTTCATGATTTCTTGTCCAAATAATTTCTCTTGATTGATCCAAGATTTGAAGATTATGTAACCTTTTGCTTTTACTGGGGACCAAGATGTAAATGGAGTTTAATGGGAAAATATTTACCAAAATAAGATATTTTCAAAAGTAATTCTAGATTTGGAGTGAGTTGCGGCTTCTGACTGTGGAGCAATTTTTCAATTGATGCCGCAGCTCCCACTACAAAAAAAAAAAAGCTATTAGCAACGGACAAAACAGTCGCTAATAACGATATTTTTGTCGCTAATTATAAATAGCGACTGGACGACTAGCAGTCGTAAGGACTTAGCGACTAAAGAGAATTACCGTCGCTAATTTTTGCGACTCTTTTTTTCGTCGCTAAATGTGAAATTTATAGTTGCTAATAGTGAAATAGGTTTAGTCGCCTAAATTATTTAGCGACGACTATTCCGTCGCTAAATGTAGTAGCTAATTTTTTTGCGATAATCAATCGCCAATAATTTAGTCGCTAAAATTTAGCGACTAAATTTTACAGTCGCAAATAACTATCAGCGACGGATATTTTCGTCGCTATTTTTTGAATATTAATTTTTTTTAATATTTTTATACCAATATAAACTAAAATAAATAAATGTGAATATAAATATAAAATATAATTAAATTTATGCATATGTAATCCAAAATACATATAATTACTGGTCGTAGGTACGTACATAGTATATAAGTAATAAAAAAACGTAAATAAAAAATAAAAATAATAAATTTGTTGTGCGACATAATATAATTTTTTTCAAGTAAAATGTGCTAGTGATAATATAAACAAGAATAAATATGGAGAAACACTGTCAAGCAGGGCCGCCACTACCAAAATGAGAATCATCAGGCGGGTGAGAACCGTGTGGAAATGAAGGGACGGCATCCTGATCATGTGGTGCAGGTGATGTAGTGGTGGTATCGGACTGAGTGGCTGGTGGCTGGGCTGGCAAGTGAGGAAGCAACGAGCGAATAGTTCGTGCGACAATCTCCTCGACATCTTGCTTCGTCAAGCAGGGTCCAGTAGAATGACAAGCAGTGCTTGGACCAGCAGCAGAAGATGGTCCGGAGGAATAAAGACCGGGAGGCACATAAGAGCCAAGACCGTAAATGGTTTTCCTTTTATTGCGGCGTGCGGCCTCCATGAACAACTCTGACTCATCAACAGACGACTCCTCTTGCGATCTTTCAGATCGGAGTTGCTCATACCTCTCCTGTTAAATGACAACAATGTTTTATAAATGTAAATATAAGTATAAATCATGTTTTACAACAATTAGGCATTTGAATATCAGAAAATATTATCAACATTTAAAGTACATATTACTTACATGCACCTCCCTGCTACGGTCCGCCACATAAGTCTTCCCATCATGATTTATAGTATGTGTGTGCAAATAAGCCTCGGGAATTGTAGGTGGGCGGCCCAACTGCTTCTCCTATCACACGCAGTATAAAATAGTTATTGGAAAAGAAGAAAATGATGACCGAAAATAAATTTTTGCATTATTTTTCGTATTAATGCTATTTAAATGTAATGTTCGAAATGAAAAAAAAATCTAAAAAATCAATGAAAATTTTGACAGAACCTCCCCTATATTATTGACATCCTCCTGTAAATAAAAATGCAATTTACACTTCATAAAATCACAAATTTACTCCAATGTCCTCAACAAACTCCAACACAATATTTGCATTCACCAATACATATAGCAATCAAATAATATCAAATAGTTCGCATATATTTCCAATTTAATATTGACTGGTTCTAAAAAATCAATGAAAATTTTGACAGAACCTCCCCTATTTTATTGACATCCTCCTGTACATAAAAATGCAATTTACACTTCATAAAATCACAAATTTACTCCAATCTCCTCAATAAACTCCAACACAAAATTCCCATCCTCCAATATATCAAACAATTCGCATATATATATATGTCTAATTCAATAAATGAGTGGCTTTATATAATCCAAAGTAAAAATGCTTACTGTTTGAAAGGTATTGATTTGAACAAATCATTATGCGAACATTATGATAATATAGAATCACTAATATATATATGCGAAACCACAGCAAATTCTTTTGATTAATTCAAAAGAAAGTTGAAATTAATTCAATTTCACGTGAGGACAGAAAAATTTGCAGAACATTCAAGGCATCAAAACCACAGTAACTTGAAATTAATGGCACATACCCGATTTTCCCCCCTGAGCTTCTCACGTTCTGTTTCCAATTGCAGTAACCCAGATCGTGCCTCTTCCTCCTCCTTTTTTGCGACAAAATCTCTCAAGAACCCAAAGTGAAGAGAAGAAATTTCACACTACTAAATCAATTTTGAAGCAAATTGAAAATGAATTGAAATTTCTGGCTGAGATTCGAAGAAACTTACCTCTCAAACACAGGAAAGAAACTGAACACTGATCGCCATTCTCACCGCCGGAGGTATCACGCGGCGTCACCGGTGGCAAGGGAAACCGAAAATTTTTAGGGTGTTGGGTTCTCTCTCCACGGCCCTCCTCTCTGTCTGATTAGCGTTTCAATTTGGGGGTTTAGGTCTATTTCGGGCTGATACATAATCGCAAAATAGCGACAGTTTAGCGACTGCATGATTTAGTCGCTAATTAATAAATAGCGACTACAAAATTTAGTCGCATTTTAGTCGCTAAATATACACTATGAATTTGCGACAAAATATAGTCGCAATTCCGTCACTAATATTAGATTGAATTTTTGCGACTAACATTTAGTCGCTATTTTTAGCGACTAATATATCTCTGTCGCTAATTTAGTCGCAAAAAAAAGGCGGGACTTCTTCGCGGCATATTTTAGCGACTGATAAATAATTTAGTCGCTATTTCGTCGCTAATTCCAGCTCATTTCAACAAAATGCATATTTAACGACTGAAAAATAAATTGGTCGCAATTTAGTCGCAAAATAGCGACGAAATGAAAACAGTAGCTAAATTCAGTCGCAAATTGCCCATTTTTTTGTAGTGTCCCTGCTGCGGCATCAGTAACTTTTTTTTTATTATTTTTTAGGCTGCATCTGCAACTTTTCGATTTACGAACGCTGCCATGTTATCAATTTGTATTTAAAAATAATGCAATTAGAAAATTTAAGTGTTTATTCGGTCATTTGCGGAGTTTAAGTGTCAAAATGAATTTTTTGGATAAGTTAGAGTATCTCCGAATGGGTTTACCCTTGTTTTTAAATGTAATTTTTTATATTGTATCCATTTGATTCATATTAGAAATTATTTTTTCTATAAATATTTCACTTAGATTTTTCTTGTTTCATGTAACATTTTAAAGTGATCTTTTCTGTTGTGCGTGTTTATTGTTGTTTCACCCTTTTCTTAGTTTTTTCTTGTTTCATGTAACATTTTAATGTGATCTTTTCTGTTGTACGTGTTTATTGTTGTTTCACCCTTTTTTTTAACATTCTTAGGGTCTTAAAACTTAATATTTTTTCAATGGTTAAACTCGGGTGAAATTCATTTCATGATTTCTTGTCCAAATATTTTCTCTTGATTGATCCAAGATTTGAAGATTATGTAACCTTTTGCTTTTACTGGGGACCAAGATGTAAATAGAGTTTAATGGGAAAATATTTACCAAAATAAGATATTTTCAAAAGTATTTCTAGATTTGGAGTGAGTTGCGGCTTCTGACTGTGGAGCAATTTTTCAATTGATGCCGCAGCTCCCTACTGCGGCATCAGTAACTTTTTTTTATTATTTTTTAGGCTGCATATGCAACTTTTCAATTTACGATCGCTGCCATGTTATCAATTTGTATTTAAAAATAATGCAATTAGAAAATTTAAGTGTTTATTCGGTCATTTGCGGAGTTTAAGTGTCAAAATGAATTTTTTGGATAAGTTAGAGTATCTCCGGATGGGTTTACCCTTGGTTTTAAATGTAAGTTTTTATATTGTATCCATTTGATTCATATTAGAAATTATTTTTTGTATAAATATTTCACTTAGATTTTTCTTGTTTCATGTAACATTTTAAAGTGGTCTTTTCTGTTGTGCGTGTTTATTGTTGTTTCACCCTTTTCTTAGTTTTTTCTTGTTTCATGTAACATTTTAATGTGATCTTTTCTATTGTGCGTGTTTATTTTAGGAATTATTTTTTCTATAAATATTTGACTTAGATTTTTCTTGTTTTATGTAACATTTTAAAGTGATCTTTTCTGTTGTGCGTGTTTATTGTTGTTTCACCCTTTTTTTTTTAACATTCTTAGGGTCTTAAAAATTAATATTTTTTCAATGGTTAAACTCGGGTGAAATTCGTTTCATCATTTCTTGTCCAAATAATTTCTCTTGATTGATCCAAGATTTAAAGATTATATAACCTTTTGCTTTTACTGGGGACCAAGATGTAAATGGAGTTTAATGGGAAAATATTTACCAAAATCAGATATTTTCAAAAGTAATTCTAGATTTGGAGTGAGTTGCGGCTTCTGACTGTGGAGCAATTTTTCAATTGATGCCGCAGCTGCATCAGTAACTTTTTTTTTATTATTTTTTAGGCTGCATCTGCAGCTTTTTTTTTTTATACCATGGTAGCTACTAACTGCCGTCTGCACCTACCAAAATTTTTTAAAAAAATAGAATTGTTAATTTTTTTTAAATGAATAATAGTTAATTTTTAAAAAAAAAAATATTGAAGGGGAATAGAATAAAAGAAGAGAAGTATAGATACATACTTGTTGTAGCGCGGTAAATCTCGTTGCGGAAGCGTTACAAGGATCTCCTTTTATTGGTCACCGGTCTGGCTTTTACCCACTCGGGATAATAGAAGCTAGATCACAATCTAGAAGTCCCTGAAAGATTAACACAAAATAAAGTGAGTGGGAACGAGCAGCCTTGCGGCGTATAAGTTTTCTCGTTACCAAATTATGAAGACCTCACCTCTATTTATAGAGGTCCTAAAGGCTAGAGTATTAACCCTAGTCTAACTCAGAATCCTTTCTGAGATAGGATTTGGTAATTTAATTTAGATTAAATAACTCAATTTAATCTTAATTGGAACTGAATCCAATATAGAGTCATGGGCGTATCCCAACTCTATTAAATATTATAATTTGCACATAAAATTAATATAAATATAAAATTTAAAATGTTTTTTAAAAAATGTTATTTCTTTATATTGGATGTTCTTAGTTTAGATTAAATAATTTAATAATTTGTACTTTTGATGCACCGTTCAATTATGAGGATATTATAGGAGCACATAGAAAACAGGTAGTGATGGTAACACATAACCAATACTCTTACTATTATGATTATTAGAATTTGAAAATGGAGTGAGAGTAAACAGTGCTCAATAATGGTGGACAACACATGGAATAACGACACAGAAGAAAAAAAAAAGCAGTTAACTAAATGCAGATGAAAAAAATGACAAATTAGGCAAAAATTGGTGCACGGGTCACTAACTATTTATTTTTATTATTATTATTTCATTTCATAATGATATTTTTAATAATATTGACAAAAAAGAATATTTATAATAATTTTAAAAAACACTATCTAAATCTTTATTGATCATTTAAATTTATCGTAATAGTTGTTAATTCAGTTCTTATAACATGCATGCAGCTTACATTGTTAGGGAAGTCGCATCAAATTATGTTGAACGGTTCATTATACAAATTATCATATGGTTAGTTAAGAAATGATTGAACTTTCTTTTTGGGATGTTATTCATTTAAAAAAAACATAACAATTAACAATTTTGTTTTTTATTTTGGTTGCTGCGAGACCATTGTATTAAAAAAAACACAAAAACAAAAACAAAAGAAAGTTGCAGACTCAGCTTAAAAAATAATAAAAAAGAGTTACTAATGTCGTAGCAAGGAGCTACAGCATCAATTGAAAAATTGCTGCCCACTTAGTGGGTTCAGCAATCAGAAGCCGCAAATGACAGTTACAGCTTCTGACTCACTCCAAACCCAAAATTACTTCTAAACTCTTTATTTTGATAAATATTTTTTCATAAACTCATTTACATCTTTGTTCAGTTTAAGATGCACTATAGATTTTTTTTATATCATAAATATAAAAAATTCCTCTTAAAATAGGCGCACAATTTTTTGATTTCTACAAAAAGACTTCGAATTTTACAATCAGCTTAAAATTTTATGAAGCTTTAAATTCTATCATTTTAGTTTCAGACACCGGTTGTTGGGGTACAACCCAAGTCCTACATTAGAAAATTAAGGGAGAAACACGTTGAATATAAAGTGTTTACCTAACTCCATTAGTACAAGGCCTTTTAGGAGGAACCCAAAAATAAATCCGTGCGGGCTTGGCCCAAATCAGACAATATCATACTAATGTGGAGTTAAGTAATGTTTGGCAATTCTAACAATTGGTATCAGAGTCTAGGTTCTTTCTTAGTATGCTCTATGGTTGCAGCGTAGTCTGATCTTTCACATCGGAAAAGATTTTTTTCTTGGCCTATTGGCATTTCGCATCGAGAGCTATTAAATAGTAATTGTAGCAAAAATGACAAATCCATCCACTGTTTCTTCCTTGTCCATTTTGGCAAGAAATGCAATGGCAAATGTAAGAGTTGCGGTGAAAATTTTTGATGGTACGAGTCATTTTAGCATGTGGCAAAGTAAGGTTCTAAATGCTCTCTTTCAGCAAGGTCTAGACATTGCCCTTGAAGAAAAAAAACCAGATGATGTTGATGAGAAAGAATGGAAGCTCCTTAATCGTTTGGCATGTGGTACAATTCGATCATGCCTTTTTAGAGAGCAAAAGTATGCTTTCCTAAAAGAAACTTTTGCAAGTAAATTGATGAAGGCACTGGAGAAAAAATTTTTGAAAAAAAAGCAGTCAGAATAAGTTACACATGAAGAAAAGACTGTTTCGTTTCAATTATATTTCGAGTACCACAATAAATGATCACATCACCAGTTTTAATCAGTTAGTCGTTGATTTATTAAATATGGATGTGACATTTAAAGATGAAGATCTGGCTTTGATGTTGTTAGGATCCCTTCCTAAGGAGTTTGAGTTTTTTGAAATGACTTTACTTCATGGGAAGGATGCTGTGACTCTCAGTGAAGTTTGTACTGCCTTGTATAGTTATGAACTGAGAAAAAAGGACAAGAAAAAAAGCACAAGTGGAGCTACAAATTTCTAGTAGTGGGAGGTTGGTTGCAGAGCCAGA
Source organism: Excoecaria cochinchinensis (assembly GCA_947683425.1). Classification (NCBI taxonomy): domain Eukaryota; kingdom Viridiplantae; phylum Streptophyta; class Magnoliopsida; order Malpighiales; family Euphorbiaceae; genus Excoecaria; species Excoecaria cochinchinensis. The sequence continues at coordinate 15,230,782 of CANTUQ010000121.1, read as the reverse complement.
CTAAAAGAAAGAAAAGGAGATCAAAGTCGAGGCTTAAATTGGGCAAAGTCGAATGTGCCTTTTGTCGGGAAAAAGGGCACTAGAAGAAAGATTGTCCTAAGCTAAAGAATAAAGGCAAACCTGATAAGGGAAAAGCTGTTGCAGATTCAAATGTTGCTGAGTATAATGATAAAGACTCAAATTTTTCACTTGCTGTTACATCGTCAACTAGCTCTTCTAGTGTATGGCTGCTTGATTCAAGATGCAATCATTATATATGTCTCAATCGAATTGGTTCTATGAATTTAGAGAACCAAAAGATGGAGTTATTTATACAGCAAATGATGTCCCTCTCACCACACATGGGATTGGTTCCATTCATTTGAAAAACCATGATAGATCAATTAGAATCCTGAAGGATGTTCGTTATGTGTCTAGTTTGTCAAAAAATCTCATTTCCGTAGGGGCTCTAGAAGAAAAGAGTTTTGAGGTGCGAGCAAAATATGGAGTAATGAAGATAATCTCTGGCGCACTTGTGGTGTTGAAGGGAATTCGAAAGAATAACATATTGTACCACTACCAAGGTACTACTGTTATTGGTACAACAGTAGTGGCATCTACTGATGAAAAGGAGTTAGAAGCAACCAGGTTATGGCATATGCGCTTGGGTCATGCAGGTGAAAAATCCTTAAATCTCCTAGTGAAACAAGGATTGTTGAAAGGAGTTCAAACTTGCAAATTGGATTTTCGTGAGCATTATGTCAAAGGGAAAAAGACAAGGGTAAAATTTGGAACAGCAATCCACGATACTAAGGGTATTTTGGACTATGTTCATTCTGATGTGTGAAGACCTTCCAAGACGGCTTCTTTGGAAGGAAAACACTACTATGTGACCTTTGTTGATGATTTTTCTCGGAGAGTTTGGGTGTATACTATGAAGACTAAGGACGAAGTACTGGGAGTTTTTCTCAAATGGAAAAAGATAATGGAAACTCAAACAGGCCGAAGGATCAAGCATCTCCGTACAGACAATGATAGGGAATACAAGAGTGATCCATTTATGAAGGTGTGTGAAGATGAAGGCATTGTCAGATACTTCATAGTCAGAAATACACCACAACAGAATGGAATGGCAAAACGCATGAATCGGATATTGCTGGATAAAGTTTGATGTATGTTGTCCAATGTTGGGTTGGGCAGAAAATTTTGGGCTGAAGCTGTTACATATGCTTGCCATCTCATTAATTACCTACCATCTAGTGCTATTAGTGGTAAAACGCCATTGGAGAAATGGTTTGGAAAACCTACTATAGATTGTAATTCCTTACATGTGTTTGGTTCCACTGTATACTATCATATTAAGGAATCAAAGTTAGATTCACGTGAAAAGATAGCAATTTTCATGAGGATCACCTCTGCTGTGAATGGATATCGACTTTGGTGCTCAGAGTCAAATAAAATAATTTTTAGCAGGGATGTTACCTTTGATAAATCTACCATGTTGAGAAAGGTGACAAATGAAAGAGTTGAGCAGACAGATGGTACTCCAAAATAAGTAGAGTTTGAAAGGAAAATTATTAGCCCAGTAAATGATAAAGCAGATGCAGAAACTCCTATGGTAGATAAGGAGTCAGATGAAGAAGAGGTTTTAACCTAAGAACCTCCACAACAACCTGAATCAATTACATTAAGTAAGCCAAAGGGGACAATCAAAAAGCCTGCTCGCTATATTGATATGGTGGCTCACGCATTCCAAATTGCAACTGATGACATTCCTACCACTTATAATGAAGCAGTCAAAAGTTTAAAAGTAGATAAGTGAAGGAAGGCCATGAATGATGAAATGCAATCCCTTCATAAGAATCATACGTGGAAGCTAGCTAGTCTCCCAAAGGGAAAGAAGGCAATTGGGTGCAAATGGGTATATGCAAAGAAAGATGGATTTCCTGATAAAAATAATGTTCGCTACAAAGTAAGGCTGGTGGCTAAAGGCTATGCTCAGACGGAGGGAATTGACTATAATAAAGTTTTTTCTACAGTTGTAAAACATTCCTCCATTCGAATTTTGTTATCTTTGGTAGCACAATTGGATATGTAACTAGTTCAGTTGGTGTACAAATTGCATTTTTACATAGAGACTTGGAGAAGGAAATCTATATGGTTCAGCTCGAAAGATTTAAAGTTGCTGGAAAAGAAAATATGGTGTGTAAGCTTGAAAAATCATTGTACAGATTGAAGCAATCTTCGAGGTAGTGGTATAAACGATTTGACAAGTTTATGATGGGACAAAAGTACACAAGAAGCAAATATAATCATTATGTGTATTTGCGCAAGGTACAAGACGGATCCTACATATATCTTCTTCTTTATGTTGATGATATGTTGATAGCTTCTAAGAGTCTGATAGAGATTGAGAAGTTAAAGAATTAGTTGAACAGGGAGTTTGAAATGAAGGATCTAGGTGAAGCCAATAAGATTCCTGGTATGGAGATAAGCAAAGATAGGGAATTGGGGAGACTTTGTTTAACTCAGAAATAGTATCTGAGAAAAGTGCTAAAACATTTTGGCATTAATGAAAAGTCAAAAACTGTTAGTACTCCTTTTGCTCCTCATTTCAAGCTCAGTGCATCTTTGTCTCCAAAGAATGAAGAAAAACGAGAATACATGGCAAAAGTACCATATGCAAATACTGTTGGTAGATTAATGTATGCTATGGTGTGTACAGGGCCCGATATTTCACAGGCAGTTGGGGTTGTGAGCAGGTATATGCATGATCCTGGAAAGGAGCACTGGCAAGCTGTGAAATGGATTCTGCGGTACATTCTGAATACCGTAGATGTTGGTTTGGTATTTCAGTGGAATGATCAAGATGGTCAATGTGTAGTTGGATATTGTGATTCCGACTATACTAGTGATTTGGACAAACGGCGATCAACTACTGGTTATGTGTTTACTCTTGCAAAGGCACCAATTAGTTAAAAGTCTACTTTACAGTCAACAGTTGCTTTGTCCACTACGGAGGCAGAATATATGGCAGTTGCAGAGGACGTGAAGGAGGCAATTTGGCTTCAAGGGTTGCTTGGTGAATTACGGGTTCAACAGAAGCACATCAAAGTGCATTGTGATAGTCAGAGTGCTATTCTTTTAGCAAAGAACCAAGTTTACCATGCAAGGACAAAGCATATCGATGTTCATTATCACTTTGTAAGAGAGATTTTGGAAGAAGGTGGAGTAATAATCTAGAAGATTAGGACCACTGAGAATCCTATTGATATGTTGACAAAAGTGGTGACTGCGGTCAAGTTGCAACATTGTTTGGACTTAATCAATATTGTTAAAAGTTGAAGTTGAGCGCTTTGAAGTGCATTTGGTAACACTACGAAAATTGAGTTTTGTGAGAGATTTGAAGATGTAAATTGCGCCAAGATGGACATTTGTTGGAAAAGTCAACAATTGTGGCTTAATTACTTATCCCACATCGGAAAAGTGTAAAGAAAGGGGGATTTGTTAAAGCTATAAATATAGCCCCTCCCTTTCCTAATTGAATCATCCCAAAATTGTCATTCTTTCCTAAGGTAAAATTCTTTCTCTCTTTTGTAAATATTTCACTTGTATTATTTCTTTGAAAAGGTAAAATATAATTTGGTAGTGTCCGATGACGTAATCATAATTGGCCGAACCTCATGAAATTTTGGTGTTCTTTATTTGTCTATTTATAGCTATTATCGGATATATTGAATAGTGAATTATTGTGCTGTTATATTATTTAGGAAAATTCTGTCTAAGGAGACGGTCCGGAATAGTGGACTGCGTTGTGTGGGAGGCTCCTGGTACAAACTCGCGATTGGAGATTCGTGTTTGGTGTCTTGTGTCGAAAGTTTTTTTGATATTGTGGTGGTCAGGCGGCGTGTCCCGTTGGTTAATAACGGTGGTGCAAGATGATTTGACGAATCAATCGACCTCGCGATTGGAGATTCGTGTTTGGTGCCTTGTGTCGAAAGTCTTCATGATATTGTGGTGGTTAGGCAGCGTGTCCTGTTGGTTGATAACGGCGGTGCAGGATAATTTGACGAATCAAATAAATTATCGCTCGAGGGGAGGACATAAGCTGTGTGGTCCTTGGTTTGAGGGGAGGATTGTTGGGGTACAACCCAAATCCCACGTTGGAAAATTAAGAGAGAAACACTTTGAATATAAAGTATTCAATTAACTCCATTAATATGAGGCTTTTTGGGAGGAACACAAAAACAAATCCGTGCGGGTTTGACACAAAACAGATAATATCGTACTAATGTGGAGTTAAATAATGTTTGGCAGTCTTAACACCGGTACCATGTGGTGTCGATTTCTGATGACAGAAATCGGTGTTGGTTTTCGGCATCTTAAAATTCTAATTTTTTTTTATTGTAGTTCCAAATTTCAAAATATTTTAAAAAATTACACCATTTCCAAAAAAAAAAACTCATCTTAAACTTCCTAAAATTTCACTAATTAATATTATGGTGAAGTTACTTTATGTCACGGGCTATTACCCTCTCTGCAAAATACGTCTTGTTAATGTGTGCAGCGCCCATGCTTATAAGCTCAGGACTCCCTTTTGCCTATCCGATATGCGATTTGTTTGTACATGGCATGCATTTAGCCCCCAAATGTTTAATAATTTTAATATATCAGCTCTCATAAAAAAGTAAATTTAGTGGGAACATAGTAGCATGTATAGAAAATTTTCCTGTCAATTCCACTTTGTTTCTAATTTTATATTTTTTTTCTCTTTTAAAAACTATAAAAATTTTAATTTGACTTTCAAAGTTTTAAATGATTACTGATTGATCCAAAAATTAAATTTTGTTCTCAAATTAGCATGTGAATTATAATTTAAGATCAATTTCATCTATAATGACGTTTTTATCCATTATTTTTAATTTTTATACCATTCACTAGTATATTATTGCACTCAAATTTATGACAAATTAAAATTTTGAATTTTTTAAGAAAATTATATTGTTAGTGACGAAGAAAAGACAAAAATATTTGCTTATTTAGCTTAAAAGTTAAATTTCAAACATATTGACAGTTTTAAAAATTAAGGAAATAGGGTTTACCGAAGTTAAAGACTAGATAATTACTATGATATAATTATTATTTAATTAACTTTTTTTTTATGATTATAAGTTTATAACATAACTGAGGAACAAATATAATGGCACATAAAGAAGAGAAAATAAAAAAAAAAAAAAAGAAAAGCAAGAAGAGATCGAGAGACAGAAGTTGTAAGGAAATTAGGTAAGAAGGAGAAGTGAAGTGATGGAGATGAATAAAACACAGGAGTAAGTAATTGAATTACAGAAGAAGAAACTTAAAATGTAAAATAAATAAATAAATATGCATGGGAGGCACTGACACACTATCTGTCAAGTCTATCCAAGCCTCTCTCAATAGAAATTTTCACAGCTTTAATTAAAAAAAAAAAAATTCTGCACATATAAAAAAATTTTCAGGTCAGAAATCGGTGCGGTTAATGTCAAAACCACATGTGCCAGTTTTTGAAATTGAAAAGTTAATTTCTGCTAGCTCCATTCTAATAGAAACCCGTACCATGTGTGTCGGTTTCCTGCACTTTAAAATTCTAATTATTTTTGCTGTAGTCCCAAATTTCAAAATATTTTAAAAAATTATACTATTTTCAAAAAAACTCCTTCATATGATGTATTGGCTGCTCACTATCTCTTCAACAAAGTAAACTCTACCCTTTTGCCCGTTGAGTCGCTTATCATCTTTGACTCCGACTCATGTGAAGACGAAGAACTCTGAGAACTATTTGAATGATTTGCCGACAATCGCTTTCCGGATACGGATGATATTTACTTTCTCACTGAATTGAAGTAGAAGGGTTCCAGATTTGAAAGAAGCGTTGGGCACATTGGCAGTTCTTGGCATGGGATAGATTTTGGTAAAGGAAATTCAGACTAGAGTTCATATGAATTGGGTCAATAAATAAAATCCGAATTTTTAGTTAACCAAAAAATTGTTCCGAAATTGAACTAATTTTTAAATTAATCAAACTGATAATTCAACATTACAATTTTTACTTTTAAAAATCGACTAACTAATTTATATATATTTTGTATTTTGTATTTTAATTCCTACACTTAAATTTTTTAATTCTTTTTTACTTCATAATTTTATGATATATGACTTTCTTAAATATATACATATCTTAGTAAATAAATATTGGAATTATCTTCTTATTGCAATTATTTATTCATTAATTGTGTATAATGGGCACTCTATTTTTAGTTTTTTATATGAGATGTATTCAATTATTGCCATTAATTATGAAAATTTTATTTTTCCTTTGATTATTTAATAGATATTATATTTGGCGTGTATTTCCATTTTCGAAGTATTTTTAACCACTAAAAACAACTTTACAAATTGTATAATTTACTAGATTTATATGTTAAAAGTTTTTAATGTTTAACTAATAAATTGATCTGAAAAAACTGGTTAAGAACCGAAATCAATAAATTAGTTAATCAAAATTAATGGGTTGATTAATAAAATTTATAGGTGGCAAATGGGCGGGTTGGACGGGCTTGGGTTGGGTCATAAATGGCTTGGGTCATAAATGGGTGGGTCATAAATGGATCAAAAATATATGGGTTATAAATGGGTCAATACCCAAATGGGTTGGGTGGGTTTGGGTCGACCCATTCGATATTTTTTTAATGAAAAATAATTATCGATATAATAACGAGATACTAAAAAAATTATTATAAAAATGTTGGAATGAGTCGGTGGAGATCCAAACGGATCGGGATATCGGTTGAATTATAGCTGTCCAATTTAATATTCATTTGGTAAAAATTTTGGCAGTATAATGGCTATATATATAACATACCCTTCCTGCAATTCAAACAATCTACAGTCACACACAGAGGCACAATAACACAATAATTCATAAACCAAGTGACTATTTTTTCATTTTTAAGCTAATTATGTAATTCTAAATTATTTCACTTACTTTTAAAGCTCAATTTCTCCCAAAATTAATTTTATAATTCTTAAAATATATAAATTAGTCTCCCTACAAAATTTCAGCTCAAACAGAGTCCGTTTCTCGATCTGATACATTTAAATCAGTCCGTTTCTATAATTTTCAGTATTACCAAAAAATTTAATTTTTTGCTGTCAAAAATTTTTAAATATTAATCTAAGTCTATATATACCATTAAAATAATTTTTAGAGGTCATTTGCTAATTTTAGAGGTCTAGTCAAACTTTAGTTAAACCGAGTACCCTTTAAACCAGTTAGGCTTTTTTTTTTTTTTAACTTTTGTAGATCTATTTGAACTCATTTTTTCTCCAAATTTTACCCTCAGACTCCTTGTGACTAGTATTTTTCGATGGTCAAATAAAATATTTTGTACCTCCGAATGTAATTTTTGTCCCCAGTGCATATTTACCATCAAAAAATACTATTCACGACTAACCCGATAACTCGGCCATTACAAATCTAACCAACAAAATACGCATACACATTACACAATAATAATATAGCGGGACAGTATAATCAAAAGATTTTATTTATTAAGACAAAAGTTTTTAATATTCAAGAAATAATGAAAAAAAAAAAGAACAAACACCCATTGGGTGAAGGAAGAATGACCCAAATGGGTTGTATTTTATGTGGGTAAATTTTGGGTGGGTTTAAATGGGTCAATTTTTTAGTTGGGTTGGGTTTGGGTCAATTTTTCTTGGGTGGGTTTGGGTGAGTTGTTGGGTTTGGGTTAATTTTGACATGTATAATAAAATTGTTAATGGATTAATTAACTGGTGTTTACTCACCCCTACAGTAATGGCCACACTCACTGGATACAATCTCCTCCTCACTAGAATTAGAATCAATATTTTTAGTATAAAACCAATCATCTCTTGCGTTAAACTTATTTAAAATGTAATACTCCCAATACTATAAAAAATGTTAGGTTACCCCTAAATTTGTTAAAAATGTCAAATTACTTTATCGTTATTATCCACACGCCACAAATACATGATTTTCATGTGTCTTTCATGAAGTGCCATGTGCCCTTACAAGTAGGTAATATGACATTTTTAACAAGTTGAGTAATCTAACATTCAATTAATTTAAAGGGATAATATGTTAATCTGTAATAATTTAGGGAGAAATTTATATATTATCCCAACATCTATCTTCTCTATCCCATCCTCTCCCTCTCCAAGTCTTAAATTTTAGCTTTGTAATATTCTCTCTATTACAAATTCTTGAATTTTAGCTTTAACACAAGCTCTCTCTTCACTTGTAGCATCAACCTAATGGAGAAGTCACATCTCTTAATCTTTCTAATCATTTATATGGCTAGTAAAGATCTCAACAACTCTTGCATTGGATTTAGAATCCTCTTTTCTCCTTGATTTCATTTGCTTTAATCGCTCAATTCAACTTGAAAAGGATGAGAATTTTGCATCTAACACCTAGAAAGCCATGGGCATTTCAATCTTTTGGGAGCTTGAGTTTATGATGGGTGTCGAAGTCATCAAAAATAAATTCATAACTTTTTCTAACCAAATAAAATTGCAAATAGGGCAAGAAATTGTCAAATACACAGAGATTAGCTTCAATTTAATTTTAAACAACCAGAAAATAAATAACAAAAAATAAATGGGGGGATTTTTATGAATTAAAAATAAAAATACAGAATTAAATGCTAATGAAAATAATGCAGAAAATTTATTAAAAACAAGATCAATGGTGGAAAATTTTAGTTAAAGGTTTTTGCAATATAGGATTCAATTTACTGATCACAGACGAAAAAATACTCTAAAATCATGCAATGGATCAGTTATAGTCGTCGGCTTCATGCTTCCGACCAATCTTTCCTCAATAATAGGCTAATTAAGGAAGACTATAATTAACCCTTGATTAATAAACAGTCCTCTCTTAAAGACATAATTTAATTTATTGACAGCTTTACAAATTAGAAAGATCTGACCTAAGTTAACCAATTTATCAGCGATATTGATTTAAATCAAATCATGCATTTACTTAATACAACAATGCTTCTCAGTATTGTTATACTAATTGCCACTTATTATTGATTTTACCAAACAATTATGAATTTAATAATCTCAATTAGATGTATGTTATTTAATTAAATGAACAATTGGCCCATATTACACATAGAATAAATAACAATCAAAATATATTTTTCCTAAATCACAGTAAATAACATGAACATAGTATGAAAATTAAAGAAAGAATTAAGAAAAAACAATCTCACAATAATGAAAAATCCTGGCTTTGAATTAAACCTTTAACTAGAAAATAAAGAGTTAGCCACACATGGCTATTGACAAAATCACAAAATAAAATTAAGAACAAGAGAGAACAGAAGTGACGGTTGCTATCAGGTCCTGTTCACATTCTCCTCTTATCTTATCAAAAGAGTAAACCTAGAAAAATAGGAAAGTCATTGATTCCTATCCAAACTTGGAAAATAAATTAAATACATTAAAAGTAATTTTATCTTCCTAAAAACACTGCCTTTTATCTCCTAAATTATGTTCTAATTATCCCTAAAAATCTGATGAAGTACAGCTGGCGGTTAGGGCAATTTCGCACTTAAAAATAATAAAGCTGACATTTACTACGCGTTTTCCTTTAGCCTTGGGCAAGGCAACTGCTTACCCTTGTCTCTTAGCCTTAGGCAAGGCTAACTCCAGAATCAACTATTTTGCTTTCAAACTCACTTGAATCTTCATGGATGTTCCAAATTCACTTCATTTAGTTCCAATTTGTTCCCTTCTTACCACTTTGGTCCTGCAATGATAAAAATCACAAAACAAGTAAAAATTTCTAAATTGGCTAGAAATTAATGCAAAAAAAAAAGGAAAAAATCAAGTACAAATATGTAAAATTAAGCACTTAACAGTTTAACTTCTTGCCATGATAATCTCTATATTTTCTCCACTAGTTGGTTCAGAGTAGTAATTCAGTAATTGTGCACATCTGGACCGTCGAATTGTGCACATCAATTTGATTTAACGGTCCGAATACGTGGACACCAATATACTTATGCACTACATCTCATCCTATTGGTTCAAGTTCTCATTTTCCTCTACTGTAAAAAAAAATGCCAAGAACAATAAATTTTTCCATAACAGTTAACAATGACTAATGAATAACTTAAAACCTTAAAAAAAAGCTCAAGAGACTCGGAATATAAAAATATAAACACCAATAAATAAAGTTTACACAATTAATTTATTTACCAAGGTAATCAAATGACTAAAACATATTGATTGTTTGCTTTGTCATTAACAGAAATGTCTAATTGGAAGTAAGTATAGAAATTTCTTGTGTTATAGTCTGTATAAATTTAAGGTTCAATTTAAACATTTACAATTCTACCCAAATTATCAGGATATATAGGGTGCCTAACACCTTTTACTTTTTTGATGTTTAATACATGTTATTTCAATTGGTGGTGACTCTAACAATTGAATCTAGTTAGTTCCTTTAATGAAATATTGTGATATAACTTTGCACAAGAAGAAACTAAATCCATTAATACTAAAAATTCAACATTTATCTTTGAATTAATTTAAAAATATTATGATTTTACTTTATTGTTCTTTTTAGAAACATTTCTTCGTAAACTATATTTTTTTTCATATAAACATGCCATCAATTTTTTGAGTTTCGTCATTCCTTATAAGTATTTTTATTATTTTCATTAAAACACCAATTGATGGCATAATATATAAGTGACCGTGAAAAAAGAATATGTTGGCTCAAGGTCACATCCTAATTTTGATGATAATCAAATCTTAAATAAACTCTATTGTGAATTCTTTTCTAAGTATTTTCTGCAGGTATTTTCTACACAATTTCTGATGCAAAATCCTTCATGCATGGGCATTAGAAGACAAAATCTGTAAATTGCCTTAGTCTATTAGAAATTAGGATACAAAATTGTAAGATCAAATTGAGGCATATTATTTCCATTCATGCATACACATTATAACTTTAAAATTGCATAAAAATATTTTTCATACAGAAAATGAGTTTTTCAACAAAGCTAGTTTTTGTCAGAAAATGATTCTTTAGAAAATGGATTTTTGATATGCATCAATTTTCTAAAAGAATTTTTACGAGTATTAGAATTCTGGACAAAAATCTGGATCTCACTACATGACAAGAAAAATGACTAGTTAACGGCTAGTTTTGATTTCAAACACCTAGAACTAAAATTTTGAGTATAAATATATGTTGCTTCACTTATTAGAAGGTTAGAGAAAAGTTAGAAAGAATTTCTATGTCTTAAGAGAAAAAGCTTAACTTTGTTCATCTCACTTTTCACATCTTTTGCAAATTCTTTACATATTCTCCTCAATTTGATTATATCTTTTGTTGTAATTGTTTGTGAGGAAATTTATTTTGTAAAATATTGTGAGTTGGGTTGGCTAGAATCTAGGAGAAAAATTCTAGTAAGTGTTTTCTGTATTTTATTTTAGGAAAAAGATTGTGGATAGATATATAATTCTAAGATTGTATATTGGCTTTGACTCTTGCCCTTAAAAGAGTTAAGAGTGGAGAGAAAAGGTCAAGAAGTGAATCTTGAGGAGTGGATGTAGGCATGTTGGCCGAACCACTATAATTTTTGTGTTAGAATTTCTGCTCTCTTTTATGATACTCTGTTTTTCTACAGCTCTATCTTTGAAATTCTGGAAGTTGTGTTTTCAAAATTATTTCTTAAAATGAATTTTGAAATATTCGCAATAAATTTCACACATACACTTTTCAGAATTATTTTTGAGATTTTGATTGTAAAAGAACTTGCGAAAATCTGGACATTACTTGCATTGCATTTCTGTATTTATAGTCAGAATTCTGCATATTCATACATTTATGTTCCATTAGAAAAATAGCTAGAAAAGTTTTGAGACACTCAATTCACCCCCCCCCCCTCCCCCCTCTTGTGTGTCTTTAAGACCTACATTTAGTATCAGAATGGTTCTCTATCTCCTTAAGGCTTGACCTCCTTGAGTGATCCTAAAGATGGCTGATACTCCAGTAGCTACTCCTTTTAAAGAAGGACAATCTGTTTATCATCCTCCAATGTTTAATGGTGAAAATTATCCATTTTGGAAAGTTGTTATGAGGCAATTTTTTCAATCGCAAGATATGAATTGTTGGGATATCATTGAAGATAGATATGAGCCTCTACGAAAGCAATCAACTGAAGAAGGAGCTTCTGTCACTGCTACTGTGCTATAAACTAAAAAAATAAAATCACAATACACTAGCCAAAGCATACATAAACGAGGGTCGGTACAAATATCACAAAACACTAATTAACTCAGAAACGCTAGCCAAAATAGAAACACTCGCCGAAATTTACACTGATGGTGGATACGGGTACACTACACTGGATACTGCAAGCAGTATCGAACACTAGAGACCGAAGTCTCAAAAAGATTTTTATACCCGAAGGTAACAGGGGTGATCGAGGTCTCAAAAACATTTCAGTAAGACCCTAAACGGGGTCAGCGTAAGGCTCAAACAGGGCTAACACAGGCAGCTGCACTCACTATCCCTTTATAAGCATGCTTATCTCCACTACTATGACCATTCAGGCTCAACTCACTCACTCTAAACAAATTACTTGAGCTAAGAACAAATAAGAATCAAGACAATAAAACACGATTAATCAACTATACATGTAAAGAACAATAATATAATAAAGCATAAGCAAAGGCATAACCCATACAATAGTGAGAAACCATGCAAAGTGAGACAAGAAAAGCATTTTCGAAGAAAAAGGCAGGGTCATGCTCGCGATAGCTCATCGCATTCACGACAGAAGCATAACTCACCTCAGGTCGCGCACGCGACAAGCTAGGCACTCGTGAAGGATAGGCAGAAAGGTCTCTGTCGCGCTCACGACAGAGGCCAGGGTTCCCCGTCGCACTCGCGCACAAAGGTGCATTCGCGACGAAGCATAGCCCAGCAAACTCTCGGCTATTCGCACTCTGTTGCGCTCACGACAGAGGGTGAACACTGGCCTCATCGCGTTCGCGTACGGAGGCATGCTCGTGATAGGCTTGGATCAATGGGAGCTCGGTGCGCTCGCGACAAAGGTCGCGCTCATGACAGAGGGCTCCTCAACACTTAAATGGCCATCTCGCACTCTATCGCACTCGCGACAGGAGTCACGCTCACAACAAAGTCGAGAAAATGCCCAGAAATCGCCTTCTCTGCACTTCACTCCAAACCCCACACTTTCAAAATCACTCATTCATGCAATAACACTATAATCCATCACTCAAATGCATCCATAACCATGTCAATAATAAATATACACTTAATTTACACTAACATAAACAAGAAAATTAGGTTGAAACACAAAATGCATCATAAGAACATCAAGAATAGAACTTTCACTAAACTTATGCTATTTCACTTCATAAATCCATGTATAAACTAACATAACTCTAGCACTTCAAACCATCTTCTTCACTCACTCAAACTCATGCATTAACACATACATAACACTCAAAATTTCCAGAAAATTAAAAATAACATCACATAATACGAAAAGTGAGGGTAAGACAACTCTCAAACCTTTCACAAGCAGCTTTAAAAATCACTCTCAAGCCTTCAAAATCTGACTTTCTCTTTCCCTTTATCAAGCCTCTTATTCGGAACTTGCAAATAACCAAATCACTTGAATCAAAAACCCATACTCAACTAAACCAAATAGAAAATGGGAAGGAAAAGAACAAGCAAAAACCTAAACCGAAGAACTTACCTTGCAACAGCTCTTGACCAACCACACAAGAAAAGGAGAAAGAGAGCAGAAATGAAGAAGGAGAGGAAGGAGACGGAAAGAGCAAGAAAAAAAGAGGAAAGGTTGTAGCTTCCACGGGAAGCAAAACAATTTATGCCCCTTCCTTCTCTCTTCCCTTTTTTCATTTAATGCCCTCACCCACTAAGCCAAGTGTCACTCCACTATTGGTCCCACTTAACAAATATCTTGACTTTCCTCTCACACTTACTTAACAATTTATCCCTTTAAATTAACCTTAATCTCATACCACTTAATAATTAACCCTTAAATAAATTATAACCTTAATCTCATACCACTTAATAATTAACCCTTAAATAAATTAATCTTATTATTGGCCAATGTCCATAATACCCTTAATTATCCAATTAATCATACAAATCCTACTAGGCCGTTTTTGGAGTGTTACAAATCGGTCTAATGGCAATTTTTGATTGTGAAGAACATAAGTCATCTTCTAATGTAGAGTTAAAAGCTTCAGCTGATGACTCGGAAAAATATGAGGTAAGTGATTCTGACTCCAATTCTGATTCAATTGAAAATTGTAATGGATATGAAAAAATGCTTGATTGATTTGAAGAATTGCATCATAAATATTGCATGCTTAAAAAGATGCATATTGAAATAAAAAAGAATTTTGATGCATTAAATTTGGAACATGAAAATGTTAAGCAATCAAAAATTAAATTGAAAAATGATTATTCTGATTTGGAAAGAAAATATACATCTTTACATGAAAAATGCAATGTTAAAGGAAAACATATTTGTGTGTGTAATGGTAATGTTGTTGAAAATCTGAATGCAAAATATGCTCATGCAAGCACATCAAAGAATTTTTATAAGAAAAATTACACATAAAAAAAGGTTGATAAAGTTTTATCTTATGGTAAATTAGCAATTAATTCTTCTGCTATATGTTTTTATTGCTGTAGTAAAGGTCATATATCAAAATTCTATTATTATAAAAAGAATGTTAATTCTGCCAAATAGAAATGGGTGATTAAAAATTTTAAAATTATTGTTACTAATCGTGAAGGACCCAAGAAGGATTGGGTACCTAAAAATACTTGAATTCATTATATGTTTGCCTAAGGAGCGCCAAAACGGAAAAATGGTACATGGACAATGGCTGCTCTAGGCATATGACGTGGGACAGAACTAAGTTTTCTAAACTGGTAAAATCTGAAGGTGGTTCTATCAGCTTTGGTAATAACAGAAAAGGGAAAATTATTGGTACTGGATCTATTGGTTCTAATCTAGTTATAGAGGATGTCTCTCTTTTTGAAGGCTTAAAATACAATTTATTAAGCATAAGTCAACTATGTGACAAGAATAGAAGAGTAATTTTTTAAGTAGATCACTTTAGAGTTGAAGATATTGAAACAGGAAAATTTGTTCTAAAGGGTCAAAGATCTGGAAATATTTATGTAGTTAGCTTAAAAGATATCAAGAAAAGTGAGGCTAAATGTCTTATTTCAAAAGAAGATCTAAGTATTTTGTGGCATAGAAAATTGGGTCATGCTAGTTTTCATGCAATAGAAAAGCTGGTCATAAAAGATTTAGAGAATGGAATGCCAAAAATGAAGATTGATAAAGACCATGTGTGCAAAGCGTGTCAACTTAGAAAGCAAATCAGGAATTCCCATAAATCTAAAAGTGGTGTTTCCACTAAGAAGGCTTTAGAGCTTCTTCATACGGATTTAATTGGTCCAATAAATCCTTCAAGTATTTGTGGGGAATCATATGTGTTAAATGTGGTGGATGACTATACTAGATACACTTGGGTATTGTTTCTTGCTCATAAGGATGAAGCATTATGAAATTGAGTAGGAAGATTCAAAATGAAAAGGGATACAAGATCACAAGTATAAGAAGTGATCATGGAGGAGAGTTTGAGAATAAGAAGTTTGAAGATTTATGTAGCAATTCTGGAATCAATCACACCTTCTTTGCTCCAAAGACACCTCAACAGAATTGTGTAGTAGAAAGGAAGAACGTAACTCTTCA
The DNA here is from genome assembly GCA_947683425.1 of Excoecaria cochinchinensis. NCBI lineage: Eukaryota > Viridiplantae > Streptophyta > Magnoliopsida > Malpighiales > Euphorbiaceae > Excoecaria > Excoecaria cochinchinensis. Next base: position 15,214,925 of record CANTUQ010000121.1, on the reverse strand, counting down.
AGAAATGGCCAGAACAATACTGAACGAAAATAATCTACCTAAATATTTCTGGGCAGAGGTGATCAACACTGCATGCTACATTCTGATCAGATCAGTGTTAGAAAAGTCTCCATATGAGCTATAGAAGGGCAGAAAACCCAATATCAGTTACTTTCAACCGTTTGGCTATAAGTGTTTTATATTTAATGATAAGAATAATTTGGCTAAATTTCATGCAAAATTTGATAAAGGTATATTCTTAGGATATTTCTTAAATTCTAAAACATATAGAGTCTTTAATAGAAGAACACATAAAGTAAAGGAGTCAATAAATGCTAAATTTGATTTTTCTAACGTAAATTTTGGAGAAAGGAGTTTTTCTGATGATGAAACAAGTTTTGAGAATGAAAAAGATAAAGAACAATAGAATGTTGAAACAAAAAAGTCACCAAATCAGCAACCGAATCCAGATGATAGAATTCTGGAACAACTTAAGGATGCAGAAAAAATTCAGAAGTTCTGACAGAAAATGAACTAGAAAATCAGACAAAATAGCAATCTGAGCAACCAACAGAATTTTCTAAAGATTGGAGATCCCATAAGTACCACCCAAAGGAAAATCTATTGACTGATCTCTCTCAGAAAATGATGACAAGGAGAGCCATGCATGAATATTGTGGTAATATTGCCTTTGTCTCTCAACTTGAACCTAAAAATTATACTGATACTCAAAATGATGAAAATTAGATTATTGCTATGCAAGAAAAGTTGAGTCAGTTTGAAAGAAATAAAGTGTGGAATTTGGTTCCTAGACCCTCAAACTATTCTGTTATTGGAATAAATTAGGTGTTTAGAAATAAGTTGGATGAGCAAGGCAATGTTGTCAGAAATAAGGCCATATTAGTGGCTGAAGACTATAATCAAGAGGAAGGTATAGATTTCGATAAAAATTTTGCACCTGTTGCTAGATTAGAAGCTATTAGAATTTTGTGTGGTTTTGCATGTTTCAAAAATTTCAGATTATATCAAATGGATGTTAAAAGTGCCTTTGTATATGTGGTATTAAATGACGAAGTTTATGTTGAACAACCTCCAGGTTTCAAAAATTCTGAGCATCCAGATTTTGTTTACAAACTTAAAAAGGCTTTATGAAAGATTAAGTTATTTTTTGCTTGCTCATGGTTTTAACAGAGGAAAAGTAGAAACTACTCTCTTCATAAAAATAAATCATCTCATATTCTGATTTTTCAAATTTATATTGAGGATATTATTTTTGGTTCTACTAATGTTTTCCTGTGTAAATAATTTGAAGCTATTATGAAAAAGGAATTGAAATGAGCATGATGGGTGAGTTAACATTCTTTTTGGGACTCCAAATTAAACAATGTGTAGATGGTATTTTCATAAGTCAGGCAAAGTACACAAAAGAATTGTTGAAAAAATTCAAGATGTCTGATGCAAAATCTGCTAGCACTCCTATGAGCTCAACCATAAAGATTGACAAAGATGAAAAGGGGAGAAATGTTGAATAAAAATTATATAGAGGCATGATTGGGTCACTACTATACTTAACAGTAAGTAAACCAGATATTCATTTTAGTGTATGTCTATGTGCTAGTTTTCAATCAGCTCCAAAGGAATCACACTTGTCAACAGTTAAAAGAATTCTGAGATATCTCCATGGAACTCAGGAGTTGAGACTTTGGTATTCAAAAAATACATCTTTTGATCTTATTGGATATTCAGATGCAGATTATGCTGGCTATAGAATTGATAGAAAAAGTACTTCAGGTGCTTGTCATTTTCTGGGAAATTCGCTTATTACGTGGTCAAGCAGAAAATAAAATTCTGTGGCATTATCTACAGCAGAGGTAGAATATATAACAACTGGTGGATGTGTAGCCCAAATTCTATGGATCAGACAGCAATTGAAAGACTATGGGATAGAATTTGACAATGTTCCAATATTCTGTGAAAATATAAGTGTTATAAATCTAACCAAGAACCCTATTCTGCACTCAAGGACAAAGCACATTGAAATTAGGCATCACTTCATTAGAGATCATGTGCAAAGGGGAGATATTTTGCTGTAATTCATTCCTACCAAAAATCAAATAGCTGATATCTTCACTAAGCCTCTCAAGGAAGATAGATTCTGTTAATTAAGAAGGAAACTAGGAATGGGTACATCAGAAATTTAATTTTCTGATTGAGGTACATTTTCTAACTAAGTTTTAATACGAAAATCTGCTGGTTACTATTGAAATCTGCATGATTGTGTATTTTAATATTTTCTTTTGTTATCTGACATAAAAATTAATATGATTTGATGGATTGAGTGTTACAGTTGACAATCTGATTAAATTCTCATAGTTAACCCTATTGTTTATTTGATTGAGTTCAAAAATTATTAGGGATAATCTTGTCTTTTTATCTTTCCCACTTCTCAATAACTGTAAAATTGCAGTTTCCTTATAGAAGCCTATTTCTCTTCACACGTTCAGCCTCATGTCTCCTCAACCACTTAAAGCTCTCAAGTTATATTAAGGGATTTTAATCATCTCCTAAAATGCACTATCTCTATTTCCTTCGTTTCTATCACACTTTCAGTTTTCCCCTTTTCTTCAAAATCCCTAGCTCATCTCAAATGGGCTGATCCAAATCAATCACGAGAAGAGGTCCCCAAAAATCTTCATCGCCGTTAGCCTCCTCTCGGTCGAAAAATCAACCATCCTCTAAACCATAGACCCATATCAACTAAATCCACCTAAACCCAATCTTTAAAGCCCTCTGCTCTCTTGGTTAAAAATTCTCTGTTGTTGCTTCCTCGTATGATAATGTGGGAAGACCTTGTTATGGCTGCTCCAGAAGTTGCGAGATATGCCGAAAGTCAAAAATGGAAGAAGTTCCTTTCATTCCAGCATAGCAAGATTTATCCTAATTTGGTTCAAGAATTCTATCTTTCTAGGTTTGAGGTTTCGGCTGACGGTTTTAAGGTAATCATAAACCAAACTATTTACACTGTGTCACCAAAACTTATTGCAAAGGTTTTTTCTATGAAACTTGATGGTTCTGTTTCTACTAGAAGTGAAAGCAAGTTGTCTGAGATCATTGAGTTAGACAAAGATAAGTTCGTGAGTCATATTTCTAGTGATCGTAGTGGTGCAGCTAAGTGTCCTATGGCCTCCAACCTGCTTCCTCAGTTTAGAATTTTGAGTAAATGCATTAGTCAGTACATTACCACCAGGGCTGGTGTGACGCGCGCCGACGGTACCCAACAAGGGCCCTCGGGGTGAATCCGCTTTAGGATTCGATGTACGAGGTTTGCGTCTTTTGATCATGGGCGCCATGAGACATCGTCGATGTATCCCTCCCAATAAAACATTGGGGAGAAGCACCTAGCCTAATGACGCCTAAAGGCACCTTTGAAGTATCATGGAGTCGCCACCCAAATCCACGAAGAATTTGGGAAAGGTCTCTCACCTCTTTTTGGTAGAGACCAGAGATCCGGTGTTCGGAACTTCCCGCTTATTTATGCTTTGGTTAAGTATAAGTGGGTTTTTAATTTCTTAGAATTATACCTCTCATCTCATGCGATTGATGCATTTAAATTAAATAGCGCATTTCAAGCATAAAAAATAGTAAAAGAAGGCGATAAATAAAGCAATAAAAGAAAGCGATAAATGAAAGCGGTAAACACGCAAGCACGCAATTACAAGAGAAGTAGGAGAAAAATACAACCCCATTGAAAGGAATTGAAGATATAGATGGGACGGAATACAATCCCCAAAAGTAAATAAAGTTATCCTAAAAATTAATTACAAGGGCCCAAAAAGAAATGAACTCGAATGTAAAACACTCACACAAGATCAAAATAAAAAGACATACATAAATCGGGACATTATTTTAGGAACATTGGTTCCTTCGCACTTATTCGAAATTTAGGAACATTGGTTCCTTCGTATTAATTTAAAGAGGGTTCGAAAAGTCATTTTGGTTGTTTAGTTGAAAATCGAGATGAGTGATCTCATTTTTGGATAAAAAATGACTCTTCATTTTAATGTGATATTTTTTCATTCTTTGGCTAAAACAAGGGACATTGGTCCCAATTTTATTAGTGAAAAATCCCAATTTAATTGTAGAAATATTTTTATGGTTTTTTATCGCACGCGTACATAAATAAAATAATTATTTACAAATAACACAAAATACATAAAAAGGAGTTGGAGGGATCTCACCAAACCGGAGTGTCCGTCTACATGTCGCGACCCATCCGGGGAGTCGCAAGGACGCTCACATAACCCGACTCAAGTTAAATTCATACAAAAAATAATATCAATAGTGACATGAACAAACTAATGGAATAACAATAATAATAACTACATGTGATAGTAATAATGATAAAAATAATAATAACAAATAATAGCATGAGCATAAACATGAACTCAAACATAATAATAATAATAATAATAAATAATAATAATGATAATGATAATAATAATAATAATGAAAATAAGAATAATGGTAATGATGATAATAATAATAATAGTATATGAACATGAAAATCCAATTAAAGTCAACAAATAACACATTAATAGCGATATTAACACATTAAAATGCCAAAAATAAATAATAGATGTGGTAATAAGGGAAAAAGTAATATTTAACAACAATAAATAATATACAAAAAAAATAAATGAGAACGAGTCCAAAAATATTTACCCTCAGAAATTTTAAATCGGAAATAGGATGTCTCAATCCGTTCCCTTGTCGATTTTTTGATGATAATAATGTTCAAAGAGAAATACAAGTTCTAAATAAAACTTGAGAAAATATTATTGAGGTGAATATTTTTGAAGGATGATTTGAACAAAGAGAATTGATTTTTCTTGCTCAAAATCAATCCCAAAATGAAGTATCTTTCTTGAAGGAAAATCTAAAAATTAAGGCTTGAGAAGAAAAACTTAAAGATTTTTGAAGAAAAACCAGTTGCCGGAGGGAAGCTAGAGAGAAAAGCAAAAAAATTCCTTGAAAAATAGTTCTCCCTTTTTTCAAAAATGAAGATTGAATCCATTTGATTAATCTGATTGTTCCAAAATAGAGAAAGGCCAAAACCTTCTTTTAATTTGTCTTCCCGAAATTTACACGAAAACAGAAAAATTTTCGGTCAAAACAGCGAGAAAATAGCTGAATAAAAGCACCGCGTGGTGAGGGAGACCGCGCAAAAATGCGCGCGTGAAGCGATAACCTCGGTACCACGCGGCCACTTTAAGGAAATAGCCGCGTGGTACCACTTCCATAAAGTGGTAGCACGCGTGGTACCACTTAATAGTGGTACAGTGGTACCACGCGTGGTACCACTTAAAAGTGGTACCAACCACTTTTATAAAGTGGCCAAAATGGCCACTTTATAAAAGTGGCCCAAAAAAAAAAACAAAAAATAATTTTAATTTAATATTTTTCTTTTTTTACTTTTCCCATTAAACTAATTTAATTTAATTAATTAACTAATTTAAATCAATTAAATTAATTAATTAACTTAATTCAATTAAATTAATTAATTAACTTAATTTCTCCCCTTTTTTCAGATATTAAAAATAATACTATTTTAAAAATTAATTCAGCTAATTTAATTTTTTTTACTTAATTTTATTTTTTTATAATAATATTTTATATATATATATATTTTTTTTATTTAAAAAAAGAGAGTTTCGACAATAGAAACATCATTTTTGACACCTCTGCCTGTAAACCGGTATCATTTTCATCATCGGATAATTCTGATTTTGAACCGCCTCGGGACCCGGTGTGTACAGTTGACCTCAATTTTGGGGAACTTAGAACCTAGGTGCCTAAGTGACCCAAAATTCAGAAAAGAGAGGGAGAGATGCGTACCTGAGGCGATCGCTGTTCGGAACTTGGTCTTGCCAGCTTGTCAGCATCATAGGATTACTACTGGTCACATGATTGAGGAACGTCAGCTTGTTGACGTGAAACCACGGCTGAGCGACTGATAAACACCAGCTTGTCGGAGTGTGAAGGCGCCAGACTTTGAAGGACGCGATTGATAGAATACCAGCTTGTCGGTGTGTGAAACCACGGCTGAGCGACTGATAAACACCAGCTTGTCGGCGTGTGAAGGCGCCAGACTTTGAAGAATGCAATTGATAGAACACCAGCTTATCGGTGTGTGAAACCACGACTGAGCGACTGATAAACACCAGCTTGTCGGTGGGTGAAGGCGCCAGACTTTGAAGAACGCGATTGATAGAACACCAGCTTGTCGGTGTGTCAAACCACGGCTGAGCGACTGATAAACACCAGCTTGTCGGTGCGTGAAGGCGCCAGACTTTGAAGAACGCGATTGATAGAACACCAGCTTGTCGGTGTGTGAAACCACGGCTGAGCGACTGATAAACACCAGCTTATCGGTGCGTGAAGGCGCCAGACTTTGAAGAACGCGATTGATAGAACACTAGCTTGTCGGTGTGTGAAACCACGGCTGAGCGACTGATAAACACCAGCTTGTCGGTGTGTGAAGGCGCCAGACTTTGAAGAACGCGATTGATAGAACACCAGCTTGTCGGTGTGTCAAACCACGGCTGAGCGACTGATAAACACCAGCTTGTCGGTGTGTGAAGGCGCCAGACTTTGAAGAACGCGATTGATAGAACACCAGCTTGTCGGTGTGTGAAACCACGACTGAGCGACTGATAAACACCAACTTGTCGGTGTGTGAAGGCGTCAGACTTTGAAGAACGCGATTGATAGAACACCAGCTTATCGGTGTGTGAAACCATGGCTGAGTGACTGATAAACACCAACTTGTCGGTGTGTGAAGGCGCCAGACTTTGAAGAACGCGATTGATAGAACACCAGCTTGTCGGTGTGTGAAACCACGGCTGAGCGACTGATAAACACCAGTTTGTCGGTGTGTGAAGGCGCCAGACTTTGAAGAACGCAATTGATAGAACACCAGCTTGTCGGTGTGTGAAACCACGGCTGAGCGATTGATAAACACTAGCTTGTCGGTGTGTGAAGGCGCCAGACTTTGAAGAACGCGATTGATAGAACACCAGCTTGTCGTGTGTGTGAAACCACGGCGGAGCGACTGATAAACACCAGCTTGTCGGTGTGTGAAGGCGCCAGGCTTTCCTGCGAAAACAAAAGAGACTTGTATGCAAGGGTAAGTTATGCATGTGCATATGTATAAGTTATGCAAGATGCAGGTGACACCATTCATCTGAGTGGCCCAGTGGTCGGGGTGAGATAACTTCGGCTGAAGCGACTCGTGGCCTTGCTTGGTCGATTATGCCCCCAAGGGTCCGAAGGTGTCATCCTGGCTTGGGGGACCCCGGCTCATAATTTTTCAGGGAGAATTGCCCGATGTGTGTCTTTGCTTGAAAGGGGTTGCCCAAGGTAATGCTGCCTTATCGCTCCAAGCGTCATTGTTTTAAAGGTAGTGCGTCCCTCGTGGATTTTCACACTAGCTTTTCTTAGCGGGAGATGCGTCCTTGTCGGATTTTCACATAACCCTGTGCTTTATTTTTTGCCTGGAATGGATCTAACCCAATCCAGCGGCTTTTATTTATTTCATTTTTTGTAGGGCAGACTGCCTGTTGCCAGGTTTTCACCCTCCCCTTTAGCCTAACTTTTGCTTAGAGCGCCAGTCACGGTTTTCATCTCTAACGGCTTTTTTTTTAGAGAGAGAGAGAGAGAAGTTGGAGTTATTGTGAAAGATCTTTCGGGTGTGATTGGCATGTGCTTATGTCTCAAGTTATGGTTGTATGAACTTGGTTCTTTATCGTGGAGGTGCTATAGGGTTGGCTTTATAGTGGGTAGCAAGATGAGATGACTGAAGTGCCTGAGTGGCGAGAATGGTAGAGGGTAGATAGTTGTTGTAAAAGGTCTTTCAGGTATAATCGGCGTGTATTTGCGTCTTAGGTCATGGTTGTCTGAGCTTGTTTTCTATCATGAGGGCGCTATAGAATTGGCTTCACAGTTGATAACAGGAGGAGTTGACTGAAGTGCCTGAGTGGCGAGAGTGGTAGAGAATCGATAGTACCAATGCGCTGATTTTATGCTAGAACCAGGCAACTTTGAGTGTGCAAAATGAACTGTCCTGATCGCAGACTACACCCTAAGTGCATGTAAGAGGAAGGTACTTAGCCCTGCAGTGGATAATAGGACCCCTCGACTTGGGCATCTAGTCGGTGAGAGCAGGAGTAGAGTAGCCATTTAGATTTTACTTTTTATAAAAGAACTAGGAAATGATGAGTTGAACTGCTTTTGCTTTATGTATTTGCAAAAACTGTGTGCATTTCAGCACGATTTCTCTATACATAATTACCATTTAACACAGATTCAGAATGCAAAATTACATTTAATCTCAAAATGGATCTTGAAAGCATCAGACTCCTGTTTCCAATCAGCCCTCTCGGGTTTTCTTGATTGGATATTCTCTCTCGAGCCTCTAATTTTTGACTAGAGTGCCTTTTTTTGATTTTCACCCTGACGAGGCGCCCAATTTTAGCAAGGCCGCCTTTTCGATTTTCGACCCGCGGGGCATTTATTCTCTTCTTTTGATTTTTAGTCTTTAGCCATGGATCTCCTCGGATCTGTTGTTGTCGGTCTGGCTCTTTAAACTTGCTTCCCTCTCTGTTTGTCGGGGTGTTGCTTCCCTGAATAACAACTTTTCCAAGAACGAATGGGCCTTCACATGTTGGTTTGAATTCACCTCGCCCATCTGGAATATCTGAAGCTATTTGCCCGAAGACCAAATCTTATTCTTCCGGCGGGTGCTTTCTGACTTTCTTCCCAAATGATCGGACAAGGTGTTTTTCGAAAGATCCGATAGCAATAGCAATCTCGAAACCCTTTTCTGTTTGACATGTTTTAGTTGCTGCAGCTGTCGCTTCCATAACTGCCCTATAAGAATTTGACGTGCTTCGACGGGCAGTAATGCTTGCATCAAGGTATAAAGCGTGACTCTTGTAAAGGTTCTAATTGCAGACCCCAAAATGGGTCTACTCTATAACCTTCTTGGTCTTCCTCTTGTTCGTATGTCATCTGTATGTCATCAGCTCATCTCTCGTACAATGCCTCCTTTATACTTACAGACTGGGTGGATGGCTTATGGATTAGCCTCCAGGTCTTTTCAGTGGCAGGCATGAGCAGTAACAATACAAGAATATCCCTCGCCCTGTGCATCCTCTATATTGATGAAATGATTGGGTGGCTTGTGGTTCAGCTTTTAGGTCCTTTTCAGTGGCTAAAAAGAATAATAAAACGCAGATATGTGTAGATTAATGGGACTTGAGCAAAGCTTGCCCCCAAATAACATTCTCTTGCCTCCTGATCAATTCTCTCTTTTCTTTACACCCCATTTTTTTCGAATTTTTTTTTTTTACAAACCAATTTTTTTTTTTTTTGCACTCTGATTTTTTTTTTTGACAAGCTTTGCTCAAGTCCTAAAGTTCACACATACGTGCACTTTTCATCTTAACCACTGGGACCTATTGTTGTTCAATTTGGTCGGGCATTGAGCTTTAGCAAGAGTTTTGGCTATAAGGGTTCTGGATGGTTAAGGGTCAGTCATAATCGATTTTGAGGGTGCACATTTCAAGTGGTCATGAAGAAAAGGGTCATATGGTTTGGTTTTGATAGGTTGTATATTCTTCGTGGTGGTCTTGAGTTTCACTCGCCCAATTTCTGATGCAGATCTTGGAGCTTTATTTTATTTGGTCGCACCATATGCGACTCAGGTGTTGCGGGTGCAAAGAAATGGCTTTCAAAATTCGATTCGTCGTCATGTTGGCTCGTGGAAGTAGTATTGATCTCAAGAATGTCCTTATCAATTTTCAGCATGTCATACCAGGTCCAGGCAAAGGCTCTTTTTTTTTCTCTCAAAATCATCCTCTCTTCAAGAGTTATATCAGATGCTATCAAGATTTTGTTTGGATTCTCCAAAGTTCTGAGATTAAATGGAATGGCATCATCTGAATCATGAATGTGTCATGATTATGCATAATAAAATCATAAGAAAGATCACACAAGTAAGCAAATCCATCCATTTCATTCAATAAAACTATAATTAAAACTGTCATTATTAAATAGTTCATAAAAAAAAAAGAACATCTAAATAGCTACTTCCTTCTTCTCTTGCCAACACGGACGCTACAGTCAATGGCCTATTAGCACTTTTGGGAACCATTCTCCTCACTTCTCAGCTCCTCATCAATTAAGTGTAGAATTTGCCTCCTCAAAATTCGGCACTCGTCAGTCTCGTGCCCGGTACGCTGATGGTAGGCATAATACAGATCTGTTCGGTGATTGGGGCGCCCTTGGCCCCTGGCAGGTTGGGCCGGCATTGACTGTATTTTCTCCTTGCTGACAAAATGAGCGAGGTGCTTGGATAGGGGTTTTTTCAGTATAGCATAGTGACTTTGAGTCATTCCGAAGGTCAGGGTCCTTGTGGCTCTAAAACCTTCTCCATCGGCCCCCGTAAAACTTAAGCTCCCGTGACTACCCTGGCGGCATTAAGGATTTGTGATCTGGTTACTCTCGATCAGATCCTGAATCTCGTGCCTCAGCCTAGCACGATTATCCGTCATATGGCCAGTGTGTTGGTGGTAGGCGCAGTACTCGCCTTCCTTGTGCCCGGGCTGCCCCCAGGTCTTTGCCAGCTTGGACGGCAATGGTTGTAACACCCCCTTCTTCATCAGCCTTTCCAGGACCCAAGACAAAGGTCTGCCTAAATTAGAGTAATGCCTCTGAGCCATCTCAACCATTGGCGCTTTCCCCATCCTTTTTGTACCTCCGCTGTCACCATAGTAACCAATTCCGAGACTTACAGGGCTAGTAACGGTCCCATTGGGAGGTGTCCGGGTAGTTGCAAGCTTGGACCTCATGATCTCCTCCTCAAGATCAGCTAATCTCTTTTTAGTGTTTGCGGGACTAAGAGGATCCATCGACTGTAAGGGCCATAGTCCTTTCCCTCTTTCCACTTGCTCGATCGGTGAGTTGGGTGTCGCCTCGCCTCTAGGCTCAAGAGCGAATGGAGACATTACAGCCATCATCGCGTACTCCTTTTTGGTCGCGGCTAGCTCAAATCGGTTAAGTGTAACTGCAGTGACTTGAGCTTGAAGAATTAGTGCCACGACATCCAACCTTTCCTTAATTGTGGCTGACAACCTCCCTTCAAGCTTTTTAAACTTTTCATCTAGTTCTCGGGCAATCATGACATGGGCCTCTTCAATCTGTCGCGAAGGACCAGCCATTCCCAATGTCTATAGATGCTCTGACTAAGACGGTAGATCTCTGCCAACCACTTCGAATTCTGCTTACTCTTTCGATAGCTATGAGGACCCCAGAACCTCCCAGTTGAATGGCGTATGATGGCTGAAAAATTAAAGGGGTTAGAATGATGCATGGATGACATTTGATGCATGGTCGTGCCATGCAAATAGTCCTCAATGAGTGAAAGGTCAATAGATTACAGTGATATGATGCGATGCGTGGAAAAAATCGTACGTAGGATGATATGTATACGTGAAAAAGATATGCAGAGAAAAGGATATACACACACAAAAATGAAATGGATATGTGTTTACATATGCATTTTATTTTATTTTTAACATGCATGAATGACACGCGATGCATGAGCATGCTGTGCAGCATCAACAACCACATGCAAGCAAGTAGATCCTTCCAACCTTATCACTCCCGCACACGAGGTCGTGTGGTCTCTTTCCTAGGTGGGCTTCATCCGAGGGTTAACAGGGAACCCATCAGAGACGTATGGTGCACGGTGAAAAACCGGCAGCATAACAGTCTTAATCTAATGCGCATTCGTATGGGTTTTGGCCATTACGTATTTGGACAATTCAATCAAGTTAAGGTGGGCTTACCGGGGCATGAAAGCCTTTGATAAAAGAACACTTAAATTGGTTGATTTCGTCTAATACGTGATGACACATATCACAAGCATTGTATTAAGGAGCATGCTACCTAGGGGAAGTTTCTACTTGCCTTTACATGGGCTTTGGTCATGGTGATGAAGCTTTAGGGCTACCCAAGCATGGTCCCTACCAACGGGTCTAGCTCATTGTGAGCGTAACGACCGATTGGGTCTCCATTTGATATACCAAAAGGTACTAGGCTTGGGCTGGTGATTATCCCTAACACTTCCCTACAATGAGTGAAAGTAGGGTTGTGCTTTAGGAATGCACAGAGGTAAAAAGGGACTAACTAGCATATTTCTAAGGCTCTAAAATGTAATGCAAGTTCGATGAGAGATAGAATCTTAAGTTTTAAAAAAACCCAATTATATTTTTAACCAAAGCACTTTCAGAGTAAAGTCTCAAACACAAAGTTCCCAGCGGAGTCGCCACTGTGACGTGCGCCGACGGTATCCAGCAAGGGCCCTCGGGGTGAATCCGCTTTAGGATTCGAGGTATGAGGTTTGCGTCTTTTGATCATGGGCGCCATGAGATATCGTCGGTGTATCCCTCCCAATAAAATATTGGGGAGAAGCACCTAGCCTAATGACGCCTAAAGGCACCTTTGAGGTATCATGGGGTCGCCACCCAAATCCACGAAGAATTTGGGAAAGGTCTCTCACCTCTTTTTGGTCGAGACCAGAGATCCGGTGTTCGGAACTTCCCTCTTATTTATGCTTTGGTTAAGTATAAGTGGGTTTTTAATTTCTTAGAATTATTCCTCTCATCTCACGCGATTGATGCATTTAAATTAAATAGTGCATTCCAAGCATAAAAAACAGTAAAAGAAGGCGATAAATAAAGAGATAAAAGAAAGCGATAAATGAAAGCGGTAAACACGCAAGCACGCAATTACAAGAGAAGTAGGGGCAGAATACAAGCCCATTGAAAGGAATTGAAGATCTAGATGGGACGGAATACAATCCCCAAAAGTAAATAAAGTTGTCCCAAAAATTAATTACAAGGGCCCAAAAAGAAATGAACTCAAATGTAAAACACTCACACAAGATCAAAATAAAAAGACATACATAAATCGGGACATTATTTTAGGAACATTAGTTCCTTCGCACTTATTTGAAATTTAGGAACATTGGTTCCTTCGTATTAATTTAAAGAGGGTTCGAAAAGTCGTTTTGGTTGTTTAGTTGAAAATCGGGATGAGTGATCCCATTTTTGGATAAAAAATGACTCTTCATTTTAATGTGATATTTTTTTATTCTTTGGCTAAAACAAGGGACATTGGTCCCAATTTTATTAGTGAAAAATCCCAATTTAATTGTAGAAATATTTTTATGATTTTTTATCGCACGCGTGCATAAATAAAACAATTATTTACAAATAACACAAAATACATAAAAAGGAGTTGGAGGGATCTCACCAAACCGGAGTGTCCGTCTACATGTTATGACCCATCCGGGGAGTCGCAGGGACGCTCACATAACCCGACTCAAGTTAAATTCATACAAAAAATAATATCAAAAACATTAGGCACAATAATAAATAATGACGATAAAAGTAATAATAATATTGATGCAACACAAGACAACAAATAATAATAATAATAATAATAATAATAATAATAATAATAATAATCATCATCATCATCATCATCATCATCATCATCATCATCATAATAATGATGATGATGATGATAATAATAATAGTAATAATAGTAGCAATAGTGACATGAACAAACTAATGGAATAACAATAATAATAACTACATGTGATAGTAATAATGATAAAAATAATAATAACAAATAATAGCATGAGCATAAACATGAACTCAAACATAATAATAATAATAATAATAATAATAATAATAATAATAATAATAATAATAAGAATAAGAATAATAATAATAATAATGATGATGATAATAAGAATAATGGTAATGATGATAATAATAATAATAATAATAGTATATGAACATGAAAATCCAATTAAAGTCAACAAATAACACATTAATAGCGATATTAACACATTAAAATGCCAAAAATAAATAATAGATGTGGTAATAAGGGAAAAAGTAATATTTAACAACAATAAATAATATACAAAAAAAATAAATGAGAACGAGTCCAAAAATATTTACCCTCAGAAATTTTGGATCGGAAATAGGATGTCTCAATCCGTTCCCTTGTCGATTTTTTGATGATAATAATGTTCAAAGAGAAATACAAGTTTGAGAAAATATTTTTGAGGTGAATATTTTTGAAGCATGGTTTGAACAAAGAGAATTGATTTTTCTTGCTCAAAATCAATCCCAAAATGAAGTATCTTTCTTGAAGGAAAATCTAAAAATTAAGGCTTGAGAAGAAAAACTTAAAGATTTTTTTGAAAGATTTTTGAAGAAAAACCAGTTGCCGGAGGGAAGCTAGAGAGAAAAGCAAAAAAAATTCCTTGAAAAATAGTTCCCCCCTTTTTTCAAAAATGAAGATTGAATCCATTTGATTAATCTGATTGTTCCAAAATAGAGAAAGGCCAAAACGTTCTTTTAATTTGTCTTCCCGGAATTTACATGAAAACGAAAAAATTTTCGGTCAAAACGGCGAGAAAATAGCTGAAAAAAGCACCGCGTGGTGAGGGAGACCGCGCAAAAATGCGCGCGTGAAGCGCAGAGCGCACAATAACCTCAGTACCACGCGGCCACTTTAAGGAAGTGGTCGCGTGGTACCACTCCCATAAAGTGGTACCACGCGTGGTACCACTTAAAAGTGGTACCAACCACTTTTATAAAGTGGCCAAAATGGCCAATTTATAAAAGTGGCCCCAAAAAAAAAACAAAAAATAATTTTAATTTAATATATTTTTTTTACTTTTCCCATTAAACTAATTTAATTTAATTTAATTTAATTTAATTAATTAACTAATTTAAATCAATTAAATTAATTAATTAACTTAATTCAATTAAATTAATTAATTAACTTAATTTCTCCCATTTTTTTAGATATCAAAAATAATACTATTTTAAAAATTAATTTAGCTAATTTAATTTTTTTAATTAATTTTATTTTTTTATAATAATATTATTTATAATAATATTTTTTTTAATTAAAAAAGAGAGTTTTGACTAGAGAAACATCATTTTTGACACCTCTGCCTGTAAGCCGGTATCATTTTCATTATCGGGTAATTCTGATTTTGAACCGCCTCAGGACCCGGTGTCTACAGCTGGTAGTATGTCGTATCTGTCAGATTTTGATATTGTGTTTTATGGCACTATCGCACCCGTAAGTCTTTCAACCTGCCTTATTTGATTTTTAATTACATGTCAACTCGTTCCAATGATGAAAAGAAGCCCTATGGATTAATTCTGACCAAATTATTTAACCATTGGAAATTGATTGATGATAATACTCCTTTTGAGTCGTTTAAGAATGATAAGGTTAGTTTTGTTTTCTATAAAGATGTTGGGAAGAAAGTTAAGACAGGGAAAAGAAAATTAGAAGAAGTTGTTGAAAAGTCTCTGTCTGTGGACCAATCTGGAAAGGGCAAAGAGTTGGCAACTGTGGATTTTCTCAAACTGGATGAAAATCTGAAGGCAAAGTTTTTAGAATTTGCTGCCTAGATGCAACTGTCTTCTAATGTTACTATAAAGGAGAAAAAATCAGATGCCCCAGTTAACAAGTCCAAATCTGTTTTTAAATCTAATCCAGAAATTCAATTGTCTGCTGAAAATTCTGCTAAGCATTTTGGATCTGTTCAGATTTTTGGTACTAACGCTCTTGCTGAGTCTGAAGAAAAGTCTGTTGAGAAATTTGCTCACAACTCTAGTGAAAGTTCTGGGAGCTCATCTAATGCCTCTTCTGACTCAAAGTCTGGAACCCATTCTAGGGAAGATGTTCCTGCAAGTCCTTCTGCTCCAGCAGTTGAGAAATCAACCAGCTCCTAAACTCCTATAAAATCTGCTGAGCTCATTGCTAAGCAACCTGAAGTCCAATCTTCTGCTCCAGACCAGCAATAGCCTGACTCAGCACCTTGCTTTGTCATTCAACAGCAACATCAAGAATTTCAAACTCAGGTTATGTCTGCCTCAGATTTATTTAAAACATTAAGCAATGTGTTTGATAAAATGGCAAAAACTGTTCCAAATTTGATCACTTCATCTTTTATTCCATCTGAGCCTGCTGTGGCTCCTGATGTGTCCTCTCCACCTACTGATAAGCTTCCTATTCTTCCTCGGTCCAAGTCATCTAGGAATGTTATTCTTAGTATCAAAAATCGTCCTCAACTAGGACAACCTAGCAGCAGCTCTCTTTCTATGGATGCTGATCCGTAATTATACATTTGGGCTTATTACGGTTAATTGCTTTTTTTTACAACCCATTTTTATTATGTTTTTTTTGACATACTTGACTTCCATCTTTTAGCTGTGTTAGAACTTTGAGTTAAATTTTTTATGCAGGATAGTTGCTTTTCCTTCTTTTTGGCTAATGATAAAAAGGGGGAGAAAAATGTTGATCTTTTGACAGAAAACTTTATATGCTCAGTCTATCGGTTTTTGAATTTTTAAATATGCTTGGATATAATTGTGCTTATTCTTAATTAGTCTTTATATTAAATGTTTATACCTTATGCTAACTACTTATATGATTTATCTTTTAAGCTGACCCCCCTATGCATATATTCAGGGGGAGCTCTTTTAGACTAACCTAGATAGACTTATAAGTGGAGTTTATTAATGTAATGGCCCAAAAATAACTACTTTTATGAATAGTAAAGTGAGACCATGAATAGTAAAAGTGGGACTGTGAATAGTAACTGTGGGCCCATGAATAGTGCCATCAGGGTGAATAGTACCTAAAAATATTTTATTAGACCATTAGGAAGAAGAGTTTAAATGCAGGCTAATGGTAAAATTTGGTACAAAAATGGGGTCATATAGGCCTTTGAAAGTTAAAGTGAAATTAATCTCTAGTTCGATTCAAATAGTAACCAAGTTTGACTACACTTTAACTTAATCTTTAAAAATAGAAAATGAAGTTTAAAAGAAATTTTGTGGGGAATGAAATGATTTTAAATAATTTTTAGTAATTTTTGACAGTATTAGATTGATGTTTTACGGCAGAACAACAATTATCAAATCAAACCGATTTAAGTAAATCGGGCCCCAAATTGACTCCGACTGAGTTGAAATTTTGCAAGAAGGCTATTTTATATGTTTTAAACATGATGGAATTAATTATGGGTGAAGTGAGTTGAGGAACACATAGATTCTTAGAAATAGTGGAAATTGACCGAAAAATTAAAATTTTGGTTCAAACCGGTTCAGTTCATTTTCATCCTCTAAAAGGACACAAGAGGCCAGATTTTTCTAAATTTCTTCAGCCTCCACTATCTCCTTCTTCTTCCTTCTTGGCCGAATGGTATTTTCTCCCTCCTCTACCATTTTTCTTCATTTCTTCTTCAATCTTTTCGCAAATTTTAACCTCCTAAATAAAATTCAGCCTCTTTACAACATAAAAATAGTGATTGGAGTTCATTTAGAGCATTAGAAGTGGGAAAATCTAAGTAAGCAAAGTTTAGGTGTGATTTTAAGGTAAGTGATTTAGGTATTTTTAATTTGGTTTAAAGGTTCCTATAGGTATTTTCAGGGGTGTAGAACATGATTATGAAGTTATTTTGTAAAAAGAAAGATTTGATGAAATCTCATTGATTGAATTCAGCCACCATAGGTTATCCAAGTGAGGAAGGTTGCTCCAAAGCCAAAGGAAAGGAAAAGGAAGCTTAGGGAGTGTAGAACAAGGATTTGAGGTTTGTGGTTACAAAATCCCTTCATTTTCATTGATTATATTGGTGTTTTATGTTATGTTTAAGTGTTAACATATAATTAAGGCATGTTTAATTTAATTTAACTTGATAAATATGATTAGTGGACTCAAATTAGTGTGTGTATGTGTTTAAAATGAATTAAACAAATTTAGTATGAAAAGTGTAAGTGAGGCTGAATTGAATTATGAAGAAATTATGCATGATTAATGATAGTTATGGCATATAAATGATGTTTATGATTAATATATAACATGTAAATTGAATAATTGAATGATTAAATGAATTTAAAATGGGCAAAATGAAAATATGGTACCTTGGCTGAATTGAATACATGAAGTTATTAAGGTATATTTTGAGGATTTATGGTATATATATAGTATATAATGATTAAATAATAATAAATGAGTGTGTATGCAAATTTATAAGTGAAAGTGATGACTTGGCCGAATATATCATATTGAAATATTAGGTGATATAAGTGAAATTCTGATAATAATTGCCCTTAGTAGTGGTCTGGTATGAAAATCTAGCCTAGGATATAATTGGCTAGCCATAGGGATTCCACACCGTGCTTCGAGTCATGGCAACTCATTAAAGATAGGCCATTGACGGTCTGTCTCGGTGAATAGTATATTCAGTTATCAGTATAGTCAAGTGCTGTGAAGAATGGCCTCATTGGGATCATTTTATAGTGTAGTGAATCTGTGGGGTCCACGTCCCGCATATCCGATCAGCAGATTTCTATCGGGTGTATACTAGGGGCATAATAGTAATTATGCAATAATATTGCTAAAAATAGTGATAAATGAGAAAATAAGTAAAAACGGGACTAAAATGAAGAATATATAAAGTTTAGGGGTAAAATGGTAATTTTACACATAACAGTGAAAATAGTGGTAATTGGGTAAAAAGAGTAATAATAAGGGTAATTGTGTGAATGAGTGAACATGCAGGGACTAAACGGTAATTTGGTGTAAAAGTGGTAAAATAAGGACTAAAGTGTAATTTGGTAAATTATAAAGGGTTAAAGGTGAAAAAGAAGTAGAAATAAGGGCAAAATGGTAATTAAAGTGTAACTAAGGGAATTTTCGTAATTAAGTGAAATTAGGGACATAAATGGAATTAGTGAAAATGATAGAGATATAAATGGAAATAGTGAAAAATATGAGGACATATATGTAATTATTGAAAAGATGATGACATAAATGTAATTATTGAGAAGATAAGGACATATTTGAAATTATTAAAAAAGATTAAGGACTTAAATGTAATTTGTGAAATTGTAAGGTTCATTAAAGAATTAAGGTATAATTAATGATTTAAGTGAATAAATAAATAAATATGTAAATTAATTAAAGAATTTAAGTGTATAAATATAATATATGAGAAAAAAGTAAAAATATTGAATTAAGTAAATAATTAATTAGTTAGTGAAAATTTATGAATTAGTAGCCACCACTAAGCATAATTAATGCTCAGCATGTAGTTTATTTTGACTGCGTGTAAGTACACCATAGGTCAGAGCAAGCATACCTTAGAAGATTTGGGAGCAGAGCAGTGAAGGAATTACAAGATATATTATATATGGTTTGCGGCATGTATATTAATAAGAAGTTTGTTTGCGTATTTGTATATGTATAAATATTCTGGTATAGCTATATCTCTATGATGAATGAATATTTTAGACTGTTGGTGGTATGAAATATATGATATTATTGATGTGCCCATGCCGGGGCTGCTGTTGTTTGAATTTGAAGGATTGGGTAGGTAACAGTAAAAGCAAGTATACTGCTGAAGTTTTGAGTAAGTGAATAGTAATATTAGACAGTTATAAGTATATTGGCAAGTTAAGTTAATAAGTTATAATTTGTTAAGTGAGATTAAAATAAGTGTGGGAAAAAAAACCTACGGATCTATATAGTGTACAATAGTGTATGTCAGCGCAGTGCTGTGACATTCGGTATTCGTATCATATACGGGTATAAGGTGTTACAATTTATTTTGGTATCAAAGCGCGGTTTTGGTGATTCTAAGACCGGAGTGGGTTTGGTATAAGTGTATATACATGCCAATTGACAAGTGAATGGTATATTATAGTACTGATGTATGCATGCTCCTTTGTCTATAGTGTATAATGGCGTCCGATCAAAGTTTTAGCGTCGGTGATGGTGAGAGTGGGGCTTCGACCAGTGTTGGTCGAGCCGAGGTTCCACAGCAACAGGCTACTCCTTCAGCTGCTCCACTTCCTCCTCCTCCGTCGCAAGCTGAATTTTTGAACACGATAACGGATTTCATTCAGCATCGCATTCGAATTGAACAGGCACAGCAACCACCAGTACAACCTCCTGCTCCGCCTCAGAAGAAGCCAATATTAGAGCAGTTAAAGAAAATGGGAGCTGAGGATTTCTTTGGTAGAGATCCGATGGCATCGGAACAAGTGGAAGAATGGTTGTTTTGCATAAAGAGATTGCTTGAGACTTTACATAGCCCTCCAGAGGAGATGTTTGAGGGGACTATAGCTTTACTCCAGGGTCCAGCTTATTTCTGGTGGGATTCAGTGAGAAAGAATACTCCAGTTGATCAGTTGACTTGGGAGTATTTTCTAGCTGAATTTGAGAGGAAATACATTGGAGCAGAGTATAAAGCTTCAATGCAAGATGCTTTCTGGAGATTGAGACATGGAAATAAAACAGTGGCAAAATATAAAAGAGACTTCGAGCGACTCAGTGCTTATTTGGATGATGCTCTGAGGACAAAGGACAGATTGATGGAGAGGTTTGAACCGTATTAAACAGATAGTCAGTGGCCAGAGACATCCAGATCTGAGATCTCTAGTGGCAGCTACTATTAAAACGGAGGCAGCACAAACAGATAAAGCTGACAGACAGGCTCAGTTCCAATAGAAAAAAAACTGGGTCAATCTAGTGGTACAAGCAGTCAGAGTAAGAGATCCAAAGGGCCACCTCCTTCTCAGAGCCCTCGGCACCGATTCGCAGTCAAAAGAATCCAGTTGATAGTGGTGTCCCAACATCTTCAGTTGGTAGTGCGCCGAGGGGCAGAGGTAGAGGCACTCCTCAGCAGTGTGATCATTATGGTAGATCGCATCCAGGTGAGTGCAGATATTTGTGAGGTGCCTGTTTTAAGTGTGGATTGAAGGAGCATCTAGTTAAAGATTATCCTGGAGCAATGCCATTATCAGTTACTTCACCGGCTCCAGGTGTAGGCTCTTCAGCACCTAGAGGTAGAGGCAGAGGGACTGCCTCGAATACTGTAGCCAGACTTTCTTCACAGCCACCTCAGGGTCATGGACGTGGTGTAGGCCGTGCATATGCAGTGAGGCTAGGGATCAGGAGGATGCACCTGATGTGATTATAGGTAAATTTTCCTTTTTGATTGATATAGTTTATGCACTTATTGATCCCGGGTCTACACACTCCTACATCAGCATATATATTGCACGGGTTAAAGGGTTAGACGATTCATCATTAGATCATGATATTTTAGTGAGCAACCCATTGGGCCATAGTGTGTTAGTGAACAAAGTATACAGAAATTGTCCCATTAGTGTGCAGGGGTATGTTTTCTTAGCCAACCTGATTGAACTCCCCTTCAAAGAGTTCGATGTCATTCTAGGAATGGGCTGGTTAGCCACTCATCATGTGATGGTTAACTGTAAAAAAAGAGAGCAACTCGTAAGACTACAGATGATCGGGAAATAACTGTAGTGGGTCAAAGATCATATTATCTATCTGATGTGATTTCAGCTACTGCAGCAAAGCAATTGATCAAAAAAGGGTGTGTTGCTTACTTATGTTATGCAATGGATGCAAAGAACGAAACTCCGAAAGTAACTGATGTGCCAACAGTGAATGAATTTCAAGATGTATTCCATGATGAACTTCCAGGTTTGCCACCTGACAGGGAGATTGAGTTTTCTATTGATATGATTCCAGGTACTGCGCCTGTTTCTATTGCCCCATATAGAATAGCACTAGCAGAATTGAAAGAATTGAAGGTCCAATTGCAAGAATTACTTGAAAAAGGCTTCATTAAATCGAGTACATCGCCATGGGGAGCACCAGTGTTATTCGTGAAAAAGAAAGATGGGTCACTTTGGCTTTGCATTAATTATAGGTAGCTGAATAAATCGACAATCAAGAACAAGTATCCTCTTCCTCGCATTGAAGATTTGTTTGATCTATTGAAAGGTGCAGGCATGTTTTCCAAGATTGATCTAAGATCGGTTATCATCAATTGAAAATAAAAGAAGCAGATGTGCCTAAAAATGCCTTCCGTACCAGATATGGACATTATGAGTTCTTGGTGATGCCTTTTGGACTTACAAATGCACCAGCAGCTTTCATGGATCTTATGAACCGGATCTTTCATCCCTATTGTACTCAAAGACTCCAGAAGAGCATGATCCACACCTGCGGATTATTTTACAAACTCTCGGGGATAAAAAGTTGTATGCCAAATTCAGTAAATGTGAGTTCTGGTTGAATGAAGTGTCATTTTTGGGCCATGTAGTGTCAGTTGAAGGCATTAAAGTGGACCCTAAGAAGATTGAAGCGGTATTGCAATGGAGAATGCCCAAGAATGTTACAGAAATCAGAAGCTTCTTGGGTTTAGCAGGCTACTACAAGAGATTTATTAAACGTTTTTCTGTTATTGTAGTGCCTTTAACTCATTTATTGCAGAAAAATGTCAGATTCAAATGGACTGATAAGTGTCAAGCCAGTTTTGACAAGCTTAAGAAGATGTTGACCGAAGCTCCAGTGTTAACACAACCCGAATCAGGTAAAGACTTCACTATTTATAGTGATGCTTCTTTGAATGGATTGGGTTGTGTACTTATGCAGGATGGTAAAGTGGTCGCTTATGCTTCACAGCAGCTTAAGAATCATGAAAAAAACTATCCTACTCATGATCTTGAGCTGGCAGCAATAGTGTTTGCATTAAAAATATGGAGGCATTATCTGTATAGTGAAAAGTGTTACATCTTCACAGATCATAAAAGTTTGAAGTACTTGCTCACTCAAAAAGAACTTAATCTTAAACAATGAAGATGGCTCGAGTTGATAAAAGATTATGAATGTTATATCGACTACCATCGAGGAAAGGCCAACATTGTAGCTGATGCACTCAGTAAAAAGTACATGATAGTATTGAGAACTATGAATGTGAAGCTAAAAGCAGTTGATAATGGAGCATTGATAGCAGAGTTGCAAAAAAATCCTGAATTTATGCAACAAGTGAAAGTTGCTCAGAGACAAGATGACAAGTTGTCTTCTTTGATGGATCGAGTGAAGGATAGTAATAGTGGTGATTATTCTTTAGCTTCAGATGGCAATCTTTATTATAAGCAGCGATTGTGTGTGCCCAACCAACCTGATTTGAAAAGGAGTATTTTGACAGAAGCTCATCATAGTAGTTATGCTATGCATCCAGGCGATAACAAAATGTATCAAGATTTAAAGATGCATTATTGGTGGCCAGGCATAAAGCGAGATGTGACAGAATTTGTGAGTAAATGTCTGATATGTCAACAGGTTAAAGCAGAACATCAAGTGCCATCCGGGTTACTTCAATTGTACCCGAATGGAAATGGGATCGAGTGACCATGGATTTTGTGACAGGGCTGCCACTCACCCGAAGAAAGCATGATGCAATTTGGGTGATTACTGACAGGCTTACTAAATCAGCTCACTTTTTACCAGTGAGAATAGATTATCCAATGACCAAATTGGCTGAGATTTATATTAATGAGATAGTGAGGCTACATGGAATGCCATCCTCCATTATATCTAATAGAGATCCACGATTCACTTCTCAATTTTGGAAGAAGTTTCAAGAAGCCTTGGGTATTAAATTGCATCTTAGCATAGCATTTCATCCACAGATAGATGGGCAATCAGAGCGAGTCATCCAGATACTCGAGGACATGTTAAGATTTTGTGTTCTTGAGTTCAAGAATAGTTGGGAAAGGTATCTACCATTGGCTGAATTTGCTTACAACAACAGTTATCAGTCTAGCATCAAGATGGCCCCATATGAAGCGTTGTACAGGAGGAAGTGTAGGACTCCTTTGTGTTGGACAGAGTTAAGTGAAAACAAGTTTGTAAGGTCGGATTTGATTCGAGAAACAGAAGAGAAAGTTTGTGTGATTAAGAATCGATTGAAAGAGGCTAGTGATAGACAGAAGTCTTATGCTGACTTGAAAAGAAGAGATATAGAATTTCAAGTGGGTGAAAAAGTATTTTTAAAGGTTTCTCCGTGGAAGAGAATTCTCAGGTTTGGAAAGAAGGGTAAACTGAATCCGAGATTCATTGGACCCTATGAGATAGTGCAACGAGTGGGACCAGTAGCTTATAGATTAAAGCTACCACAAGCATTGAAGAAGATTCATTATGTATTTCATGTATCGATGCTACAAAGATATAGATGGGATCCTAGTCACATGATCAAACCAGAAGAGATAGAAGTGCAACTGACATGACATATGAAGAATACCCAGTAAAGATTCTAGCAAGAGAAGTCAGGTAACTCAAAAATAAAAAAAATTTCGCTTGTGAAAGTGCTATAGAATCATCATAAAGTGGAAGAAGCGACTTGGGAACCTGAAGCGGCTATGCAACAACAATATCCACGGCTTTTCAATTCAGGTAATTTTGAGGACGAAATTTTCTTTTTAGTCGGATATAATTGTAATGGCCCAAAAATAACTACTTTTATGAATAGTAAAAGTGGGATCATGAATGGTAAAAGTGGGACCAAGAATAGTAACTTTGGGCCCATGAATAGTAATATCAAGGTTAATAGTACCCTAAAAATATTTTATTGGCCCATTAGGAAGTAGAGTTTAAATGGAGGCTAATGGTACAATTTGGTGCAAAAATGGGGTCATATAGGCCTTTAAAAGTCAAAGTGAAATTAACATCTGGTTCGATTCAAATAGTAACCAAGTTATAGAAAATGAAGTTTAAAAGAAGTTTTGTGTGGAATGAAATGATTTTAAATAATTTTTAGTCATTTTTAACAGTATTAGATTGATGTTTTACGGCAGAACCGCAATTATCGAATCGAACCGTTTTAAGTGAACCGGGCTACAAATGGACTCCAAGTGAGTTAAAATTTTGCAGGGAGGCTATTTTATATGTTTTAAACATTATGGAATTAATTGGGGGTGAAAATGAGTTGAGGAACACATAGATGCTTAGAAACAGTGGAAATTGACCGAAAAATTAAAATTTTGGTTCAAACCGGTTAGACTAGTTCGGTTCATTTTCCTCCTATAAAAGGAGACAAGAGGCCAGATTTTTCTAGATTTCTTCAGCCTCCACTATCTCCTCCTTCTTCTTCCTTCTTGGCCGAATGATATTTTCTCCCTCCTCTACCATTTTTCTTCATTTCTTCTTCAATTTTTCTGCAAATTTCAACCTCCTAAATAAACTTCAGCCTCTCTACAATATAAAAACAGTGATTGGAGTTCATTTGGAGCATTATAAGTGGGAAAATCTAAGTAAGCAAAGTTTAGGTGTGATTATGAGGTAAGTGATTTAGGTATTTTCAATTTGGTTTAAAGGTTCCTATGGGTATTTTCAGGGGTGTAGAACATGATTAAAAAGTTATTTTGTAAAAAGAAAGATTTGATGAAATCTCATTGATTAAATTCGGCCACCATAGGTTATCCAAGTGAGGAAGGTTGCTCCAAAGCCAAAGGAAAGGAAAAGGAAGCTTAGGGAGTGTAGAGCAAGGATTTGAGGTTTGTGGTTACAAAATTCCTTCATTTCCATTGATTATATTGGTGTTTTAGGTTATGTTTAAGTGTGAACATATAATTAAGGCATGTTTAATTTAATTTAACTTGATAAATTAATGTGATTAGTGGACTTAAATTAGTGTGTGTATGTGTTTAAAATGAATTAAACAAATTTAGTATGAAATGTGTAAGTGAGGCCGAATTGAATCATGAAGAAATTATGCATGATTAATGATAGTTATGGCATATAAATGATGTTTATGATTAATATAACATGTAAATTGAATAATTGAATGATTAAATAAATTTAAAATGGACAAAATGAAAATATGGTACCTTGGCTGAATTGAATACATGAAGTTATTAAGTATATTTTGAGGATTTATGGTATATATATAGTATATAATGATTAAATAATAATAACTGAGTGTCTATGCAAATTTATAAGTGAAAGTGATGACTTGGCCGAATATATCATATTGAAATATTAGGTGATATAAGTGAAATTCTGATAATAATTGCCCTTAGTAGTGGTCTGGTATGAAAATCTAGCCCAGGATATAATTGGCTAGCCATAGGGATTCCACACCGTGGTTCGAGTCATGGCGACTCGTTAAAAATAGGCCAATGACGGTCTATCTCAGTGAATAGTATATTCAGTGATCAGTGTAGTGTAGTGCAGTGAAGAATGGTCTCACTAGGATCATTCTATAGTGTAGTGGATCTCTGGGGTCCACGTCCCGCATATCCGGTCAGCAGATTTCTACCGAGTGTATACTAGGGGCATGATAGTAATCATGCAATAATATTGATTAAAATAATGATAAATGAGAAAATAAGTGAAAACGGGACTAAAATGAATAATATAGAAAGTTTAGGGGTAAAATGGTAATTTTACACATAACAGTGAAAAAAAGTTGTAATTGGGTAAAAAGATTAATAATAAGGGTAATTGTGTAAATGAGTGAAAATATATGAAAATATAGGGACTAAACGGTAATTTGGTGTAAAAGTAGTAAAAAAAAGGACTAAAGTGTAATTTGGTAAATCATAAAGGGTTAAAGGTGAAAAGAAGAAGAAATAAGGGCAAAATGGTAATTAAAGTGTAACTAAGGGAATTTTGGTAATTAAGTGAAATTAAGGACATAAATGGAATTAGTGAAAAAGATATAGATATAAATGGAAATAGTGAAAAAGATGAGGACATAGATGTAATTATTGAAAAGATAATGACATAGATGTAATTATTGAAAAGATGAGGACATAAATGTAATTATTGAGAAGATAAGGACATATTTGGAATTATTAAAAAAGATTAAGTAGTTAAATGTAATTAGTGAAATTGTAAGGTTAATTAAAGAATTACGGTATAATTAATGATTTAAGTGAATAAATAAATAAATATGTAAATTAATTAAAGAATTTAAGTGTATACATATAATATATGAGAATAAAGTAAAAATATTGAATTAAGAAAATAATTAATTAGTTAGTGAAAATCTATGGATTAGTAACCACCACTGAGCATAATTAATGCTCAGTACGTAGTTTATTTAACTGCATGTAGGTACGCCGTAGGTTGGACCAATCATACCTTAGAAGATTTGGGAGCATAGCAGTGAAGGAATTACAAGATATATTATGTATGGTTTGTGGCATGTATATAAATAAGAAGTTGGTTTGCGTATTTGTATATGTATAATATTCTGGTATCGGTATATCTCTGTGATGAGTGAATATTTTAGACTGTTGGTGGTATAGAATATATGATATTATTGATGTGACCTTGCCAAGGTTGCGGTTGTTTGAATTTGTAGGATTGGGTAGGTAACAGTAGAAGCAGGTATACTGTCGAAATTTTGACTAAATGAATAGTAACATTAGACAGTTATAAGTATATTGGCAAGTTAAGTTAATAAGTTATAATTTGTTAAGTGAGATTAAAGATAAGTGTGGGAAAAAAAAAACTATGGATCTATATAGTGTACAATAGTGTATGTCAATGCAGTACTGTGACATCCGGTATTCGTATCACATATGGGTATAAGGTGTTACAATTAAGGTTTTATCATTATCAAAAATGGGGAGATTGTTAGTCAAGACCACATCCTAATTTTGATGATAATCAAATCTTAAATAAACTCTATTGTAAATTCTTTTTTAAGTATTTTCTACACAATTTTTGATGCAAAATCTTTCATGCATGGGCATTAGAAGACAACATTTGTAAATTGCCTTAGTATATTAGAAATTAGGATACTAAATTGTAAGATCAAATTGAGGCATATTATTTCCATTCATGCATACACATTATAACTTTAAAATTGCATAAAAATATTTTTAAGACAGAAAATGAGTTTTTAAAAAAAATTAGTTTTCGTCAAAAAATGATTATTTAGAAAATGAATTTCTGATTTGTATCAATTTTCTAAATGAATTTATGCGAGTATTAGAATTCTGGACAAAAATCTGGATCTCACTATAGGACAAGAAAAACGGCTAGTTTTTTCTAGATTTCTTCCGAACTGCTAAAAACGGTTAGTTTTGATTTCAAACACTTATAACTGAATTTTTGAGTATAAATACATGTTGCTTATATTGCTTCACTCATTAGAAGATTAGAGAAAAGTTATAAAGAATTTCTATCTCTTAAGAGAAATAGTTTAACTTTGTTCATCTCACTTTCCACATCTTTTGCACTTCATTCTTTATATATTTTTCTCAATTTGATTATAGTTTTTGTTGTAATTATTTATGAGAAAATTTATTTTGTAAAAAATTGTGAGTTGGGTTGGCTAGAACCTAGAAAAAAAAATTATAGTAAATGTTTTTTATCTTTTATTTTGGCAAAAAAGATTGTGGGTAGATATATAAATCTAGAATTGTATATTGATTTTGACTCTTACCCTTAAAAGAGTTAGAGTGGAGAGAAAATGTCAAGAAATGAATCTTGAGTAGTGGATGTAGGCAAGTTGGCCGAACCACTATAATTTTTGTGTGTTAACTTTTCTGTTCTTTTTTCTGATACTCTGCTTTTCTATTGCTTTGTCTTTGAAATTTTGGAAGTTGTGTTTTCAAAATTATTTCTTAAAACAATTTTTGAAATATTCACACCAAATTTCACATGTACATTTTTTAGAATTATTTTTGATATTTTGATTGTAAAAGAACTTGTGAAAATCTGGACATTACTTGCATTGAATTTCTGTGTTCATATCAGAATTCTGCATATTTATACATTTTTGTTCCATTAAAAAAATAGCTAAAAAAATTTTGAGACACCCAATTCACCCCTTCTCTTGTGTATCTTTGGGATCTACAGAATATCATGCCATGAGAGGAAATAATATAATATGGATCGTACATGAAGAAATTAAATGAACAAATACTAAAAAAATTTTATTTATTTTTGAATTAATTTCAAAATATTAGGATTTTACTTTATTGTTTTTTTAGAGAGAATGATTAAATTTAATCTAAAACTATATAAATTTCTATGTTATATTAATATTGATAAGATAGGGTTGAATATGCAAAAGAAAAATAGCATAGGGTCAACATTTAAAAAAAAAAATTCAAAATTGGGACTTGGGGTTCAAGATTGCTATTTGCTAACAGCAATATTTTTGTACCAAAAGAATCAGAAACTCACAATAAAATTATAAATATAGGCGCACGGGGTTTCCAACTCCTTACGAGAATCAGTCAATCAGAACTACGAACTTACCAATTGCTTTCTTCTCTCTTTTCTTTACCGTTGGAATTTGCTTTTCCGTTTCTCTTATCCTTCTCTGTTTTTGATTTTCGAAGCTTCTCTCTGAGTTATGGAGGCAATGCAGCTGCCTCATGGTTTTAGATTCATGCCTTCTGACGAAGTACTGGCCGGTGATTATCTCTTCAAGAAACTAAAGTCTACACTTTTGCCCCTTCAATCGCTCTTCGTCCCTGACACCGACCTATACGGCGACGAAGAACCCTGGCAACTCTTTCAACGATTTGCCGGAAATCGCTTAGTAGAAGAACACGATCTTTACTTCTTCACTAAATTGAAGAAGAAGGATTCCAGATTTGAGAGAAGAGTTGGTCCCGATGGCAGTTCTTGGCACAGGGTAGATTCCGGTACGAATATTCACAC
Source organism: Excoecaria cochinchinensis (assembly GCA_947683425.1). Taxonomy (NCBI): domain Eukaryota; kingdom Viridiplantae; phylum Streptophyta; class Magnoliopsida; order Malpighiales; family Euphorbiaceae; genus Excoecaria; species Excoecaria cochinchinensis. Next base: position 15,185,276 of record CANTUQ010000121.1, on the reverse strand, counting down.
TAAAGTTAATATCAATGGGGAATGGGTTTCTGTAGAAGCCGCGAAGAGAAATTTTAGTTACAGAAATTCAAAATCCATTCACAATGGTCGATGGAATATGAATGAATTCTCTTTGCCTGGATACGAATCGGTGCTGTGTTGATGACTCTGTGCCAAGTATTAATTCTCTTTGCCTGGATACGAATCGTCCATCAAAAAAGAGGAAAGTCAGCAATGTTGATGACTCTGTGCCAAGTATTAATTCCAGTAATGAACTTGCCTTTCAGGCCAATATATCGGCAGATGACTCTCTTGGTGGTGCAGATGCTGAAACGGATACAGATCTGATGGAGTTGTGCGAAATTTTCGATGATTTGGGGCCACAATTTAGCATTGATGACCTGCTTGGCGATATTTAAAACTCTGATGCTACAAGGACGGTATTTTTGTCAATCGAGTTCTCCCAGAATTTTGATTACTAAGTAAGAATAGATAGTTTCTTACTTGCTGATATATAGATGCATTTTTCAGTTTTACTCAAAATTACTGTAGAGATAACCTTATGCACAGATACATGCTCTCTACATGTATAGCCAGCATACTAATGTATATGATTATTATACAGTTAAAGGAAATATAACTACTGCCTGATTTACGCCCAAGTATATTCTTTATCATTGAATCTTGTTTTTCTTTGAATAATTGTTGTCTTCTGTTAATTCAGTTAAATGTGATTGGTTAATTTGATTCAAGGACGATATTAAATATATAAATAAAAATATATGCCAACCTGCAAAAATTTATCTCAACAATTTTCTACTGGTAGACTGTTGTCCCATTCTCACTTGTTATTTACATAGAGTTAATTACACACAAGGTTCCTCAATTTATGGAGTAATAACCAAAAAATGACTAGGGATAAATTTTTAACAATAAAATACCTGAGATAATTTTGCATATATAAACTATAAAGTCTGTTTGGTTAAAAAAATCACCAAAACCTACTGGACCTCAATCTTGACAGGCCACATCGATCAGTGTGATTCGTTTAAAATGTGCCGCCAACTCTCATATGGACACATCAGCATGACTAGTTAAGTACATCAAGGTCAATGAGTTTATGCTTATTTAATCACCAAAAAATGACCCCAAAAAAATTAACAAGAAAATATATGAACTATGTAGTCTTTGACTGGAAAATCATGAAAAACTCTTCAAATTTTATCAAAAATTTAGTATGGTAAGCCCATTAAGTTCCATAACTTCTAAAAATTAGTATGTGTCAGTATAAATTCAAGTGATGCAATTGGAGTACAAAGAATTTTCTTTCGTTGTTTTTCTTTTAAGTTTTTTTTTTTCATGATAGAATGTCTCTTAAAGGAGAAGTTAAAATTGACTACTAACCCTATCAAAATTGGGTATGTAAAATGATAACCGAGCTATCGTCATCACCCAGTTCGGTTATCACCCGCCCATTGAAGTTTGGGTTGCCCATGACTCTAAGTTCGGTTCCCAAAAGTAAGCTCGGTATATATGTAGCTCGGACGTGAAGAGTAACTCGGCCTCCATTATTAAAGTAGCCATTTGCTCATTAAAAACTCATCATGAGGACGCCCGTTACTCAATAAAAGTCTACCATTAAGACAGTCATTACCTAATGAAGATCCATTAAGAGAGCAGCAGTTATGTAGAAGATAGAAGGCTATAAAAAAGTATGTTCAATCCCTAAAATGGATCTCGCTATGATATATTTTACTAAAAAAAAACAACTCAATTACTGACTTGATCGTCGGAGTATCCTAAAACGGAAATCCGCCGAAGTTCTTTAATTTCAAGTGATACATTCAGGCTTCCAGTGCCGAAATTTCGGAGTTGTCATCATTTGGTGCGGTGAGCGTGGACGAAACAGATTTTCAATGGATCTCTTCCCTGATTTAAACACTGCTGCAGTTCACACCACCCAAACACAAGCTTCGCCCTTACAAACCCAACCCTTATTAATCCAAAATCAACAGTCACCCGTCCAACTATTTGGCCAACAAATACAACCTCAACAGCCCACTCCTCAACCAATTATTCCCAACTTAACTCCACAAACGGCGCAACCTTTTCTAGCAACGTTAACTGCCAAAGCAGCGCAGGCGCCTCCCACACAATCTTCTCCCCCGTTTCCTCAAGCTTCTACATCAGCTCCACCAGCTGTTCCACCCCCTATGGTCCTGGGCTCCACCATAACGCTCATATCCGAACAGTTTGAGAAGCTCTTCGAGTATCGGATGCAGAAGTATCAGAACATAAACACTCTTCAGTATTAGAGCAATTTTCGATCACCATTGGCTAGAGAGATTCTGTCTGCCCCATTCCCGAACATACAGTTGCCGAACCTGCCTAGGTACAATGATAGCGCTGATCCCAGGGCTCACCTTGATCAATTTCACCATACAATACTCGTCCACACCACGGATAATGCGGCCATGTGCAAGATTTTCCCTCAAATGCTAACAGAGTCGGCTCAAATTTGGTTTAGGAATTTGCTCGAGCACTCTATTGCGAGTTTTTTCCAATTCAACGACATGTTTATTGCCAAGTTTGTGGCTGCTATCCGACCCACTAAGGTTTCTGCGGATCGTAATTTGGTTCGGCAGGACAAAGGGGAGACTTTGCGGGCCTACGTTGAGAGGTTTAATGCTGTAGCAATGGACATTCAAGACTTAAACCTGGAGGTAGCCAATAACGCTCTGATGCGGAACACTCGATGCCAAGACTTCAGCGACTCTCTCAGCAAAAAGCCCCCGAGTGACTTTACTGAGCTAATGTCCCGAACTCATAAGTACATACGGATGGATGAAGCCAAATGGCTTCTAAGTAGCTCACTGTATGATGATACGGGCCGAGATTTGCACATATCAGCACATGACCGGAGCACAGGGAAGAATGACGCACGGGACCGTGGTTCGGGTAGCTCACATCGGGCCTATATAGTTTCGTCAAGGCCCACAAAACGGAGAGAGGACAAGTGGACACAGTTGAATGCCCCAAGGGCGCAGATTCTAAAGTGGCTAAAAGAGCATGACAAGGTGAACTGGCCCAGACCCATAAGGGAGGATTCTGGTAGGAATCAGAACCTCTATTGTGCATTTCATAGGGACAAGGGCCATGAGATGAATGATTGCAATTAGCTCAAGAGGGAGATAGAGTTCTTACTCAGAAAAGGAAAGCTCGCTCAGTTTGTAAAAGAAGAACGAGCTAGAGATAGATCTCGATCTCCTCGCCGTCAAGATAACCATGCGAGCACTAGCAGAAAGGCCCCAGCTGGAGTCATACATGTTATTGCAGGGGGGAAGCATTACGACGTCTTTGAGGATTCTCGGAAGAGGAAGGCAAAGGAAGTGTTTTCTCTGGACTCCAAACCACCACCAGCAGGTTATGAGGTGAAGTTTTCCAGCTCGGATGGCGATCATGTCAAACAACTGCACACAGATTCCTTGGTGGTGGAGGCGATAATTCAGGATTACCTAGTCCAGCGTATTCTTGTGGACATGGGTAGCGCAGTCAATCTCATTACTTTGCAGGTATTCAAGGCCTTAAAAATGTCAGATAACATCCTGGAACCAGTGTCCGCGCTATTAATTGGGATATCAGGTCAGCCAATCAAAGTAGAAGGATCGGCTAAATTGTCACTGGAGCTCGAAGATGATGAGGTGACCCAGACTTGTAGCAGTTGCTTCATGGTTGTGGATATCCCATTGGCATACAACGTCATCTTTGGGAGACCATTATTGGTAGGGGTTGACGCATACATCTCCATGCGAAAGCTGTTGCTCAAGGTCCCTACCTCTAAGGCCATGGCAGTGTTGCGAGGAAGTCAAAAAGCAGCTCGGGAAACATATGTTATGATGTTGAAAGAGGCCAATCAGGCCCTGCCGTTAGATTCTTTGGATGTTTCTACTGGAGAAGAGAGGAGAGCAGAGCCAGTTGATTCATTAGTAGAAGTTGAAATAGTCCCAGGACGGAAAGTGAAGATTGGGGCAAGCAAGACAGAGGAGGAAGTACGGGCACTCATTGCAGTACTGCAAGAGTACGTAGATGTGTTCGCTTGGGAGCCTTCAGACATCAAGGGGATTTCTGCCGATGTTATATGCCATTCATTGAATATCAGACCGGATAGCAAGCCCGTCAAGCAGAAGAAGCGAAACCATGCCCCAGAAAGGCAGATAGCAATGAAGAAAGAAAGGGATGTATTGCTCAGGAATGAGTTCATCCGGGAGGTTTTATATCTGAACTGGCTTTCCAATGTTGTCTTAGTAAAAAAGGCTAATGGCAAATGGCGGATGTGTGTAGATTTCACAGGCCTCAACAAGGCTTGTCCTAAGGACAGCTACCCTTTGCTAAATATCGACCTCCTAGTTGATTCGACGGCAGGATTTGAAGAGTATGCTTTCTTAGATGCTTCGTCTGGGTACCACCAGATACCAATGAACCCGAAGGACGAGGAAAAAAGAGCATTCATCACTCATCAGGCCACATATTCCTACCGAGTGATACCGTTCGGATTGAAAAATGCAGGCGCTACATATCAGAGGTTAATGAACAAATTGTTTGCTAATCAGCTCGGCAGAAACATGGAAGTGTATGTAGATAACATGATCGTCAAGGGAAAGTCCTCTCGGGATCTTCCCACCGAGCTTGTAAAAACCTTCAAAACTCTAAGGAAGTTCGGCCTGAACCTCAATCCGGAGAAGTGTGCTTTTGGGGTACAGTCTGGCAAGTTTTTGGGGTTCATGATTTCGAAAAGGGGCATAGAAGCTAATCCAGCCAAGATTCAAGCCATTTTACAAATGGAACCTCCGAAATCCATTAGAGACGTGCAGAAACTCAATGGCAAAGTGATGGACCTGGGTAGATTCATCTCCTGTTCGGCTAAGCGTTGTCTCCCCTTTTACAGGGCGCTCAAGAATTTGAAGAAATTTGAATGGGGCTCGGAATGCCAGCAAGCTTTTAAGGAGTTGAAACAGTTTCTGGGCACGCCCCCACTCTGAGTAAGCCGCAGCTGGGTGAGACCAGGGGCTGTAGGCTCGGTTCTCATCAAAGAAGAAGGCAGCTAGCAATTTTCCATTTACTATGTCAGCAAAGTGTTGAGAGGTGCCGAACTCAACTATCCTATCCTGGAGCAATTGGCCTTCTCATTGACCGTCATGGCAATAAAATTGCGGCCCTATTTTCAAGCACATACGGTGGTAGTCCCGACCAACACTAATCTCAGGAAAGTACTCCAAAGGCCAGAAGCGTCCGGCCGGCTCATGGAATGGGCTGCTCGATTGGGTGAGTTGGATGTTCGGTATGAGTCTCGCCAGGCCATGAAAGCCCAAGTCCTAGCAAATTTTGTAGCTGAGTTCATGCTCCACCTCCAGAGCCAGTTATCCGATCTTGGAAACTATTCGTTGATGGGGCTTTCTCATCAAAAGGAGCGGGCATCGGGGTAATGCTAATAGGATCCGAGCGGATAACCATTAAAGGAATGGCTCACATAGCGTTCCCAGCCTCCAACAATGCAGTTGAATACGAGGCTCTGTGTTTTGGATTACAGCTCGCTATGGAGGTAAAGCCTGATTCCTTAGTCATCTTTTTCGATTCGTAGCTGGTGGTGAGCTAGTTGCTTGGCAAATTCGAGGCTAAAGAAAACATCATGGTTCGGTACAAGGAGTTAGTTGCCCTGCTATTATTCCAATTAGAGAAGAAAGGATGTTTGTGGTCAATAGAGCAGATTCCTCGAGCAGAGAATTAGGGGGCAGATTCTTTAGCTAAACAAGCTTCTAGTTTGAGCAGGGTGTCCTCGACGAACGTCTTATAGTCGGTAATGGCATCCCCAGCATATGAAACATACAAAGTACAGTTGAGCGAGCCGGTGGATGGTTGGCGTTTGCCGACATATCAGTACTTGGCCTCAGGATTACTACCAGATAATCAGGTAGAGGCACGAAAGATAGTCCGGTGGTCCAGCATGTATGCTATCTTGGAGGACAAATTATATAAGCGGTCATTTTCGCATCCATGGAATCTATGGTTGAGCACCGAAGAGGGCGATTATGTACTTCGAGAGATTCATGAGGGTATTTGTGGGGCTCATGAGGGTGCACAGACAATCGCTTGCAAAGCTTTGTTACGGGGGTACTATTGGCCCACGATGGAGAAAGATGCCAAAGGTCTTGTACAGAAGTGTGACAAGTGCCAACGGTTCGGCAATTTGCTACATCGACGAGCGGCCCCACAGGTACCCATTCACAGCCCTTGGCTATTTGCATAGTGGGAAATTGATATCCTCGGCCCTTTTTCACTAGCCACCGGGTAGAGAAAGTTCTTAGTAGTAGCAGTGGATCACTTTACAAAGTGGGTAGAAGCCGAGCCCTTGGCTACAATTACTCCGGCGAATATCATTAAATTTGTTCAGAAGGCTATAGTAACAAGGTTCAGCATCCCACAGACTTTTATTTCAGATAATGGCAAGCAGTTTGATTATGCTTCCTTTAAAAATTACTGTGCGGATCTAAACATTCTGCTGTGTTTTACCTCGGTGTATCATCTCCAGTCAAATGGAATGACAGAAGTCGCAAACCGAACTATCCTTGCCGTTCTAAAAAAGAGGCTTGATGACGCGAAAGGCCTTTGGGTTGACAAACTCCCTCATGTACTTTGGGCATACCGAACCTCCCCTAAAGCAGCTACTGGTCACACTCCTTTCTCATTAATGTATTGGATAGAAGCTGTCATCCCATGCGAGATTGGTATTCCCAGCATTCGAATTTCTTCATATGATGCCGACAAGAATGAGGCCTCTCTCCTATATCACCTAGATCGGTCGAAGGAAATCAGAGAATCCGCACAGATGCAGTCAGTGATATATAAGCAGAGGATGTCATCATATCATGATCGGCACCTCAAGGCTCGATCCTTTCAGGTCGGACAGCTGGTTCTCAAGAAAGTTGTTACAGCTCAAACGGCTGCCGAGTTCGGAAAGCTAAGTCCAAATTAGGAAGGTCCCTATATGGTGCATGAAGTTCATGGGACCGCATATAGGCTAAAAGACCTCTCGGGGAAATTGCTTCCCCACTCTTGGAATATCTCCAATCTTAAAAGGTATTTTTAGTAATTCAGCTCGTTTCGGCATTATAGCCATAAGCATTTATTCTTATTATTGCTTGTAAGCTCATTCTGGCATGATCGCCACGAGCATGTGTATTTTTCTATAAGCTAGGTACAGCTATATCATCAATAAAGAGGTTGTTTGACGAGCATAGCCTTGGACATTTGACAATTCTATTTAAATACATGCTATTTGGTTTAATAAGGTTGAACATACAAGTATGCAATTATATAATCCGAAAAATCCTCTTTTATATATGGATGCAAAATTACACGAGCAGGAAAAAAAAAGTTCGGCTTTCGATCATCAGGATAAACCTCATCCAACCAGGACCAGTCCATGTTCGGATGCCGATCTATAACTGATTGAACCAGTTTACTCCCAAAAGCAATACATTTATCAGCAGCCATGTCGGCTACTCGGTATTCAAAGTCGAAACACTTCTACTCCAACTCAATTTTTTCTTTTTGCAATGTCTCTAGAGCGCGCTGAACTTCGGCCAGGCTAGCTTCGGCAGCACATCTTTTCTCCTTCTCTTGTGTTAGGAGAGCTTCAGCTCTTTTCTTGGCCTCGATCACCTCCTTAGACTGGGCAAGCATTTTACGCTCGGCCTCCCCTGCTCACTTCTCAGCACTCTCCAGCTTTGCTTTTATCGTACCGAGCTCGTGCTTGACCCGAGTTGTTTCCTTTTCAGCCTTATTGCGCAGGCTAATCAGCGCGTTCATCTTGCCGATAGCGGCTCCCATTATCATGCTCCCCTGCAAGTGCAAAAAAACCAATTAACCTCGGGCTTTCAAATTCCAATCCATGAGCATTAAGTATTAAGCTTACCTTTACTTCGTGTCTCTTCATTTCATTGCTCAGTTAATCAGCCCCGAGATGTAGTAGCGGGGCCGTCTTGGCGAGAACGCAAGACATCAAGTGAGCAAACGTGTTAAAATCTGGATTGTCCTTCGACCAAGCTCTCCCCTGTCGTTGCCAGAATTGCCGCGCATTATCAAACAAGGCCTTTAACTCTTCAACCCACGATTTCGGGTCTGGACCATGGTGCTCTCTCTCGGCCTGTGCCAGGGTGCCCGGCAGATGTTGAGGAAGGGGGAGAGGCATCGGACACCATTGTTGGTGAAGCTGGCGATGCCATGGGCAATGGACTCTGGGTCGGATCGCTCGGGCCCGGAGTAGTGGTTGCTGGAGGAACTTTGCTAGGCTCAACAGAGGCATTGTCCGGGGTACCTTCGCCCGAGGTGGTGCTTGGAGCGGTCGTAGAGACACCGGCGCTATAACACCCCCTCCGCCGCCCCCGTTGGAAGGGCGCCGGCGAGTGCGCTACCCGACGCTCACACAACATACATACATACACTGAGCGGAAGCGGGCTATAACATCCATAAACATAGCAAATCGTAAACATCTCATATAATCAAAATATAGAGTTAGATACAATATCCAAAATATTACATCAAAAACCTTACAAAGAGTTACAAGAGCCACTATACAAAAAAAATAATACTACATACAAAAAGAATAACAGGAGGAGATAACAAAAACAACTCTACTCCTATGTGGCCGACTTGTAGATGCGCGACACGAACAATCTTCCAAAACCCGTCACCTACACGGGACAAGAACCGTGCTAAGCGATAACGCTTAGTGGGGAGGAACAAACACAACAGAACACTATACAAGATTATCATGCATTAACATATTGAATTCATTAAATACCAGAGGACAGAATTATATGTATGGATCAAGAATCACTATATGGAATCAAAATTGAAAACAGAGAGCACGGAGCAATTACCATAATCAAGATCACGCAATAATCAAAACACTTCACTAACCAATACCAGACACTTCACACAATAGCCTGAATTTCACTGGTGGAGGATACAGGAACACGGCACGGGAGACCGAAGTCTCAAAAATAATTTTAATACCCGAAGGTAGCGCGGGAGATCGGAGTCTCAAAATATTTTATCACTACACAGAAGATGACCATCTCGGAGGTCGACCGCTTCGCCCAAACGGGGCGGACACGAGCAGCTGCACTCACAAACCCTTCTTAAGCATGCTTAATTATCCACTACCTTGACACTTCAGGCTTGACAACTCACACTCAATCATAACACTTACTACACAAGTCTCGAATCAAAACTCCAACATCACATTAATTCATTACAACAACACTAATATAAAAAGGTCAACAAGACATAAACTCAATCATATGCCATGCAATAGTGAGAAACCGTGCAAAGTGGAATAAAAGAATCACATTCAGAAAATAGGGCAGGCAAGAAGGGCCTCTGTTGCGATCGCGACAAGCGTCGTGCTCGCAATAGAACAAAGGGTACTTCATCGCGGGCTCGTGCCAGGAGGCGCGCTCGCGACGAAGCACGCTCGGCAGACTCACACAAACCGAGCTCTGTCGCGGTCGCGATAGAGACCAGCCGCTTCCTCCTCACGCGCATGCTCAGCCGCATGCTCGCGTTGAGGACTTAGCCTACCGAGCTCTCTGTCGAGCTTGCAACAGCGTCGCGATCGCGACAGAGGGCTCTCCAGCAACAAGGGAACAATCCGCACTCTGTCGCACTCGCGACAGAGCCCAGATTTGCCCAGAATCTGCACTTCCAGCACTCATTCCCACTCAATCCTCCAAACACTCATTCAATCATGCACAAACACTTACCTCATGCCCCTAATACAACACCGTAACATTCTCAAAGCCACATAAACACATTTTTCACAATAATTAAACATCAATTCATCATGAATGCCAACAAAACTAACTCCAAAAATTCAATTTACATAACATGTTCATGTTTTCTAAAACACATGCCATCCTCACTATATTACTAACATCTCACTCATATTCATTACACGATGCACACATGCATTCACATGTAACTTAACACTCAATAACACTAATAAAATGCGACCACAAAATACATTTGATCCAAGAAGAAATAGAGGAAAACACCCCCAAACACATTCAAATTAAAGCTCCCAAACCTGGAAATTGCAGCTTCAAACCGGGCCCCTCATAATCCCACTTTATCTTTCCCTTTCTTCTTCCTACAATCCTTCGATTCTTGCACAAACCCAACCAAGAACATATAAATCAGACCCAAGCTCCACAATCAAAATCAAAAAAAAAGAAA